>OW679198.1:74870923-75454209 GCA_940337035.1 Agriotes lineatus
AAGACAGAGAAGGACGGATGATCCACAACCAGCAGCAATGCTCACTGCATCAACTGAAAGATACATGGTATGTGGAAGGTCTGATTATGGAAGATCGTCATGTGTTTATTAGATTAGAGAAATTTTAAAAATTGTTGGTGTAAGTTTCATCAGCAGGCGATTTTCATATTTTTGAACTATTGAAGAAAGCGGTAAAGGGTCACCGTTTTGATACAACGCAAAAATGCAGTCACGGGAATCTTATGAGCAGATTTTTCGTTGCTTGGTGACAGTGAAATAATATGGATTTCTATTGAGCAAACTTTGTAAGTACTACGACTAAAATTAATACGAAATGTTTAAGATGAAGTGAAGCAAATAATGGCAATCATATGCAAAGGAAAATGTTAACCAGCTTAAGAATAAAGTTGAAAAAAATAATCTAGCTCTTAGAACGCAAAATATGAGTCAAATGTTAAAAAATCTCAGTAGAAATGGAAAAATTATAGATAGATATAGAAATACTGATTGAGATTAAAGACAGAGGTTATGGAATTCCCCACCTAAAGAGCAAAAAGGGGAGTGTCTACTATACATGATATAAGAACACTTATCTTATATATTATAGTAAATTAAATAATGGTGTTCATATACAAGTAGACAACAAATGAAACCAGTTTATAACAAACTTAGGGAAAGAATAATTATTTCTATTTAAATGGAAGAGTAAACGGAACCAGGTAATAAGAGAGCAAGAAGAAGAGAATGTAAATGACGAAGAATCATAAAATCAGTTTAAGGGCACAAAATTGTTGATTATATAATTACGAAACCAAAATTAAAGTCAAATGTGAATGATATATGTATTTCGGAGAGCAGTTCTCTCATAAACAAATGTAAAAGAGATCAGTTTTGGCAACATCATGATATTGTAAAGCTATTTATCAAGCAGCAGAAAAAGCTCTAGGCCGAAGAGAGATTAAGAAAAACAATTAACTTGGTAAAGTCAGAAAGTAGAAACAGTTATAGAAAAGAAGAATACATTTACTACGATCCAAAATCGGTCGGCGTGAATTTTTCGTTCAGTTCTGCGCCGATCCAGCTATCTTCAGTGCAGGCGCTAGTTTTCTACACCTGCGTGATATAGTAGGATTTGAATTAAAAATCGATGTGGTTTTGGCATCAAACCTTTCGAAGCGAATAGTTTAGAAGTGGGAGAATCGGCCGCGATATCTCTTCTTTCGGAAATCGGCGTCCATCTAATGTTTGCCGTAAAAGCCGCTAGACGTTCACACGTCATGTGCAAACTTCATCCGTCATCCTATTGTCGGGCAGCCACAGCTAGGCAGTATTTCGAAATATGAAGCAAAATGTCCACTGCAGCCCACTAATCGGGATAAGCTATTTAATCGTATACTACCGGGTGTGCCAATGTCTATATTTGTTTCAGGCCTCTTACATTTTCTTCTTTTCCGTATTCGTTCTTTCTACGAAAGAATGGAAGGTAACATATACAGGGTGCTCCATGACCCGAGATCCACAGTCTAAGGGTGTGCGATTGAAGTGATTTAGAGGTGAAATTATTTAATAAACATACATTCGAAAATGTTTTCCAACAGAAGTACAATCATAAAAGACGAACTGTTAAAATGTAAAAAAAGCATTAGTCATTAGATCCTTGGAATACGGATTGGTGACTTCATTAGAGACATAAGTAGCATATGTTTTTCCAACAACTGTTAGATTGATGGTGCTTGCATTTTCTTATAAAAGTTAGTAGAACTATGAATGCGCTTATATTTATTACATTTATGGTTATTGTAACGAAAATGAAAAACAGGCTACTGTCAGAAGCGATTTTTAATTGCAGGGTACCAGTATTTGGTAGAGTCAATACAACCACTATCCAAACCAAACGAAAACCCAACTATGGAATTTCTCCGAAACCCATTCTCACCCTTATCAACCATAAAAATAGACTACGGCGACTATGGGCTAGAACCAGAGACCCACTGATCAAAACGCAACTGAATCGTGCCGCACGTGAAGTAAAATTTGCTCTAGATAACTATAAAATTAACAATTATTAACGCTACATATCGGAGCTACAACCAAGTGGATTCTACTATGTGGCAAGCAACTAACAGAATATTGAAGCAACAACCCCAGATATCCACCATCAGAGTTAATAACGAAGTTTATGCCACAGATCAAGAAAAGTGTAATATTTTTACAGACCAATTGGAGAATACATGTACGACACGCATATGGGACGAAAACAAAGAATTTGCGGAAGAAATCAGCTCTGAAATTATTACAAATTTCCCAAACAACTGGACTGACATCTCTAACTGAGTTGCAAACATATATCAACCAAATTTCCGTCAAAAAATGTCCCGGACATGACCTCATCCCTAATACAGCCCTAAAAAACCTACCGATAAAAATTTTGACGTACCTCACCATACTGTTTAACTCCTGTTTTAGAAATGGATAATTCCCGACCACCTGGAAGCATGCACATATATCCCTTTTCTCAAAACCCAGCAAAAATCATAAAGACCCTTCACATTACCGGCCCATTAGTCTTCTTCCTACGATGGCTAAAATCTTAGAGACAGTAGTTCTGGATCTTCTACCTAAATCTCTTGAAAGTAATCCATACTGACTTCATTTCAATACGGCTTCAGGAAAAGCCATTCTACAGTCCATCACCTCTCCCGAATTATAGAAATCATCGAAGGAGGATTTGAAAATAAAATTACTAACGTAGTTGTATTTCTCGATATCGCACAGGCATTTGACAGCGTATGGATAAACGATTTATTATATAAACTGCTCAAAGCTGGAATACCTACATATCTTCTCTGCATAACAACGTCCTTTTTGTCACACCGTTTATTCGTTGACAGAATAAATTCAACTTTATCAGCTAAGAAAACTATCAAAGCTGGAGTGCCGCAAGGATCTCCTGAGACCGACTCTTCAATATTTTTGTAAATGATCTACCAGAATCTTTCAATACCACGGTTGCAAGGTACGCTGGTATCTCAGGATTACGATATGCTGGTAGCAACATGCAATCTACAAGAAACCATCAATATCGTGGTTCAACAGATGGTGTATTAATCTCAACATAGCCAAATGTCAAACTAAAATATTTACCCTGCGTCAACCCACTTTACCGTAAAACATAATTATTAATGATCAAACAATAGAATGAAATCCCGCTGACTGTGCTATCAAATAATTGTGCAAAATTAAAACTTAAATCATAGTTATAGTGACGCTGTGACGAAGGATAGAAGAGTTTAGCCTTACCTGGTGGCGAAAGTTGTATTTGATATTTTATCCGATATTTACCAGCCGGCAAAATATCAGCCTTATTGGGCTAACTCGCCGAGAAGGGTCGGGGTTCCAGCTATGCTGAAAAAGAATACGAAAGGAGAGGGTGCCAGCTCCTCGACGTCGACTAATCCTTGAGTCGGAGTTCCTCAAGGTATGGGATAAATCCAGCAAATAAAATTAGCAAAGACCAAATAACTTATCACAGCATTTATTTAAATACTGGGTACTATAGTGCAAGCAACACACACGCATGCAATAATAAATATAGGGGGCAAATTATAGAAGCCCATGGCTGGTTTCCAGCGGGTTTCTACCAAAAATTGAGTCTCAGCAAAATTGGCTAAAAACGTACAAAATTCCCAACTAAGCCCCCGATTATAGAGCAGAAGCTATCGTGAGCTTACCTAGTGTTGAAAGGTAGCCAGAGCTAACGTGAAAGGGTAACGTTGGCCTGATAATTCCGCTGTGGCGACTGACGTAAGTAAATCAACAAAACTAATAATTGCGAACGTCATAAAAAGGCACTTGTACTTCTAGATCCTCCATATAACAAAAGGAAGTGAAGCCAAACCAATTGGCTTTTAATTGAAGTACAAACCCTGAGCACAACTCGCTTACACGAAATTTCAAATGAAAACGAAAGTGAGGAACCAATCATGTGTTCAACAAATTCCAGGATATCAAGAACTTTCCAAAATTTTGGGAAAATTAACTTAAAAAAACCTCCTGAAAAGTTGAACTTCACCAAGAGATAACAGCACTGCAATTGTAATGTATCAAGCCAGAAATTTGTTTATAATAAAGGCGCATAAAGTTGCTTAATCGACTAAGAGTGAATGTATGCAGGATTTAGGGCAGAATAAATTCAAGTAATGAAATCTAGTTAATTTCTAGGGGAGTTGCATGCGAAACCACCTATTAATTACAATGAAATGTTTAAAACTAAAATATAAGTAGGTATGTCTTCACTCAAGCATGCGAAATTAGAAATTGAAACCACCTACTAATGCTTAAAAATAAAATTCAACTAGCAATTTTTCACTAATACAGGGGAAACTACAAAATCAAGAGCCTTAAACAGTTACTAAAGGCACTTTTTTGCCTTAATTCCTCATCATTTCATCAGAGTTTCTCGCGTAGACGGAGTTCAAATCATCTTTTGAGATAAATTGATTATTATAGGTGGATGAATGGCAGGTGCCACAACGCACACCTTTCCAGCAAGAGACATTCATTGGTAATTGTTTTGTGTCTTTGTAATTTTTGACATGTCTTATGATTTCAACAAAACAAAATTAAACCTGGATGCCTGCGTCCTTTTTTTTAGAAACAGGTGCTGAGAAACAAATGACTAAATACTAGTTTATAACTGCCGCAGCAATTCTTTCTTAGTTGTCAACTTCTTCACTAGGAATAATGCAGACATATGGGAGAAAGATGAGCTTTCATTTTTTGCGTGTTGCAGGTGTTATCCTGAACATTTTCAGAAAATGGAAGAAAATATGTCTCAGACAAATGAATAAAGATGCAAATGTAAAATTAGTTTAAGTAGTCTACTTACAAAAAACATATCTCGTGTTCCAATAATATCAGATGCATTTAAACGTCTTAAGCATTCAACCATTTCAAGGCTTGATTCAGTTGGACATCCAAGAGCTTGTGTTAACCATCGAGAATTTCTTTGGGTTTGGTTATTTGGTGATAACCCCGACAATGCAGTGGAGCTTCCAGCTATTACTCCTTTTATAAGATCTGTTGTTAAATATAGTATAAAGTGTCAGTAATCTATTTTTAAGTAACCGCTATTACCCTTAGTCATAGGAGAGAGCATGTGAAGATGAGCGCTAATGCCTCCTGCTGATTGTCCCATTAAGATTATTCTGTTGGGGTTACCTCCAAAGTTCGCTATGTTGTCTTTGACCCATTTTATGGCAAAATTTTGATCTTTCAAGCCATTATTGCCAGGTACAAATTCATCTCCCGTTGAAAAGAATCCTAAAGGCCCTGCAATAAAATTGTTAATTACAATTTTCAAATTTGCTTAGTTTGGGGATATTGTTTCAAAGCTGAAAGAGACATCGAAATAAAAAGAATTAGTACAACATGAAAATGACACAAAACCATATTGCACACAAAGATTTATGTTAGCCGGTGGAAGAACAAAAACGGAAAAGATATTATAAATCACTAATGGATGGAAGGCCAAATAAAATAGATAAATAATATTATAGAGCTAGCCCATAGAACGAGGGTAACCGCCACCAGCACGGTGTCATCTGCCTATTGGATTTGTTGATGAGTTTTTCCCGTTTACCGTAATGCCGTATTGAACGCATTCCAGTGCTTCTCTGAATATTTTCTACAGGTGGTAATAAGAGGCAATCTTTTCTTACACATCATGCATGATTTCTAGCAGCTGCAATCTGCTGAGTACACTGATCTGAGACAACTCACCGCGGCCACGTCGTCGTCAGCCTACTCGCCGTTGTACCAACTCGCCGCTGTACCAACTCGCCGGGGCGAATATTACACTTGCACAAAAAGGTAGATATTTGGATAAGCCATAAAGTTAGATGAATTTAGACATTTAGTTATTAGTATGATTAGATAATAGATATTAACGATACAAGTTTGATTATGAGCATCTTAACGACACGAGTTTGATTGCCAAAAACGAGGCGGTGAGCCGAGTTTTGATGCAATCAAACGAGTCTCGTTAAGTGCCATAAGCAAACATGTATTGTTCAATATTTTATCTTCATCAATAAATTCTGATTCAATGTATTTCTTTATACAAGAAGAGTGCGGTAATATTCATTACCGCACTGAGTGTGGTAATATCTATCTATTACCGCACTGAGTGCGGTAATATCCATTACCGCACTCAGTGCTGTAATAAAGCTCTTAACGACACTAAAATTACTTTGGTTAAGAGTCTATAACAACATGGATGAAGATAAATTAATTTTATAATACATACACAATGTAATAGTATGGTTCCATTTCATAATTATGGGCAATGCCTCGAAAATATTCAATTTTGGTTCTATTAGCAAAGTCTCTTGCTAAAGATAGTATCCTTGTATCAGCATCGCCATATTTTAAAATGTAGTAGGGGGAATTAATTTAATTAAATAGTTTCTATGTCTTGTAAAGTAAGTTTTTATAATTATACTATACTCGGGCCGCCGAACAGATAGAATGGAGCAGGCAACCCAAATAACATATTACAAAGGTCACTTGATAATATTTTAATTATAATTACCAAAAAGGATCGGAGATGCCGACCCTTACAATTAGAACTAATTTCAATAATTGTCATTAAACAACTTTTTGAGGTTATGATGCAAATAGAAATGTCGACCAACTTAAAAGTCAAGCCTGACATTTGTGCACTTGTAATTGAAAATGTTTAGGCCTGTGGCATGGCTCTTCCTAAATCTCATTATTGGCTGCGGGGTCGAAACCAAAACACGTTGCCCGTGATATGGTTAAGTTTGTAGCGTTTTTTCTTTGGAGTTCCTTTATTCAACCATTTACAAGGACTAAATTGTGCATCTCTACTGCTGTTTTCAAAGTTACATGCAAGTATAAAATATTGACTTGTAAAGTAGTCTCTTAAGGAAATTTTAATTATTCATAGAGCTGCCTGCATTATGGGTAACCGTAAGAAACTTACTAATTCGTAGTCAAGGACGTGAAAGAATCTAAAGCGACTATTGCAATTTTTCTCAGTCGTTTTGCAAGAACGAGTGACTAAAGCAACCGATGTTGGCCTAAATACTATTAGAGGAGCCCAACAAAGTGGCGGAAGAAAATTTACTTCTCCAAAAAAACAAATTACTAAACTTACCCCAGGTCATCTGTCGATCAATATAAAGAAGAAGTAATCCCAAGTGTGACTTTGCCATAAAAAGAGACCTACAATGAAAGCTGTATTCGAAGTCGAACAAAATGAAGGGGGGTGTTAATTTCACTGAGAAATTACATTCCTTTGGGCGAGTGGTACATAAAATGGGTTTTCAATAGAGAAAATGTCAAGACAATAGGCACGTTCTAATAGAAAAGAGAGAAACTCTGACAAAACGTGTTGATTTTTTAAGAAAATGTAAATGTACTCTTCTCTGATTTATCTAATGAAGGTTTTGGTTCTCAAAAGTTTTGTCTAGACATGAATGCAATTTTTTCTATATGTGATTAATTTTAGTTAAGCTATTACTGATGTTATTATACACTTATTTAATTTAATGACCATACATATGAATTAACCTTTATATGGTGTTTAGTTGTATTTTAGCACTTCTAACTTTTTTTATTACTTCATTGGAGACCATATTAGATGAATTAGAAAGAGTAAATCAGAAGCTTTTCATAAAAACTGCATTAAAGGAACTGCGAAGTTTCCAAAGGGGATTATGATTTGCGGCTGCATGTCAGCTAACGGACTGTTAATTTATTTATTATGTACACACTGGGACGTAAATAAATCACTATCAAAGTTTTATTGCTCCAAATAATGTTTAAATAATAATTTACCCATTATAGAGGGGTACTACTGAAATACTTGATCAAATTATATCACAATTATTGTTTTAAATCATAAAACAACTAAAAATTGCATTCCCCTTCAAAAGTTATAATATTAATAGTAGTTTATTTATCTAGAACGAAAAGTGGCATTTTAAAGACGAGAAAGTTGTTTACTTGAATTACTTGCGAGGACCTTTAAAAACACTTTTCTTTCGTGGTGAATACAACGGTTTATTTCATACTGCAAGTTTAATGAATTTTAAATAAAAAGTAGTAAATCATTTCAAATTTTATGTCAACAACTGGCAATTTTAAAGTACTTGAACTTTAAAATTTTACTTTAAAGTACTAGGACTTTAATGTTCTATTTTTTGTACAATAAATAAGTTTTAAAGTACTTGAACTTTAAAATTTTACTTTAAAGTACAAGGATTTTAATGTTCCATTTTTTGTACCATAAATAATCCGAAAATAGTAGTTTATGTAACTAGTCCTCAAAGCAAGGCTTTAGGGGACGAGTCGTAATGTTTCCGGACGAGGCGGAGCGAAGCGCAGCCGAGTCCGTAATATGAAGATGAGTCCTCTAAAGCCATTTGAGGACGTGTTGCATATAACGTTTTTTTGTATTAGCTCTCCAAACATTATAATATGAAGTTTCAATTACCATTAACGCGGCATTATATTAGGAGGCCGCGCGAAAATGTATTTTTCGCTCCCCAAACTGGTTACTTTGGAAACTGTCTAGGATCCTCAAAATGACCATTTAGAGGCCTTGTACTTAAAGTCGTCATGGCAACTAATGTTTGAGTCCGCTAAAATGTTGCCATGACGACTTTAAGTACAAGGCCTCTAAATGGCCATTTTGAGGATCCTAGACAGTTTCCAAAGTAACCAGTTTGGGGAGCGAATACAAAAAATGTTATTTTTGACATCAGTATGAAATAAAAGAAATAAATAAACAAATAAAAATATTAATTATATTTTTATAGAAGCTTTATGTGTTGAGGCTGGTAGCAGGCAAAGCACATAAAGCCACTTTTATTGCGAATAACATATAAAATTTTATTTTCAAACGAATACTTATACTGCAATAAAAGTAACAAAATTAGAAAACAATAATTTAGTAGAAATGTAAAAACTCAAGATTGAGGTAAAATTGTGATACGTTGGAAATAATTCTTCCATGGTTATGATGGATGAAAATCACAAATAATAATTAAATTATATTGCTGAAATGTTTGATTTTGTTATCTTATATGAGTAGGCAGATAAAGTAGCAACAGTGGCAACTTTATATGCCTAATCAGTTAAAGTACTACCTTTACCTTTGGTTATAATTATAATTAACGCTTTCACTTTGCGAAGCAAGTCACATAAGTTTTCACTTTTATGGTGTTTGAAAATGAACATATTTTATTTAGATTTACAAAATATAAAAATTTAAATAACTTCTAAATGACTTAAAAATCTAATGACTTTCTAGTTTCTGAAATTATTTGTGAAGCAAAGAAAAATACATAAAATACAATTTAAAAAAAACAGCCAATTAATCAAATAAATGGTAAAATAATTCAATATAGATTCCTCTAATGGTTAACAAACTAAATTGTCTTCAACGAAATCATCTTCTTGTTCAGACGATAGATTAGAACCGGATTCACCGCTGCCGTCTACTGTAATAATTATTTCTTCTCTGTTATCCATAATGTATTCCCACTTATGTTTGTCGACACTGCACATATATTCTTCCATTCTTGCACACTCACACTTCCAAAATTATTTTCTGCAGAAGTGTTAACATCGTCTAATTTGAATGTTGTATTATTTGTAGCAACATAGTTCTTTACTGACACCCATATTTTCCCAATCTGGTTTAATTCTGGATGGTAAGGGGGTAATCGTAGGACTACGTATGACCATGTTCCGCTAATAATTTCTCAATCATATAACTTTTATGTGTAGGTTTATGTAATTTTCTGGTACCATATAATTGGTTTTGTTTCATTCAACTTAATATAAATGTTTCTTACTGATAACCACTTTTGCATGTCTGCTTTTTCCAAACAAGTGTTGGATTCGGCTCAGTACAGACATTGTGATACCATGCATTATCGATGACCAAAACCGACTTTTTTGAAGATTTGTTAATAATTTTTCTTTCAGGCAATTCACATAATTTTAATGGTTTATTTCATCGTGGCAATAATCTGTCTCTTAAGTCCTGATTTAAACATCAGGAATGAATTTGGTTCGAAACCTTTTCTACCTCCGGCATAAAGAATAATCAATGCTTGCTCTTTACTGACGGGGGATTTTAAAGAATTGTTGGTACCATCATCACAACATTTAGAACAGTATGGAAGCTATGCAAGTACGTTTCATCAGTGTACACAATATTTCAGCATTCGGCTTTATATTTTATCTTAAAAATTCAACACAATTTGCTATTTCTCTCTTCTCTATTAGAACGTGTGCCTATTGACATTTTCTCTATTAAAAACCCATTTTATGTACCAATCGCCTAAAGGAATGTAATTTCTCAGTGAAATTAACACCCCCCTTCATTTTGTTCGACTTCGAATACAGCTTTCATTGTAGGTCTCTTTTTATGGCAAAGTTATAGATCACACTTGGGATTACTTCTTTATATTGATCGACAGATGACCTGGGGTAAGTTTAGTAATTTGTTTTTTTGGAGAAGTAAATTTTCTTCCGCCACTTTGTTGGGCTCCTCTAATAGTATTTAGGCCAACATCGGTTGCTTTAGTCACTCGTTCTTGCAAAACGACTGAGAAAAATTGCAATAGTCGCTTTAGATTCTTTCACGTCCTTGACTACGAATTAGTTTCTTACGGTTACCCATAATGCAGGCAGCTCTATGAATAATTAAAATTTCCTTAAGAGACTACTTTACAAGTCAATATTTTATACTTGCATGTAACTTTGAAAACAGCAGTAGAGATGCACAATTTAGTCCTTGTAAATGGTTGAATAAAGGAACTCCAAAGAAAAAACGCTACAAACTTAACCATATCACGGGCAACGTGTTTTGGTTTCGACGCCGCCGCCAATAATGAGATTTAGGAAGAGCCATGCCACAGGCCTAAACATTTTCAATTACAAGTGCACAAATGTCAGGCTTGACTTTTAAGTTGGTCGACATTTCTATTTGCATCATAACCTCAAAAAGTTGTTTAATGACAATTATTGAAATTAGTTCTAATTGTAAGGGTCGGCATCTCCGATCCTTTTTGGTAATTATAATTAAAATATTATCAAGTGACCTTTGTAATATGTTATTTGGGTTGCCTGCTCCATTCTATCTGTTCGGCGGCCCGAGTATAGCTATTCAATAAATGTCTAAATACATCTAAGTTTATCGTTTATTCAAATACCTACCTTTTTGTGCAAGCATAATTATTCGCCGGAGCGAGATCATACAGCGGCGAGGTGGTAGAGCGGCGAGTTGGTAGAGCGGCGAGTAGGCTGGCGGCGAGTTGTCCTAGACCGGCTGGCGGCGATCAAAGGCTTTGGTCTAATCCACTAAGTATATATACATTTCACAGCTGACATTTTTGCGCCGCGCCGCTTATATAAGAAAGGGGACCTCCTGGGTACCAAATGGTCCTTTTCATCATTTTCAGGAGTTCTACAGGTATATGACTCAGGCGCTCTGCCATTTTTTAGAAAGTGTAATGACACGCGTTACTTCTGTGACTGTGATTTTTGGCCTGTCGCCTTCGTTAAATTTTATTCCCTAGCGGTGCTGATCGTCCTTGAAAAGCCCTTGCACATATCTCTCCTAAACCTTGATTTTATTTTCTACTTCTACTACTGGATTATTACGAGCGTCAACCGTATTTCCGGTGATTCTTTACCTATTTATGTCGGTCTCAGTAGACGTTCTGCCACTTAGGCCTTAAATTTTCTTACATTCTTCGCTCCTACAGGCTTTCTTAGCTTTTCTGATCTTTCCCTGAATGTGATGGTGGGTAGACTGGAACCTCTCTTGGTGTCTCGATTTTGCGGCCCTTTTTCTGTTGATCACTTGCCATCTAAGTCTTCTGCCAATGCCGTCGCCTCTCTCCATTGAGGTGTTGATCGCTGAAACTTCTCGGCTCCCTTAACAGCTCCCTCAGAGCTGTGCTGTATCCATTTAAAACGATCAGATTGTGTCGAATTTAGAATTAAGTGCTTTGCATACTTAGTCGTTTGTTGCTTTGTTATGAAGTTCTGCAAAGTCGTACTTCCTCTTTGACGTTCATTTCGAAAGGAACCTCTGAAACTTGATTCTCGAAGGCCACAATGAGGGGATTATAATAAAAATGGATGTCAGCGCCTGTATAAGTCTTGATAATGTCGGCCATTTCTTTGACCTAGTCTAAATGACGTATAATGCATTCCTCGCATTTTGTCCGATCTTTACATTCAAATCCCTCGTTACTAAAGTTATTTCTCTTTACTTTTATCACTGATTAAGGCGCATTGTTGAATAAGGTTGATATAAATGGAACGCACGCACAGCTGAGACATGATCACTCTGTCTGAATGAGGTAGAGCTATTTTGCTATATTTCCGATGTTGTCTGTTGTATTACCAGCGTAGTAAACAGAATGCAGTCTTCAGCATAACGCTTTTCGGTTTCAGGTTTCCGCATCTCAGTAATCCCCAAATGTTTTACCTTCAGTGTCTTCATTTGCTTGACGGTGTTATAGATCTTTCTTGCCTTATAAATACTTCTCCCGTTCCAGGTGCATGTTATTAAAGTGGGTCAGGGGATTCTTCCACCGTCTGACCATTTAAGGTCTTTCCTGAATTAAGGGATTTTCGATATGACAATTATTCTGGGAAAAAATTAACATACTGGTTTTTCGTTGCCTTCTGGGCTTCCTGTTGTTGCAACTCTATCCAGAAATGTTTATTTATCCAAAACAACTGTTTTGACAAAAGTTGTAGATGACTACCTAATATATTATAGAGTTTAAAAAATCTTCCTATTACTAATTTTTGGACTAGACTAGAGGATATTTTTGTAAAAATCTTATTTTGCAATAACTATACTTACAAAAAACATTTTAAACAAAAGTTGTAGATAATTGCATAATATATATATATTATGAAATTTAGTTTCTATCAAACAACGATAGAGTCTTTCCGAAAGATTGTGAAAAAATAAGAATAAAGTACAACTTTCGGTTGCTTGATTTTAACCAAAAAATCACTGGAATCGCCCAATTTATATTGAAAGCAAAGATGTATATTTTCAGGTCGATCGATTTAACCATATGGGCTGTAGAGGTGGCACAGACAGACTCACAGTCTCACAGATGGACACTTCGAAAACCATTTTTCTTTGTCAGATGACACAAAAACCGTTATTTCCGCAAAAATCTCAAAATAAATAATGATTATTATACTTTGAGAAGTAAAAAGCCAAATAGAATAGGCAGACGGATTGATGTTAAGAAGTAAGAGAATAAGAAAATAATAAAATGATTATGTACATTTAGCTAAAACAAGTGATTAAGGGAAAATCAACCGGTATCAAAGCTATTATTCACGAAGATGACATTTGAGCCACAAGCCGAAGGCGCGTGGTGCAAGTCATCTGAGCGAAAAATGGCCATAATCGCGAATGTAATACGATATTTTATCTACTCCTATGCAATAGGAGTTTTGTGTTCATATTTCCGAATTATGGCATTTGTGACAACTGTTAACTTCAAAAGTCATTTAATAATAAGAATTTATTTTGTGATTGGCTGCAACCTATTGAATAATGAAAATATAATTTTCTGATTGGTTGCAACTTGCAAACTATCAAATTATGAAAATAATATTTTATGATTGGCTGCAAACCGTGAATTATAAATCATAATTCATGGCCATTATACAGTAGGAGTAGATAAAAGAAATTAATAGATTTCATAATCTAGTTTAACTTACCTAATCTATAACTTGGTATGACAAGTATTATATCTTTATCTAGTAAAATACTGGGATCATAACCTGCGGTATTGGCATTTCCTTTCACCAGCGACCCACCATGGATAAACACGATAACGGGCAAATAGTCTGTCTGTGGAACCGGTAGCTATAAGTAGAAAATGAGATAAACATGATTAAAAAGTGAACTCTTAAAAATGTTTACAGTTTTCTAAATAAGTTGATTTTAAGGTCGGGCTTACCCTACAGTAAAACTACCATAAGAACATTGTAACCACTACACATAATATTAATAATAATAATGTTTACTGAGCATAATATGATAATTAACGTTTCAATGTAATAGTTAATCACGTCACAAAAAGGTTTTAGAGATTACATTTATTTACTGATTGCTTAATACAGTACGTATAAGGAATTCACAAAAATGCAGATAAAAACCTCTACAGAATGCCATCATTCGGAAGTGATGTAAATCCGTGGGTCCCATATGACTATGATGTGTAACATGTAAAAAATTCCTTATTAGGGTTGGAACTCCTTAGTCTCGGCAAAATTCTAAGTAGGACTTTGACTATATGACCATAGCAGTTGGGGTCTAAGATACCTGATACTCCGCATGTCTAGACCTTGTTCATTACAAACAAACAATTGATTTTGACCGCGCTTGGTCATGGAAATTTGATGGTTTTGTGCATGTAAACTGGGTTTGTTACTGTGTGAACTTTCTAGTGGAGGTTGAGTAATAATTGCATGTTTGAGGTTATGAATCGCCTGGTTGCCAGTTTCACCTTAAAATGCCTTGCGACTGACTATATGCTGCCAGTTATTAATTTCACCATGTTTTATATTAGCTTAGTTTTGATGATAATAGTAGATTATGTTATTAGGAGTAAGAGTGATACTTTATTTGGCGAAGCTGAAGTTTATTTAGCCGAACGTTAGTGAGGCAAATAATTTAGCTAAGCCACATAAAGTCACTTTTACTCCGAATAACATATTGTATTGGTCTTTAGTATCAGGGTTTAATGTCAGATTAATAATGTTAAAAGAATACAGTATTAAAATTACAAATATGAATTTAAGTATGAAAAGGATATCAAAAATTATTAAAATGCATTTGGTAAAGAAAGGAGATAGAATTTAAAATTCGATTGAATGAAGCTATATAAAAAACAATAGAATTCTAAAATAATTTAATTATTATCTGAAATGAAGTGGGGGATTAATGGCAAATAATTATTCGAGAAATACCATGCAACGTAATGGGTGTTAGACAAATATGATAAAGTTTCCATTGGAGATATTTTTTATTTGTCAGTATGTAAAAATAATTTGATACAAAAACATGTACTACATTTGTAAGCGGTTAAAATTACAAAAATAAACCCTTTTTAAAAATTAAAAGCTGTTTGGTATATAAAAGGCTTGTGATTTAATGAAAATTGGCGTGATGAAAATAAAAAAGTAAATGTGAAAAGATTAAAAGATGTGAAGACGATATGGATGAAGTAAATGGATGTGGTGAGAATATGTAAGTAATACAGTTACAATCTACAAAAGCAAATTTCTGGAATGGGACGCCGAACTGAGTTTATTATCAAATTACATTACATCATATGAATTGGATAATAGGGAATGGTTTTACTGGAAGTGGTTTACATCGAGATTGTTAGCAGAGTGAGCGTTTTATGGGATGTATAGGAGGTTTTCATCTAATCGAGTTCTAATTCGACAAGCTTGTCATTGAAGTGACATCTTGTAACTTGCATGTAGTCGAGGTTCGTGATACTAGGTCGTCGGTGGCTTGAGGATTTTGGTAGGAGACGTGGATGGCGTTTGCTACTGACAGTACTACTGGAGAAAGTTGGTAGGTGCCTTGTCGTGTTTCAGCCAGGAAGTCTTTGCAGATCCAGGTGTTTTTGGCGGAGTTCGTGCTAAGATTTGTTTGGATGTTGGGAGATCTTTGTGAGATTGCTGAATGCGGTTGACTTGGTAAGGGAGATTTATTTAAGTAAACACTGAAAGAAAATATAGAAAGAGTGAAATGAGGTAATTTTAATTAGGGAAGTCATTATCATTTGATATTGTTGAATGACAAGTAATGTAAGGAGAAGGCATTTCTAAGTAATTTGGCACTTAGATAATTTGAAGTGACAGGTGACAGACGTACAAGTTGTCATGAAATAAGAGAATCAAATTTCAGGAATAGAAGCAGTCTAGATTACTAGCGAATCCGACCGATGTTTCAGTTAAGAGTAAAAATGTTTCTACCGGAGTTAGCGATTTAATAATATTGATAATCCATAATTATAAAAGGGCAAATAAGTTACTAAAAACTGAATTTTAAAAGAGAATTGATTGAAAATAAACTAAAGTATAGTAAAAAGTCATATGCTATAGCTAAAGTATAATGATTATTGTTATAACATAAAACCATTTTAATATATAAAGATCATTATAACAGTCAATTATAATAAATAATATACTATTTTTTTCACGACCACTACTAAAAGTAGGCTTTTTAGCACTAGCTTGTTTCACTAAAAATGACGTTTTATAAATAAGCGTATTAAAAGTGAAATCAGCGGGTGTTGAATTTAGAATTTTAATGTGTACTATTATAATTACCTTTGATAACTTACTTTGACAGCTACCAACTGCAGAAACAGTTACTTGCGACGCCACGGCCATCTCTTTACTATGACATAAATTATAACTGTCATAAATGCAAATCTTTGTTGAATCGAAATTTATGGATTAATAACAGTAAATTTAAGTCAGTAGAAAAAATATTGTGTGCAAACTCCTGCACAAACATCCACTTTTAGCAGTTGTTGCACAAATAGCTATTTTTCGCAAACGTATTCAGATAAATAATTAAAAATTGGTAAAGAGTAGTACCGGGTGACCATAAAAGATTGTGATTTTTTTTTAGGCTGGCACTGTTTATATTGGTGGCACTGTAAGTCTATTTCAAATTCGATTTGACATAAACATCTTTATACGTAAACTCTTGCCTCCCCTGGGGTTTAAACCCGGGACCGCTAATCGCTGTGATTACTAGTCTGTCACTCTTACCACTAGGCCACCAGACGTACAATATCAGTCCTTCTCAGGACTAACCAGGTACACCTGAAGACGGGAGTAGATCAAAACTCCCGTAACGTCGTGTGATATACACCCTAGACAGTGGAAAAAAATCCGATAAAACATATCATAATAGATTACTGCCAAAAAATGACAATCAGAGAACAAAATAAATATGTGATTGTCAGTAATAGGTAACAATTGGCAGGGTAAAACTTTGGTTGAAATCCAAATTTTAGAATACAGAGCAGGTCATGATATTATCTATTTTAACATATAAAAATTATCAAACTGTCAAAGTCATATAAGCAGGTTATAATTGAATAGTTATTAATGGAAAAACTCTTATTCCAATGCAAATAATGAAAATGATAACAGCTGAACCAAGAAGTGATAAATTACAAAATATAAAATGATAATATTAGAACAAATATGTTACATGTACAAACTGCTGACATATTTTAATTCATACTGTCCGGAAAATACGACTTTACGAATTAATATGAGTCCGGAAAGTGGAACATTACATCACAACTGCTGAATAGTATGTTGGTGACACTGTAAATTTTGTGTCAAATTTGAGGTTATCAGGTTAGGTTTTCCGTCAGTTTTGACACTGACTGACGCAAAACCTAACCTGCTAACCTCAAATTTGACATAGACTAACAGTGCCAGTCTTGACACAGACTGATGCAAAACCTAACCGGATAACCTCGAATTTGACAGACTTACAGGGCCACCAACATATTCATACGTTTGAATTTTCACAGCCGCCGTTTATGGACTTTCTCAATGAACATGTTGTATAAAACAGTATGAAATAAAATATGTGATTTTCCGGCCCTATAAAGTAAGTAACTATTAGTTTGATATTTTGAGGCAGTATCTTTTAGTAACTAGGGTAAGATACACCGTTAAATAAATAAATAAATTTGAAATCAACGCCTGCTCTGAATTCAAAAATTTAGATTTTAAGTACCTATAATGGAAACATTTCTACAAAATGCATTCAGCAAAAAATATTTCATCATTTTTACAAATTCGTTTCCAGCATTTGACTGGTAGTAATAGAACCCTCCACCTATAGCAGAATATCAAACGACAGTTATTTACATTAAAGTTCTTTTTTTACGACCACTACTAAAAGTCGGCCTTTTAGCACTAGCTTGTTTCACTAAAAATGACGTTTTATAAATCAGCGTGTTAAAAGTGAAATCAGCTGTTTACTTTTAGCCCTTGTGCAAAAGTAAACAGCTCGTGCTGAATTTAGAATTTTGAACTGGAAGTGAGGTTATAAAGTTATTCTAGTTACTTCTTTCGCCAAAGGCAAAGTGTTTTTTAAATAATTAAAGCATTTTGTAATGTATAAAGTAAAATGTGTACTATTATAATTACCTTTGATAACTAACCTTGACAGCTACCGGATGCAGAAACAGTCACCTGTGCCCTCAAGGCTTTCGGTTTCGTTTCATAATCTTCATGTCTCGTGCATAAACATCCACTTTTAGCACTAGAGGTCTTCATTTATTAAAAACAGTTTATCTATAGTAAGGGATAGCAACTGCTCAGGCATTTGTCTTAAAAGGTAAGCCCAACCTTAACTTCAATGGTTGATTGTAAAACTTATGAATGGTTGTCTAATTGGCAATTTAATAGACTTGCGTGAATGGTTTTATACAAATAGGTATTTAAAGGTTTTATCCTGGATTAATAGTAGCGGTAGCAAATTTACACTTAAACTTTTTTTTTAATTGAAAACTATAGCACTATTACACCAGCAAGTAGTAGTATAATGTAAAAAATCTAAGGAATACTAGTCATTATTTGTATACCTGAATATAAGGTGTATATACGTTTAAATAAAGACAGTCTTCATTCCCCATGGGAGGACTTCTCGAGAAGGTTTCGGGTTGCGGGCAAATTGGATGCGATTTTGTGGCGTCCAAGACCCCATTCCAGGATCCAGCAGCTTGTGGTCCCTACAATCTAATACTTAAGACTTGAGTTTTATTTTAACAGAATGGTGTTACCTCAAACCGTAGACGGCCAACTGGTGGTTTTGCGTAAGGGAGGGCTGTGAAGGCGCTGAAATTTCTCCCTTTTTGGCTAGTTAAATATTTACCCCGAAGTGGTCCTTGTATAATAGTCAGTTGTGGGCCACTAATGATTTCAGTGACTACTTAAAAAAAATATTTAATATATAAACTTATATACCTATGTAATAATTTTTGGTTTCACACAAATGTTTTTCAGCCGTATGAGTATCTTTGAATTTAGTGGAAATTGTGATTTAATTGCTATTGACAGTTTAACTATCTACGGTACAGAGGTATGCTTAATGTTTAATGCTTTACCATGTATATTTCTTGTATTTGTTTATACCGACGACCAAATGCATGTGTTGATGATATCCATAGATTTTGGTAGCACTCCTCAAATCTGTGCTCTGCTTCACCAACGTTGCTATTCATCATCCGATAAATGATGTGCATATTTACGTATTATTGCTGATTACTAAATGCAATTTTTACACAAAATAGACTTATTGGAACATGACTATTACTTAATTCAGAGGACAAATTCAAAACTTTCTTTACTCAATTAATAATTTCTTTGCATTACAACAGTTATTCACTGTTAATTGACTTTTAAGTGTTTCACTATTGCATTTTGAAGCAAAACCCACCTAGTTATTAATACCCAATATACCACTGACAATATTTTGCTTAGTTGAATAAACCAAACGTTGATACAATTAAATACTAAAATAATTATTGATCTTCTCCATACCTTCTTGAGTATACACTCCATGAATTGCTAAAAACTGAGGAAATATAATAAATATTAGAATGTGTTTAATCATTTTAGCTATCCTAACACAACTAAGTATAAGAATATCTAGCAGAAAACAAGTAATTTAAAAAATATTTTAATGAGCTATTAACTGACAAGTGCGATAATAAGTTGACGTAGCAATATGCTAATTATCAAACTAATCAGGCATCAACGAAATTTTTATAGTTTTGTAAATTGGCGACATTATAATATATGCACTATACAGGGTGCTGCATAGGCGGAGGCAATATATCGTAAATTCAATGCTAATTTCCAACTGTTTTAATATTGGCTTTCTTAATGAGTTTATGTCAAAATTCTATTTAGGTTTTTATTGGACACATGATGAGGCGATTTGAGTAATTTTAGCATTTTTTTATCTAAACGTATTATTGAAAATATTAAGACTTTTTATCTATTCCTACTGTATAATGGCCATAAATTATGATTCATAATTCACGGTTTGCAGCCAATCATAAAATTCTATTTTCATAATTCAATAGTTTGCAAGTTGCAACCAATCAGAAAATTCTATTTTCATTATTCAATAGGTTGTAGCCAATCACAAAATTCATTCTTATTATTAAATGAGTTTTGAATTTAACAGTTGTCACAAATGTCATAAATCGGAAATATGAACACAAAACCCCTATTGCATAGGAGTAGATAAAATATTGTATTACATTCGCGATTATGGCCATTATTCACTCAGATGACTTGTGCCACGCACCTTCGGCTTGTGGCTCAAATGTCATCTTCGTGAATATTGGCTGTCATAATCGCTCATATCAGAATATACTATTAATTTGAAATAAAAACATCAAAATGACTTGAGTTATTTGTTGTCAAACTTTGACAGTAATTTTGTGCAATACGTATTAAAGCATTTCTGAAAATGAGTTGCACCATACCGGAAAAAATATTCTTAATAAAAATGTACTATGTGACAAAAAGCTTCCATAATATGTGCGCTATGTTTTGAAATTTCCGATTTCAACTTGGTTTATAAGTCACCTGTCAATTCCCCTGATCAAGGCCGAATAGATATGTATAATTCAAATTTCAAAATTTAGCCAACACATTTTTAAACGTATTTTCGAACTGAGCCAACAAAAAATGCCCAACTTGTGCCAATTTGACCATACTGTAGTGTCCTTTAGAATATAAAAATGTAATTTTATTGTAAAATAATTACGGAAGCTAGTATTTGCATTCCCCGTAATTAACATGGGATTTCGTGAGTTGCATCCACCAATGCGGCAACTTGTATACTGAATTCATCAGAATACATTATTAAATTGAGAATTAATATAAATAAAAAAACATTTGATTATCAGAGTCTTTCAAAGTTTGAATCTTTTATTAATGTGCAAAATATGTCTGCATGGGAAAAATATGCAGTTAATGCATACAGAATAATAATAAGACGATATTCATTTGAAATATGAGTATTATTTTAAAATAGGAATTATGAATTAGAATTAACGCAACGTTTTTCTCAATGTTGACAAAAATCCACACTTGTGTGCCAATGATTAGTGTCGCCACTGAATAATAAGTTAATAAATTACTCTGTAGATTTATAGACCACAATAAGTGTATTCAGTTTTTAAAAATTTCTAAAGAGTTTTATTCAGAACTTCCTTCGCAAATGGACATTGTGACACTAAATATGTTTAAAAATTAAAGGAAATTATGGGCCCCTAATAATACTGAACAAATCAAATGAATAAAATGAAACACTTGTTAATGCGAATTACACCATTTTCATGTAACAAAAACATTACTGGTGGTGGGATTCGAACTTCAGCTCCTGCGAATGCGATTTCAACGCTTGGAAGTAGCTTGCAAGCAAACCGCCCGTATATTGCATACGGTCACGGAGACTTCTTAAATATCTATACACTTTGGGACAAGCTACGAAGTGATACTGCACTTGCAATAAATAAAATGGTAGCAGTTCCGTTTTCATAATAGGATTTCAAATTCTCAATAAACTTCTGTTTTATTTCCTAAGCTTTTAACCCTTTCCTTTAAAATCAAAATTTCATTTTCTGAGTCTTTGAGAAAAGTATCCCTTAAAGCATAATTATAAATACATGAGTAATATGATTAAACACAATATCTCACATGTCAATAATCGTATTTTCTCTGCACGGATACGTTATGGTTCTCTTGTTGAAGTACGTAAGCAGTTTTCATCCTATAAAAATTACTGAATTATTTCATTTACTAGTGCAATCCATTCCCTCTTTGTTATTCGTACATTCTTGTCGGTAATTTCTAAGGGAGAATTTTTCCTAGGTAAATTCAAGGCCGACACAGCATCGTCAATTAATTTTTTCCAATTTTTTTACCGGTATTTTAATAATTCATTACCCAATAAAACTTGAAAAACTTTCGCAAGTGGACGTTGCAACACTAAATAATTTTAAAACTCAAGGGAAGCAGAAGGCAACTTAACGTTTCTAATAATACTGAAACAATAAAAACACCAAGTAATGCAAATTACATCAATTTTCAAATAAAAAGCATTATCGGTGAAGGGATACGAACTTAAGCGCCAGTGAATGTGATTTCAAAGCTCAACCCACGCTATCACGCAGAATTGTTTGAATCTTTGCAATGCAGCTCCATTAAACTCAATGCAGTTATTCGTTGAACCTTTTTGTCTCTTACAACGTGTATCCTGTATCTGTCTCACTTTCGTCAAGGGCAAAGCCTGAGCTATGTGCAAATTATTACTTTTATCTATTTCTCAGTTAAAGTAAAAAATAGTAAAAAGTTTTTTTTGAGATGCTCACCTATGTATATGTTTGATCCAAAATATTTTCCTTTTTGTCAAGGCTAAAAACCTGAGTTATGTGCAAAATATTACTTTCATGTAAGTAGTAGTTCTTGAGTTAAAGCAAAAATAGACAAAATTGTACTTTTTTGGTGCTCACCCTATACACATTTGGCCGAAATTTTCTCAATTTTATGTCAAGGAGGCATATAATCCGCATGCAAAATATCGTCTTTCTCCAACAAATAGTTTTTGAGTTATACCGGCAACAGGCAAATGGAATTGAGAAAACCTGTATTTCGTCGTCTATGGATCCTGAAACCTACAGATCTGAAGAAATCTCGAAAGGTGATTTTTTAGCGATTAAAATAGCTTCTTCGCCTTTTAGACCAGGGAAGTCGAAGTAGTGTATTACACTACGAGGCGTAAAAGTAGTATTTTGCAAAACGAGAAGGCTTTTTGAAGAATACGAGAACGTGTTGGCGTCCGAGAACTTCTTCTAAGCCTCCAAATTAAGCATAAATACTACGCGGAATGTATATTATTTCAGGTGCTTCGCACATATACTAAATCTTGCCGTACAAGATATGCTACAATTGTTGAAGAGCAGAAAAGAAGAAGACAGCAGTGAGGACGATGAAGATAATTCAGATAGCGAAAACCTCGAAGAAGACTTTGAAGAAGACCAAGCTAATTGCGAGGAAGAAATTGACTATAACGAGGGTACCTACCTTTGCTTCTACTACAGTAATCGCCAAGGTTAGAAAAACCTTTATTAAAATAAGAAAATCGGAGCAACTTCAGACTAAACTGAAAAATTGCTGCGATACGGTCGAAGTACCTTGTATAAAACCATGTTTGGATATTAAAACCAGATGGAACAGTACGCATGACATGTTGGAAAGCGCACTTAGCTTGAAAGAATCCCTAAAATTGCTATATTACAATGCAGAACCAGTCGAAAAATTCAAACTTTCCGATGGTGAGTGAGAGCTTATGGCCACAATTTATAAATACTTGAGACCTTTTAAACAATGTTCACAGATTTTATGTGGGCAAAACTATGTGACTATTCCTCTTGTAATCGTGGCATTTAACATGCTATTGGACAGAATTGACAATATAATAACAGATCTTTCTGAAAAGCAAAGAACTAATGTTGAAGAAATTATATTATCAGCTTACTTGGCCGGGAAAAACAAATTGATGAAACATTATAATAAGAGTAACTGGATTTATTATGTAATTTTGATTTTAGACCCACGTCACAAATTGGAAACATTTAATTTAACGACTTGGGGAAAACAAATGAAGGATTTTTTGTATTCCATGTTTGAAAATATTTTCAAAACGAAATATCATGTACCTAATGAAGACAAAAGAGCAGAAGTTGCTGGAGAAGAATATAAAACATTAACGAAGAAAATTAATCACGATGATGATCTGGATTTCACGTCCTTATTTGAAGAAGAAACTTCAGAAAACAACTGGAAATTAGAAATTGATGAATATTTAGCACTCAAAAGATCACCAAAAGATCAAAGTATTTTGGCATACTGAAAAAAATATAGCGATACTTATCCAAATTTGACAAGAATGGCGAGAGATCTTCTCACAATAAATACTACTTCGGCTCCAGTTGAATGATTGTTTTCGCAAGCTTCACTAATCATCAGAAAACACAGAAGTCGGCTGAACGATGATTCAAGTAAATATCTTCTCTGTCTAAATTCTTGGGCTAAATGTGGTCTGAAAGATCGAATTTGGGTTTAATATGTAATATTATCTTGTGTTTATAATTATTCTATAATTACTTATTTAATCGTTAATAGTTGATCGTATTATTTTATTTCGTTTTCATGTATTTAAATAATAAAATACTTTAAAATATCCTTTGTCCGCTTTTGTATTTTTTAAACCGAGAGCGAGAGCGAGAGTTACGATAAGATTCTCGAACTCGGTCACCCTACCTCTCGTTCTCGTTCTCGGCTTACAGTTTCGCTCTCGCTCTATTCTCTCGCGAAACACTATTCCGGTCTAATGTTCATGAATTTTTATTGTACCTGCAACATGCCTCAGAGGAATGAAGCAATGTACTTAATCGTGAAAAAATTACTGATTATGGTGCACGGTGACGCAAGGGAAACAGCTGCTATTGATTTCTACAAGATAAATGCAATTAATTACAAGTTTTAATATAAATAATACACCAAAGCATTTTTTAAAAACTAAAATTAATATACAAATTCCGAACTGACAAGTCACAGCACAGACTGTACCATAAATTAGAATTAGACCGTTAGTAAAATCCATAATTAACTTTTTATGGTTATGTTTGAATATTTTTATTACATGCAGCTTCAATAACAGCGGCATATGGAGCGCTAACTAAACCTTATGTTTGCGATAGTAACTAGTTTTCGATTGTGTTATACATATAAATTCAAAGTATAATATTATTAACAAATATGTTTACAGAAAAAATGAACAAATAAATTCCATTGACCAGAAAACGTTTTTTATTTAATATTTAATGTCTCTATGGGAATCAAGAGGTTTGCACTTTATCAAGTTACCATAGGTCAGTAATTCTAGTTTCAAATGCTGTTTTACATACAAGCCTTCGTATAAGTAATAATACCTACGACTAAAGTGAAAGTAGAACAAAATTGGTGCACTTTTAAATAAATTATCAATTTTATCAATGGGGGTGTAGCTCAGATGGTAGAGCGCTCGCTTAGCATGCGAGAGGTACGGGGATCGATGCCCCGCACCTCCAAGTTTTTTTTCATGAATAAAAACATTTATTAGTTGGTTTTCATTTTTATTATAACTATTTTCTATGCATTTATCACAAATCTCTGTCACATTATTGCAATAACCGTTACATTACCATCACCCTAGCAAATTCCGTCAAAGAATAATGAACTAATTAATCATGTATACCAAGTATTTCATTTAAGGTGCGAACATATAGAGAAATAGCATGGGAAATCGTATATATTATGTAGATTCATGCTTTCCGCTTGAATTGATAGGATTGATAGAGGTATCAATCGAAAGAGAAAAAAATGCGCTTAATTTGATACTACTTTACTTGATTTGTTGCTTGTTTGAGATAGAAATAGCTTAAAACTGTAATACATATTTTGCATTTTATTCATAAAAAACAGACCAACCATGATCAAATCTTATATCAAAATATGTAAATGTTATTTTCTGTCAGTTATCAATTTAGGTACCTATTTAACTAATTACTGTGAATAATAATGTTGACTATTCAATTCACCTGTCATCTGTCAAAAAGTGACCAATGAAAATCCAGAATTCTGATGTTTCTTGACCAATCAAAAAAATATCAGTGGATATATCTTCCTAGAGGGTATTCCAGTGACTATTCAACTCACTTGTCATCTATCAAAAACTGTCCAATAATAATACAAGATTTGACGTCGTTGAGCCAATAAAAATGAACTATATTGACAATTTTCACTAGTGAAAATAATCGACAATTTTCACTAGTGGTATAATGAATATTTTAAACAAATGTGAATTTTATTTGAAAAAGTCAACATTAGTTTTCTGTTACTATGGACATTGCGTACTTTGTTGCTAGATTTACTGAAAACTGATTTGAAAAAGTAGTTTGGTTCATTAAATAGTCCCTCGAACACCATTCTTAGTCAAAGTTAAGTAGATTATTTTTGCGGTGGTATCACTACTCATGTCCATTGCGCTTGGGATTAAAACTCGTGCTAGCGCACTCGTCCTAATCGTACCAAAGCGCAATGGACATTCGTGACACTACCGCAAAAATAGTCGACATAACTTTGACTACTCATATTATAAATGAATATTTTAATTAATAGAGGGTATTTATTATCAAATCGTACAGCTATGGGCCTAAACGGCCTGTGACAGCTACTATACATATATATATATATATTTATTATCAAAACGTTTTATAGTGGCGTCGTGATTTATTCTCGATTAAATTTAATAATCGACCTATTTCATCTGTATCACCAATTCACAAGTTTGTGAACAAATCATTGTTAATATGTAGTTAATTTCGTTTTTGATGTTCCTATCTGGGCTCCTCCACGTCCACCTTCTTTGTCAGGTTTCTGATACAAAGTGTTCAGACAACACAGGGTGCCTAGAAAATAGGCTGTCATACTTTAACAGTGAATACCACCTATAAAAACAATACAAGTGTTCTTATTAACCCATTTCCCAAATCAAATTTACAAAGTTATAGAGCATTGGAGTTTAACACTTTTTTACTTTTATTTTCATTCCTAATATACCACGTCCAGGATTCTTTCCGACAAATTTTCGAGTGCCATTCTCGCATACGTTTTAATCACACTACATTGTAGATAGAGTGCGATAACGTTACAGGAATGGGACGGGATGTAAGTAAAAGTTACTAAAACTATTCGTGCTCTATTTATGGGTAGTTCGCCACTCAACAAAATTAAAAATGTTAAGTATCGAATGCTTCGAGGGACAATCTGCTTCGTTATAAACGAATAAACAATTAAAACTAAAAATGAATAAAAAAAACTTAGCTTTTCACTGGGGCTGAGAAGTTACCAGCATCCAGTGAATTGCTTGACATTGATAGTTGACTACGTACTTGATCTGAGCTTTAAGAACTGATAGCCAGCTTTTATCTAAAAATATCGAGAAAGACGAAGCGTATTTTTCTTCATTAAGTAAAATATACGCCGTTTCTATCATTTTACATTTAGTTAACATCGATTCTTTAGATAACTTTGTGTTATGCCATTGTATTTCGTGGTTGATATTCTAAGTATGTTTTAAAACTCTAACTGCAAAAGGCTTGGATGTTTCACCGATATAATATATCGCGCATTCACAGGAAATACTGTATAAATACTGTTGGAATGTTGTCCTTCGTTGGACTGCTTAGCTTTTGTAAGAACTGACCGCAATGTATTCATCGTTTTGAATACCGTCCTAACATTAAATCTATTTCCAATTCGTCTAATTTTGTCAGACATGCCTGGAATATAAGGTATAGTTAAAGTGTTATATTTTTCAGTGCCCTTTCTCTATATGTGTGTTGGATTGTTTAGTGTATTGATAATGTTCCGAACAGCAATTACATTTAAAAGCATTTATAGTAATTTTTTTCTCTTTTTTAAAAATGTAATTATTAGAGCAAATAATTTTGGCTCTGTAGTAGAAACCTTTTACAACACATGTCGTTATCCTTTTCTGATGGTTGGAGTTAAAATTTAAGTACCTGTTAGCGTTGGTTTCTTCGCAAGTGGGCGTTGAGGCACTAAACAATTTTAAAAATCAAAAGAAACTAGTGGTAAAAATTTCTTAAAGTTTCTAACAATACTGAAGCAATAAAAGGAAACATTTGGTAATGCAAATTACATCAACTTTCGAATAAAATAAAATATTACTAGTCCTTGTTCATTAACAAACAAAAATATTACTGGTGGTGGGAATTGAACTACAGCACATGCGAATGCGATTTTAGCTGCACACATGTATTGCACACGCTGATGGCGGACCTCTCGCATCTGTGCGATAAGCGGCGGTATTAAACATAAAGTACTTGTTGTTGCCTCTTTTTGACATTTTAAATTTACCCTGTTTGGTCCCATTTTAAGTGCAAAGCCTTAACTATGTGAAAATGATTACTTTTATCGGTTTCTAAGTTAAAGCAAAAATTTACTTTTTAAGTTGGGTCTAAAATATGCCCTTTTGTCAAAGGTAAAAACCTGAGTTATGTGCAAAGTATTAGTTTCATTTAAGTAATAGTGCTTGAGTTAAAGCAATAATATGCAGAGTTAATTCTTTTGGTTTTATCTAATAAGTTAGCTGTTCTTCCTAAGCTCTGGGATTTATAAATTCAAGACCCTTCTGTAAGAATTGAAATTAAATTAATTCCGCACTCAATTATATTTTAATGGTTTTTCAGGCGAACATATTTTTTTACCATGGCTTTATTAATTATAGAAAAGCAATTACATACTTCTTGAAATACAATATGACAATAAATTTAGGATACCGAAATTGAATGGAAAATAGCAGTTGCCATGGAAGAAAAACTGCACAAATGTCACGCTAACTTTTACAAGACGGTTTTGTATTTTTATTGTTCATTTAAATGTTAAACAGTGTTTAACATGCTCGCGTTCTCGAATGTTAAGATACATTTAACATGCATCCACTCATTTAACACGCATCCACTCATTTAACATGTATTCACTATAGCAACATCACACATATTCATGGTAGTCCGATTTCGATTTAGCAGTTTTTAGTAATTATTATTGATTCAAAATTATTGCCTCAATGAACAATAAACTAATGAACGCATTTCGAGGGGAAACCGTCTTAACATTTCTCACATAAATTACCACTCTTGCTTCGCTGCGCTCGCTCGAGTGGTAAAAATATGCTCGAATGTTAAGACTGGGTTACCCCTCTTAATACGTTAATTACTAAAAACCTTGCAATAAGTTCGTGAAACAAGATGCTTACTAACCAGCAAAAAATTTTTATTTGCAACCACTATAATCGCTCATACGGAATTGGCAGAAACAATGGGCCAAGTATCAATTACGCTAAAGTTAAGTTTTTAGATCAATATGAAAGAGATGTTACAAACACAACAATAAGGTGCACAGTGATGAAGTTTCAACGTATAGGCAGTGTTCTAGTCTAAAGGAAAGGAACATCTGGGAGAAAGAGAACAGTGCGGAATAATGAAAACCACGGCAAGCTCTTGCATCAAATCATGCATTCTCCAAAGAGGATCCTGAGAAAGACTGATGCCTATATCTGGGAAATCATGAAAAATAGTATTTTCATCGGAAATGTTCCAAAGACAGTTCCAGAATTAAAAACAGCAATAGAACACCAAAATGTACGCCAGCCTCTATTTAGGGACATAGTATCCAATCTTCAGCAACGCTTGGAATTATGCTTGCAACGAGATGTTAGTCATGTGGAGCATATCATACATCAATAATTATTACTTTTGTATAAATATGTTTGACATTTTATTAATAAATTAATTTTTTAGTTTCGGTATCCTTTATTTATTGCCATACTGTATTATTTATTCTAATGGGTAATTTTCCAATTCAGCTTTTTTTCTTCGATTATTAATTCTTCTCCTTTCGATGCCGTTGAAGTGCGGTGTTCAAGTTTTGGTTGAATGTTCTGCGTCTCTGCAAAGTTTTCCGAGCGACTGAGCTGGAATTAAGTATAGTGGCGGACCTAAAACATATGTCTATAACAATACCTTACCACAATCTCCGACTTTATCATTCTTTCGATGGAGATGCTTCAAGTTAAAAAGATATTCTGCTCCGTAGGCATGGCAGGGTTCTTGCCCATATCAAAATAGATGGTCAACCCTATGTACTAGTGTAGGCCTTTACATTGTCAGAAAAAACCAGTCTTATACAACAATCTGGGATATGCTAAAATTATAAATCGGTGTGAAACGTATGAAATTTCTCTCACCTTATGTAACTTGCTTGTAAAGCACCAGAAGTAAATTCACTTACCTTTTTCCGTTGCTGTTGGAAGCACAGACAAGACCGATTAAATGACGTTTTATATACAGGATGAGGAGGTAAGAATTGAATTATAAAATATTGGACTTTGAAAGGAATATATTCGAGATCTTATATAAGTTAAGGAACTATAAGGAGCTCTTTAATTTCGCTCACCTATTCGCTTAATATTTTAAAAAAGTAGACACTTTAATAATAACTATATTTACATGAATAATGTTTTCTTCAATTCGTATAACTTCAATTCCTTATTTCCTTATTTTACGACATTCACAAATTGCCATAACAACTATATTTCTGACCATAAGATGTTAACAAGATTACATATTCATTTATATGGTACATATTATTGCTAATTTTCAGCTTATTAAAAATTGATGACGCCCAATACGTTGTTTTTCTTAGTGTGAGCCTAAAACATTTATGCAAACGTGAAGTACACAAAAATCCCACATTTATTATACTCGTATCGCAGCCGAGAATTGGGCTAGTTGTAGTTATGTGAGCTTCTAAAGGTAGGTTGCTTATAGTCGGTACATCGTCTAGGGACCCTGAAACGTGATAATCTGAAGATATCTGGGAAGATGATTTTCTCGACATTATTAATTAGTTCATTATTCTGTGATGCTATTTGATAGGGTTATAGTACTGTAACTGTTATTACAACAATGTGACAGAGATTTGTGATAAATGCATAGAGAATAGTTATAATAATAATGAAAACTAACTAAATATATTCCATCTACTATTAGCAAATTTTAATGTTTTTATTCATGAAAATAAAAATGTGGAGGTGCGGGGCACTGATCCCCGTACCTCTCGCATGCTAAGCGAGCGCTCTACCATCTGAGCTACACCCCCATTGATAAAAACTCATAATTTATTGAAAATCGAACCAACTGCTGTTCTACTTTCACTTCTGCTGTAAAATTACTCATATGAAAACTTTATCAAAATAAACTAGAATAACTGACCTGCCTCAACTAGATTCAAACCTGTTCATTCTTACAGTCAATGAGATCTATCTTCTTGCTGCTTTTTGTTGCATTTTTGTTTAGAATTTCTATGCATAGCATAATTTGAATTAGTTAGTATTGCAGACTTTGCATTTGCTAACGTTGCTTTTGCCACTATCGCTGAAAGTACATGAAAATACAAATGTAAACTAAGCATTATATTAAAAAAAAATATTAACAGATTCATTCTAATTCATGGTATGGTTTGCGCTGTGATTTGTAATTTAGCACATGTATTAATTTTAGCATTTCAAAATCTATTGAGTTTATTAGAAATGGAATGTAATGCAACTCAGTTGCAGATATCCGCAAAGTGCATAGTAATCAAGAACATAAAAACTAAGATGTTTTAGTTTGATGCCCTGAACCGTAATAGTTAACACTAAATATTGCTTCAATCAATATAGTTCTTTCATTGCAATCAGAGCTGGGCAATATTTGTACTTATTTGTAAATACTTTTTTTTAAATTAAATACTTTGTAGTATTTAGTATTTAAAAACTTTTTAATGACTGTATTAGTATTTGTAGGTGCAATTACTTTGCAAAGTATTTAGTATTTCAATACAATTTTGGAAGTATTTAAATACTTTTAGGGTATTTAAATATTTTTAGAGAATTTAAATACTTTAAGAGTATTTAAATATTTTCAAAGTATTTAAATAATCTCAAATGATGACGTATTGGACGTTTAAAATTACGCAAAAAGTATTTACTAGTTGGAAATATATTCTTGAAGAAATAAAAATACATAAATACCTTTGAGAATATTTAACTACTTTTATTTCTTAAGAAAATATATTTCCAAATAGTAAATACCTTTTGCGTAATTTTAAACGTCCAATACGTTATCATTTGGGCTATTCTGCATTGTTAGGCATTACACGTTGGAATTCACACTGTGAGTCCGTAATCCAAATTTTAGCAAAAAATACTTACGCATTCTAGCAAAAAATATACTTATTTTATATGAAAAGCTTTCAATTAAACAATATTGCTTGAATAAAAATAAAGTGGAGTATAATATATATTATGGATTCGCGATATCAGTATGAAAATTAATCTGGAAAAACTAAAAAGAGAAAATCTCAGGTATTTTTCTTCCTCAAATATAAAAAGTTAATTACAACTGCTAAATGTGAAGGACAACAACACTGTATTTGAACTGAAATATTTAAATTGATCTTCAAATTTGTTATTAGCTAAAGGCGTACAACTTATGGCAACGATGTAAAGGAACTGTTATGTATATGAAACGAAAAATGAAAAAAAAGCGTCTATATTGTTTTAAATTTATATTTGTTTAACAAACTATGTTTTACTTTTTTGTTAATATTCGATATAAGTAATTTTATCAAAAAAGTATTTTCTGGATTTTTTTTGCCGAAAAATTTATAAAATAACATCTAAACTATGCATTCACCACAAACCAATATATATCTATTTTTTGGATTTTTAATAATTCATGTAAAATAGCTTAAGTTATGCCATCTGGACTACTTGGCTTACTACAATTATTACAAGTATTCGAATAAAAGGAAATTATGAACTTTAAATTAGTTTTGAAAATTGTTAAACTGCTAAAAAGATTATAAATGCTGCATTACTATTTAAATACTTCACAAGTATTTTTACACTATAGTGATATCTAAAAACCAAAAGTATTTAAATAATTTTAAAATACTTAAATACTTCTAAAATATTTAAATACTTCTAAATATTTAAATATTCTTAAGTAGTTAATTACTTTTATAAACGTATTTAACTATTAAATATTATAGGTGTTTATTATTTATTTTATTATAAATAATAAATAACTAATTTTTGGGCATAGAAAATTATTTAGTATTTAAATATCTTCGATTTTCTAAAGTATTTAGTAGCTCTGATTGCAATTTTATTTGTATTAAAGAACAAAAGTTTAGAGTGCGGTGCATCGATCCCTGTCCCTCTCGTTCGCCAAGAAACGCTCTACCATCTATCAGGGGTGTCCCCTAATCGTAACGAGTTAATGTATTCAAACATCGCTTCGTTTCGGCCCACTTTTTACGTCGGCTCTGACATTTTACACAACAATTTTGTGTGACCCGTTTATATAATCAGTGGCTGGTTGCAGCAGCAAAATCTTTAAATTGGTATTTTAGAATATATTGGCGATATTGGGTTGATCCATCACATGATACTTGGCAAATTTGTATTTAATAGCTATTTCAGCAACATTGCAATTTTACCAATTGTTATACATTAAAAATAGCGGTTATACTTGTTAGTTGCTTGACTTTATGTACTTGGATTATATTTGAAAATATATTTTCAACTTGCATGCATCAGGGCATCTATCTGGTACCTCTCGCATGCTAAGCGTTACGTATCGATAAATCCTGAGCCCAATGCTCAATTCTGAGAAATAAAGAAGTAAGCATTCAGTTTTGTTTGTTTACGTCAACTTTCGCAGCTCCGGTGTGGTAGTGATGTCAACTTTCGTTACTTTTCGGTACTTGTAACTATTCGTTACTTACAAATAAACAAAATTTAATGTTTATATTCGTGAAAATAAAAATTTGGAGGTGCGGGGCATCGATCCCGTACTCTCGCATGCTAAGCGAGCGCTCTACCATCTGAGCTACACCCCCATTAACAAAATCGATAATTTATTCAAAATCGAACCAATGTTGTTCTACTTTCACTTTTGCTGTGCTACTACTCATATGAATATTTCTATATAAGAGAACTAGAATTACTGACCTACCTTAACTTGATATAACGCAAACTTCTCGATTCTTGCGTAGACGTCCTAGATACGGCTAATACATTAGAAACGTACTCTACTCGATGAGATATAATATGTGCTCGTTGTTGCTTTTGTACAACAAAATGTCAACTTATTAAAGTTACTATCGAAAAAATAAATTTAGTATGGTTTCCTAATAAGTCGTTCGATGTTATTGAAGTATTACATAGAGAATGTTATGTAGTAATATAATTCAAGGTACAGTTTGTTCTGCGACTTAACTCGGCATTATGTCCAGTTTTTATTTTTATTTGAAAATATGTTAGTGGTATCTGTTTGCATTTAAGACCGTTTAGTTGGTGAATATAAGTAAAAGAGCATATACATTAACAGAATAAAAATAAAGTTTTAGTTGTAACACCCTGTAACATAATTAGTACTTATTTTAAGTAACTATAACAGCACTCCAGACAGGATGTTTCGAAAATAAGGAGATATACTTGCAGAAGTATTCTATGATCAAAAATATATATTAAGCCTTAAAGTTATAATGTGAGTCACTTAAAAGTACCGTTGTGGCCAACTCAAAGTGCACGGCAGATTTTTAGCTTGTAATACGATATTCTAATCATAGACGTTGAGTTTTGACGTTCACGTTTGTCATCAACTGTCATAAAACAGAAAACTCGAAAAATTCCCAGACATTTGTCAGAAGCAGAGAAAATGCGAGCTATTACAAAACTGGAAGAGAACTGGTCGCTGAGTCGAGTCCCAACAGATTTGCATGTGAGCAAGAGCTACACTTTCAAAATTAAAAATCGTTGGCAGCAGAGACTTCTGCAGAAAAGTTTTTTTAACACCAGAGAACAAAGAATGAAGAATACAATATGCAACCGTCTATTTGAATGAGATCGACGACTTTTGGAACACGACTGTTTTCTCAGATGAAAAGGTATTTCAATCATTTACCAATTGACGATTAAGGGTGTATAGACCACAAAATTCAAGATTTGAGGAGCAATATTATGTTCAACCCTTAAGAAGTAGTGGACGATTCTCTGTAAACGTATGGGATGGATCAATGCTCACGGATCTGGGGCATGCTATAGAATTAATGGTCGACTGAATGCTGAAAATTATCGCAATGTGATGCTGCCATCTGGAAGAGAAGTCTTTCCTGATCATTTACTTTTCAACAGGCAAGATATTGCCTAATTAATTAATTTTGTTTATGTTAACTTAATTGATAACATTATTTTCACATGATAACTGTCCTGTGCATACAGCAGGGGTTGTTTATTGATGGTTTCATGAAAATAATATCAATTTATTACCATGGCCTGCAAGAAGTCGGATTTGAATCCCAACGAAAATGTTTGGGGCTATTTAACTACAAAAATTTATACCAGGGATTTTGCACCAAACAAAACCGATGAATTATGGGAAAGAATAGAAATGCTTGGAAGGAACTGAGAGAAGGATACAATATGGAAACATTGGTCAACTCTATGCGAAACAAACCGCAAAGCGTAGTAGCAATTGAATACTGATACATATTTATTAACTACATATTATTATATAGTTTGTTTACTTGTGAAACTTTGCTAAAATACAAACATGAAGAAAGTACAGCACGTGACAACTAGCTGAAGCTCTGAGAATTGGATGCTCAGTACTCTTAAACCGAGTTGGCGGGGAGAATTCAGTTCTGCCAAATTTATTTTCGAGTGAAGATCAGATCGATCTTCACTAGAAAATAATTTTGTCAGAACTGAATTGACCCTGCCAACTCGGCTTAAGGCTACTGCGCATCCAATTCTCAGAGCTTCAGCTAGTTGTCACGCACTGTAATACCTATTCTTATAACCACAAGCAACGCCACTGGAGAAACCCCCATTTAATAAGCCGAAAAATCGCAAAAATAACCATAGTAACAAAAAACCGTGCACTTTGAGGTGTCCGTAACTGTACATAATATGAAATCTGGAACAGCATAATTCAATGGTTTACGTTGTCTGGAAATGTGGATAATAAAACCAAAATTACTCAGTGAAGTTGTTGATCAAGTGAGTGTACTATTGACATGTGACGGAAATAAGGTAAATTCAGTTTTAGTAACGTAATATTTAACTACAACTGCTTGATTAAGAACTTATTACGTCACTCATTTGACACTATTTCCTTTAGGTAATGAAGTTCATTACACCACTAGTGGTGTAATGAACTTCCATTACACCACTAGTAATATAATGGATTTATTACCTAACTGAAATAGTGTCAAATGAATGACATAATGACATTGTCCTAAATTCAATTTACGAACTGTGATTGATATAAAAAAAATTATTTCATATCAATACCCAGACGGAGTTACAATTTTAAAATACATGTGAAAGGTACAGAACTACTTGCATCCTGCGATGTACTCGAGCAAGTTACCTAAGCTGCATCAGCAAAGATAAGATAACACTTGTGTCCCTCGTGATTGAATGATATGTAATACGCGACTGCATTATCTTATCATAACTAATGTTCTTTCTATCTATCTGGGAACGTAACATAATTCCTCCCATACTAAGATGAAAAATTGGGGGAAATCACATTTTCCACCTATTTTTCAGGGCAATATTTCTATAGGTTGTAAAGGTTCATTACTGATTTCTGATTTAATTCTTTTGCAGATTTTAGGCAATAAATCGTACTTATATAATACAAATATGGCAAACAATATTAGAGCTAAAATAATAATTAATGTAAAGTTACTTCCGTGTGCATAAGTATTGTAATTGGTGGTCACAAGTTCACCGGGTAATTTTCTTAATTTTTCCCTAAGCTGTTGTATGTCATCCAGGTCGATGTTTACTAAATGCAATTGTTTGGTTAAGCATTGGTAAATGAACCATTTCGTATATTGGATTTGAATTTTGACTGGTTTTTAATATTTTACCATCGATCTGCATTTCACAATTTACAGGTATAGTACGTTTTTTTCCTATAAAAATTTTCAAGGTCAAGATAAAATTGGCAAAACTGCTTTTTTTAAATTATTAGAAAATTTATTTTCGCCAGGTTTCTCTGTAAACGATTTTTGTCACTTTGACATTTAAAATTAAATTGTCAGTTTTTCTTTTTTGAAACTGGATACGCGTAAAAACGGAATCTTTTAAAATTAAATGTAGTGAAGTGTGCAGAGGAACGGTTGGATGTGCATCTTCACACACCAGAAAAAGACGTTTACGAAAGATTAGTAAGAGCTTTTGATGTACATAGAACTTTAATGCCAGATTTTAAATTTCCCACCAATTTTTAGTTCTATAAAGTTACTAAAACAAATTTTGCCAACATATATTTTTTAAAGGAATCCAAGTTATGCCAACATAAACCCTAAATTCTTTGACCTTGAAAATTTTTATAGGAAAAAAACGTACTTTAATTGAACGGTATATGTGCTTAACAATGGTATTTTCCTGTGATCGTGATTACAATTTAGTTTGGTTATCAACTCAGAGGTTGTTACAATAATCCATAAGTCACGATCTATTTTTTGAATTTTATAATTTTCTAGGGAAAACATTTTAGGTTTACAATTATTAGTTCTTGAAAATGAGAGCAGTTGCTCTTCACATAAGGTGTTTTCGAAACTCATTCGTTCTGGAATGTTACAATAAAAATCAGTTTTTTGAATTTGCTCGCAACGTTCATTAGTAGAGATATAATTAGATTCCGAAAATATAGTCCATTTTCTAAACGCTAAAAACTCGCCAAAGTTCTAACTTCGTTGACTCAAACCCGATTTTGAACATTTTTTTTTTTATTATTTCGGTAAAAGTTTATAGAAAAGTTCCCCATAGGTGAGAAGGTGTGCTTTTTATTTTTTAATTGTTATTAACAAATAAGTGTTTTTTAATATACTCTTAATTGAAAAATTTATAACTATTTGATTTATTTAAACAATTGCTTGAAATTTGATAACATAAGGTTTTTCGGGTCGCAGATTCCGAATCTGGCCTCAAAATGGGTCTAAAAACAAAATGGCGTCGAAGGTCTAATTTTTTATTTTATTTTTTTTTTTTATTTTTATTAGTAGTCTGGGGAGTTTTGGGGTTGCTGATTACGAATTTGACATTAAAACTTAACTAAAACAAAAAATGGCGGATCCAAAATGGCGGAAAGGGGTAATTTTTTTTTAATTTCTGATACCCTAGAAGTTTGGGTCGCTCATCCCAAATTTTATGTTAAAATTTATCAAAAATGGAAAACGGTGTCTGAAAAATGGTGGAAACAAATGATAGCAGAGTTAAATGAGTATTCAAGATATTATAATTTAATTGATTTATTAAAATTAACCCAAGATACATTTAAAACAAAACAAAATTAATTAGCTCTATTTTCTTTTTCCTCTACTTTTTCCATTGACACTGCCGGTCGTGAATTAAGGCAACTATTTCCGCCACATTCACCGAAAGCCGCTGTGCCTAAAGGCCACTTTTCCTACACCCGCAAGCTGGCCCGCAACTAGTTTTGTAGTTGCAAAAAATAATTTTTAAGATGTTTTGTGGATCTGGTTCTTGTGTCATTAGGATTGGAAAACACTTTCCTGTATCATATTTCCAACCCCAATCTTGCCTTGAAATATCTTGGTTTCCCAGCCACAACTGTGTTTGCAAATACACGTGTTTTAAATGTTGTTCGGCTGGATCCATCGTAGGGCACAATTATGCTAAATTAACGCTACTTTTTTAGTAGATGCCTTAATAAAGAATCAAATCCAATATTCAAAATGTTTTTATTTAAAAAATATATGTATTGTATTGTCTGTACCCTCATTTACCTTGCGGTATATGAATAATAAAAAACTTTCAATCACTTAAACAATCCTGTAAGAGTTTAAACAGTTACCTTTCTTTGCACCATACATTGCAAGCATACATTTTATACCAAAATTTTTTTATATAAATTTTTGCAGTCTCTTGCAAATCACTGCTATTTTCAAATATTTTGACAAATTTATTCTTTCCTGAACATAGCCATTGCTTCATTTACTAGGACTTATCCATGTGGATCTTTAATAAGGTGCCGGTCCTATTCGTCTTGTTCATCCTTATACATCTTCAATATATTAAACTATATTCCAAAGCCATAATCTGCACCTTGACACTAAAACTCGCATGCTAAGATGCTACATTTTTCCCATCTTGCTCTATGGGGTCGAGTCCTGGACCTTAACGAAACAATCACAAAAAAAATCGAAGCCTTTGAAATGTGGTTATACCGGAGAATATTGCGGATATTATGGAAAGACCGTGTAATAAATATTAAAGTCCTAGAGAGAATGAAAAAAAAGTAAAGAGATCATGGACAACACCAAGATACGCAAATTCCAATACTTCGGACAAATAATGAGGAATGAGAATAAGTACATCCTACTACAATCTATTATACAAGGCAAGATATATGGCAAACGTGGACCAGGACGCAGAAGAATATCTTGGTTGCAAAACCTAAGGGCGTGGTATGGGAAATCATCCAATGAGTTATCTAGGATTGCAACCAATAAAGTGAAGATAGCCGTGTTAATGGCAAACATACGAAATCTGATAAGCACATGAACAAGAAGAAGAAGAAGATTCTTTCGTCTGTTAAAACATGCTGAAGTGTTACATCCAGTTAAAGCATGTACAGAAAGAACATACTCACTACAATTTATTGGGATGCGCAAATTGCAGGCTTTTAGAAGAAGATATTTTTTATTTTCTTTATTTTTGGCAGGTTTTAAAAAATATATATCTTTATCAGCATGAAACTAAAGCTGTTAATATAAGTAATACGCCTATATTCTCTGATACTACGACTATGTTTTTATTTGATGCATTGAGAGCTGTTGTAACTATTAACCGATCAGCATCACTTTCAGCTTGAGAGCAAGGATATTATTTGCAGCTAAAGTTTCTTTTAAAAAATTAATAAAACGACATGAAAGACATTTGCCAGAATTTTTGCTTGATACAACTTTAAAAACCTGTCTCTTTCAAATCAAATATTTGGTGCAGTTTTCGTTTTTAGACGTCGGTCTCTTTCAGCAGATTTTATTCTATGTTTCTGATAATCGACAAAAACACTTGTTTTTTCCATAATTACGTACAATAAAATTAATATATCTAAAATTGCACCATACTGTTGAACAAGTTGCCATTTGTTTTAATGTAATAACATTCCTCCGTCTGTCACAAACAGAAAAATCTTTTAATTCAAAGAGGTCGTAGAAAACACATTTTTAGGCGTTGGAATTTAAATAATAATAATAATAATAATAATCGTACACAATAAAAATTAACCTTTTAATGCTATATTTATAATTACTGTGTCCAAAATCCCTAGATATGAGGCAACGTGCGGAATTCAGAAATGAAGCTATTTTGCCGCTTTAAAGAAGTTATTTTTCATTTTTGATAAATTTTAACATAAAATTTGTAATAAGCGACCCAAAAAACCCTATAGTATAGCTAAAAACTAAAGTCCAAATAAAAAAAAATTAAGCTTTTTCGCCATCTTGGATCCGCCATTTTTTATTTTAGTTGAGTTTTAATGTTAAATTCGTAAGCAGCGATCTCAAAAACCCCTAGGCATCTAATAAAAATTAAACAAAGAAAATTAAAAATTAGACCTTCGACGCCATTTTGTAGACGCCATTTTTGTTTTTAGACCAATTTTGAGGCCAGATTCGTAATCTGTGAACCCAAAAACCTTATGATATCAAATGTCAGTCAATGGTTTAAATAAATAAAGAAGTTATCATTTTTTTTAATTAAGAATATATTAAAAAACACTTATTTGTTAATAACAATTGAAAAAATAAAAAGCACACCTTCTCACCTATGGGGAATTTTTCTATAGACTTTTTCCGAAATAATTTTAAAAAAATGTTCAAAATCGGTTTTGAGTCAACGAAGTTAGAACTTTTTTCCTTTAGTAAATGGACTAATAATAGGTATTTATTCTGTGGTAACACCGCTTGGTATCGCTGGTCGATTTTCATTGGCAATGGATACATATGATAATAGTCATATTTCGTTGTCCCTGTTAGAGGTACTTCTCTGATAAATACTAATCTAGTATTTGTTTGATAGGCTTTAACGGTTAGTATTTTCTCGAATAGTAATACATTTTCTTTGGTTGGTTCGAAAGGTAGTTCCAAATTATTTATTTTATCTTTTATAAACTTCAGGTTTGCTTCTAAGTCCTCTGGATCCATGATTGACGGGTGAAAAGTTTCCAATTTGGAAAAAGTAACAGCTTCTTCCAGAGTGTTAGTTATATGCAATATTAAATTTGAAATTGCAGTAAATTGCAGGAATATTGTGTGCATGTTGATTAATGAGTACATTTCAGCTTTGTGTATTGTATTCTCCTTTACTTGGGATTCAATTTGTAGAATGCGCGACTTCAATAAATATTGATTGGTTTGCACAACGTTTATGGATTTGTTGACTTTATCTAAAATTTGTTCTGTGAGCGATATTTGTTTAACGAGTACTTGTTTTTGGCGTTCTTGCTCATTTTGAAGTACTTCGATAGATTTTTCATATTTTTGTCCATCTGTAGCATCTAAATTTTCAGTTAACTAAGCTTCCTAAACCGTCGATTGCTCCCCTCTTCTGTCGACTGGGAAATAGTCGACGTATTTTCCTATTTACTTCAACTAACGTAGCATTTATAAGCGAATAATAATTGGTAAATTCCTTAGCATAAGCGGGTCCATTAACATGTTTCCTAAATATAGTATCTACTTCTAAAATATTTTGTTTTAGTAAGTTGTATTCGTTGATTATCGGACTGCAATCAACGTTCTTGATTAATGTCCATTTATCCATGGTGTTCTTTCCTAGTTTGTGAGGAAATAGTCCGGGGTTGTCGATAATTTTCGTTATTTCTGAGCGTTCGATATTGATGACGTATTGAGTGCGGAGGCACCTGAAACAATTGGGTGACTTAGGGCATCTACATGTCTTTTCTTTTCTTTGTTGTTTTGTGGGTTGACTAGGGTTAATGTGTTCCTATCCGTAATTTCCTTTATTACATAGGGTTCTTCATATTTATTGGCTGATTTGTTTCGTTGGTCGATTTTTATTAAAACTTCGTGTCCTACTTTGTAGATGTGTGCTCCGATGTTTTGATTTTATTTATTAATTAGATTTTCCTTTTTCCAAAGAAGTCAATTTAGTCTTGTGAGTGGTTACGTATTCTTCGTAAAATTTACTGTTTAAATTGTAGATCAAACAGGTCTCTAGTTGCAGTATGTCCATAACTAGTTCAAGGTGTGTGAATTTCGTAGGAGAGTGAATCGTGTTGTTGTATCTGATGATTGCGTAGAGTACGTTATTATTTGTTTGGGGGTTTCCTTATTACTTGTACTCTTAATTATTCTATAATTTTCAATCAATGTCGAGTGGATTCTTTCAATTATCGAGTTAGATTTTGCGTTTTTTTGGTGTAGTAATATGGATTTTAATTTTGTGAAGTTCCAAGAGGTCTTTAACCACTTCAATGTTGGCGAACCATGTTAGGATATGAAATTTATCAGATTTTCAGCTACTTCGATTCCGTTTTTTGAGGTTAGACGATAAGCTTGACAAAATCTTGAAAATGAATCGATGATTGTTAGAAATAAATTCCTTTCGATTTGAAACGTGTCCATATGCAAATGCTCAAATGGTCTATTCGGTGTTTCGGTGATATTCAAGGGTGTCTTTGTGGGGTGACGTTCATATTTCGCTTTTCTATATGTTATGCATTTGTTGATAAAATCGGTAACGTCTTGGTCAAGTTTTTCCCAATAGTATTTTCTTTTTATTGCCGTACAGGTTGCAAAGATTCCACGGTGGTTTGTTTTTCGTTCGTGTTGGTTAGCAATTATTTCTAGTCGGTCTTCTTCGTTTATTACGTGTAAAACTCTTTTAGTACATTTATAAAGTGATATGCGGCTTTGCGCAAAATGTGTTGTAATGATTTCGCATGCTAAGTTATAAACTTCTTGATTCGGGAACGAACAGTAATACGTTTTATTCGGTAGACAATAATCTTTAATCTTTAATCTTGATCTCCTAGATGAGCTGTAATTATGGATTTTTTCTTTTTTTTTCGATTTTTGGTTGCGTAGATTTTCCATGAACGATTGTTATTATGATTTGGTTTTTCTTACAATCTAAAAAGCATCTTCGCATATTGGGATGCTGGGTGCTGAATCATCTTGTGAATGAACAGTTGGTGTTAAATCTTCGTTAAATCTGTCAGGTACATTCTCGATTAGTTTTTCAAGGCTTCGAATCGGATCTTCAGGTAAATATTCGTTCATAGGGCTAGTCATAGTGTCAAGTGAAATTACATCTGATGTTAATGCTCGAATTGGTGGTTGTAAGATCGGTGCTGGAGTTTGTAAATCATCTTGTCTGCGACTTATTTCGTCTAGTAGTTGGTCTAATTCTGAGTGTACTTTGCATAGATTGCGTATCAATCGGATTAATTTTTGTTCTAGATAATGCGTCTGCGTTCGTATTGGATTTTCCTTTTTTGTAAATCACATTGTAGTCAAATTCCTCTAGTCGTAATCTCGATCTTGATAATTTTGAGTTTGGCTCCTTCAAAGAATGTAAGCGTTGCAGAGGTTTATGATCCGTTACTATTTTAAATTTTCTTCCGTATAAGTATGGTCTAAAATACTTTGTAGCCCTAACGATAGCCAAAAGTTCTTTTTCAATGGTGCTATATCTTTCTTCTGATTCATTGAGAATTCTAGATGCATAAGCGATAGGTAGATCCTTTCCTATTGGTCCTTGAGATAGGATTGCTCCTACAGCAACATTTGATGCATCCGTTGTCAAAGTAAATTCTCTCGAGAAGTCGGGGTACTGAAGGATTGGTTTGTTCATAAGTAAGTTTTTGCATTTTAGAAAAGCTTCTTTTAATTCGTTGGAGTGAATGACTTGCGGGCCTTTCTTTAAGCACTTTGTCATAGGCTTTGTAATTTTCGCAAAGTTCTTTATAAATTTTCGGTAGTAACCTAGTAGTCCTAAAAATCCTTTAATTTCTTTTGGTGTTTTTGGAATTGGATAGTTTTTTATTGCTCTAATTTTATCGGGATTAGGTCGAACTCCTTCTGGTGTTATACGTGTCCTAGATATTGCACTTCTTTCTTTAAAAGTTCGCTCTTGTCTAGCTGAACCTTGAAATTAGTTTGTCTTAGCCTTGTAAATACCTCTTTTAGTTTTACTATATGTTCTTGCAGGGATGTAGAAAAGATAATAATGTCATCCAAATATACAAGACATTTTTCGTTTTGTATACCCCTGAGGATGTTGTCCATGACGCATTGGAACTCATAGTGACCATTTTCAGTGTTAAAAGCTGTTTTCGGTATGTCGTTTTCTTTAACTTGGATTTGATAAAAACCAGATGCTAGATCAAGCGTTGAAAAATATTGACATTTTCCTAATTTATCCAATAAATCTGTAATATTTGGTAATGGGTACTTGTCATCAATGGTCTTCTCATTAAACTTACGATAGTCGATCACGATTCTCCATTTTTGACTTCCGGAAGCGTCTGCTTTCTTTGGCACTACCCATACAGGTGAACTCCAGGGGGACGTGCTGGGTCTTATAATCTTATCCTTGAGCATCTTGTCGATTTGTTTATTTACTTCGTCACGATGTACCTGGGGATATCGATAATTTTTGGAGTACACAGGTGTTTCGTCTGAAGTTTTAATTGCGTGTTTAATTTGGTTGTTAAAACTAAGTGGAATGTCTTCACAAAAGAATACATCTCGAAAATCTTCGCATAATGTTCTAATAAGTGTTGCTTCTTAGTCGTTGAGGTGTTCTAGCCGTAATTGTTGTAAATTTTTTAGTTGGCTTTGTTTGAGATTTTGGTTTACTGGTTCGGATTGGTAATGTAAGGTCTCTGGCTTCGGATTTTCTTCGACCATTTCGATGTGTAGTGGTTGGGTCATAATAAACGTTTTTTCTTCGTCACTGCTATTAATAATAGTGGTTATTGCTTGATAATTATTTACATTAACGTAGGATGCTGGTATCTCTACATTATCACTAATTTTTTGGTGTTCGATTATTCCTTGCTTGATGTTTTTCGTAACTAGAATTTTAATTACCTTTCAGTTCTTGCTTCGATCGTAATATGGGAGTTCAGATCTGGGTTCCTGTCTTAGATAGAATATAATGGAATTTGGGCTTTTTCGGTTTCTAAAGTGTTGTTTGTAAAATCGATTCTGGCTTTTAATTTCTTTAATAAATCGATTCCTATAAGACCGTCGTATTTGGGGTCGAAATCGAATAGGTGAAATCTGTGGACTTTGTCTTAAAGATGGCTGGTAGTTGAATTACAGCAACTTCATTATGTGTCGACGTCTGATGTGCCGTTTGTATTTGAAAAAATTGTGGTTCAATTAATTCTGGAAAATATTTCTGAGCTATTTCTGGTTTAACTAACGTCCTAGAAGCTCAGTGTCTATGCTCATTTTCTAAATCTTCAAATTCTTGCTGTGGATATTGATCTGTTTCAAATGGAGAATCGATGGTGTCTTTTGGTTTCTCTTGGTAGTGGAGTTCCTCGGATATAAAATTTCGGGGTTGATTTGACTGTTGAATAAATTGTCTTGGTTGAGTAAAACGCTGGGTGTTTGACGAATTAAATCGTTGACGCAAATTCGTTGTTCTTCTCGTAGAGCCTGATGATGTGTCCATTAGCGTGGGACCTGGAAAGAATTAAGGACTGTAGGAAGGCGTCGGAATTCTCACGGTAGTGTGCGAGTATTACCTCGGTAGATCTAATATATTCGGATAATTTGTGTGGAGTACCATCAAATTCTGGAACTATTCTTAAATATTCCAGGTGGAAAGCTTGTCCTGCTGGTACTGCTTGTCCTCCTTGCGCCATGTCTGGTTGATTGGCTTCTACTTGTTGTTCTTCGGGTGCTACATCCAGTAATAAATTTTCGAATAAAGCTACTAAATCGTCGTTACTTTGTAGCATAAGGATTTGTTTATGTTTTATTTTTAATTTGGTTTAAATAGCAGGGCAAATGATTTTTATTTGTTTAAGAGTTCCTTCCTAGTGTAACGTTTTTAACAGACCATTGCAGTTATGGCGTGTATAAAAACTTACAAAGGCTAATACTAAGTTTATTATTAAGGTTTAATTATTTCGTTTTAATTGTTGCGTTTTATTTAATAGCAAGCTCAAAACTAAATTGTTTTTATGCTGCAACAAATTTTGCTAGCGACTTACAGTAATAGCGCTGTAATTTTCATTCTTCGGTATCTTCGATGGAGTGTTTACTTCGAAACCAAGCGTCGGAGATGTTGTCCTAGCTTGGGGTTGTGGCGATTCTTGTCCATTTCTGGTGAAGGTCGACACTGTTTGGTTGCCCTGTTGCCCACGGAGATGTTGTCCAGGTGCAGCTACTGGTGCCGCTTCTGCTGCAGTTTCGTCACTAGAATGGAATTCTTCGCGTGACACTTTGGCGATGCTTGTCCTCCAGGCTCCGTTCCGAATACTGTTTCTTGGGACGACGTTGGTTGTTTGGTTCTGGCCAAAGTATTAAAATACACGTTTTTCGGCGATTTTTGTCCAAAAAACTGCCAAAATATCCGTCACAACTGCGCCAATTAAATTTACGAACTGTGATTGATATAAAAAAAATTATTTCATATCAATACAAAGACGGAGTTACAATTTTAAAATACATGTGGAAGTTACAGATTTTAAATTAGAACTACTTGCATCCTGCGATGTACTCGAGCAAGTTACCTAAGCTGCATCAGCAAAGATAAGATAACACTTGTGTCCCTCGGGAATGCAATGATATGTAATACGCGACTGCATTATCTTATCATAACTAATGTTCTTTCTATCTATCTGGGAACGTAACATAATTCCTACTAAAATATTTTTGAAAATGACATTTTTCTCAATTTTGGTCAGTTGTAGATAAAATTTTGTACAATATATGTGTGATAATGCATAATCAATATACTTGTCTGCTTACATAACTTGTGCTACGCATTCGTTTGTAACTTACACGCACGTATATTAATGATGCTCTTATCCCACTTGTATAGTAAATAACTATTTTTTCTATAAAAAAAGTGGATATGGTTTTTAGGTACTGTCGTGCCAATGGGAATGGCCGCAAAGCAGCTAGGCTCAAACAAAAGTCTTTTCCAAATCGGGAGCAGCCAAATCATAAAACGTATAAAATTAATATAAAGTGTATCTTTAATTACCTATATTAAAACTATAAAGCTTAATATCTCAGAAAGGATTCATTTGCGGACATGAGTTTATTATAACTTTCTGATTAATTTTTTATAGTAAAATACTTCTGCAAAGTATATCACCTTAATTTCGAATTACATTATTACCGTGTGTTTTTATGGGAATTATTAGATTGTGTAACAATGGATGTCTACAAGGTGAACGAGAAAGTGCAAAAATTCTAAAATTGCTTTAAAGCTGAAATTCAGTACGTGTAGCTTTTGAAAATAGCTTTATCTGTTCTACCAGAACAATATCCGGAATGTACATGAAAATCAAGGTGCGCTATAATGTAAAACAGCAATTGCCTTGGAGGTCCGTATGTTCGCACTAGCCTCCACCTCCACCACTCTGTATAAAAATTGTCAGAAAACTATTCTGACCATAGAAAATTGATGAGTGCAACAAGGAAGACATAAACAAGATGAGTAGCACTACAAAGATAATATGTAATCATCGCTAGTTATATTTTTATACAAAAATGAAGTAATGTAGATCTTGTTCTAATAACAAGCAAGCGAGCAAACATATGTTACAAATGACAAAACTATGGCCTCTTTGTTGTACTAATTAATGAGCTATGTTTAGAATTGGATTCGGAAACCGAAAAGTTTGTAATAGCTACCCAGGATCGAGTGAAAAATACACGAAACTACAACAAATGTATTGCAAAAACCGAAGTTCAAAACCTTTGCAGAATGTGTAAATCGCCAGGGGAAATCATAGAACATGTAACCATCGGCTATCCGACATTAGCACAAACACTGTACCTCTCAAGACACAATAAAATTGCCAAGACGGTACATTGAAAATTAGCCATATAAAAGTAAAGTTCGGGCACTTCATTCCATGTAGGAACATGGCCTGAGATAAGGAGAGTCAGGGTCGCCGAAATATCTTTTTCCAAAACCCAGTCAATCTGGCACACCGTTAATGGCGTACTGGGTGATGTGGATATCAGCATCACGCCTTCGACGACTGTCTTACTTTCCCTACACAACTGTGATTTCGTTGCTCAATTTTTTAAAGGAACTGGGTGGGCCGCCCGCCAGTTTCCTGATGTGGGAATGAAAACTCGTACCGTGGCACCGTAGCCTGAGCTGCCTAACCGCTCGGCCACGCTGGCAACATTTTAGCCATTAGCCATATAGTATAACTTAATTGAAAATCCACCACTTACTACAAAAAACACAATGCAGTACTAGAAAACGCCGACATGCTAATATATTGGGACAGAAAAATCCTAACGGATAGGACTGTACCTAGATTACAACAATCCAGACATTGGGCTTGTAAATAAAAAACAGAGAAGAGCATGGATAGTGGATATCGTCTGTTCTCTCAGTGGCAACCTCCAAAAAACCGAGGCAGAAAAGATCAATAAATATCAAAGCCTATGCATTGATATAAGACTTACCTAGCAATTGACAGAAGTATAAGTTTTATCAGTAGTTATATCTGTAACAGGGGTTGTTACTAAAAGATTGAAATAATCGCTTCAAGAATTATCTCTTCTAGAAGGCATTATAAAACAGATGCAAAGAGCCTCTGTTATGGAAACCTGTCATATTGTTTGTAGGTTCCTTAATGCAACGTAGACTGATGTGAAACTCTTCTCTACAACTGCTAAACACCGCCATCGGATAAAGATCCGAAAACAAATGAACAAACGAATAATAATAATAAACATACCGTCTGGTTTCTAGATAAAGAATATAGCCAGGGAACCACCTGCCTGTCGTAAGAGGCGACTACATGGGGCAGCTGTCTATTTCTTACCTAAGCCCTTATATCCTTATGTCCACACATCCTACTTAATCTTGGTGTCTTCCCTTATCTACCGGGGGCTAATATCTTAACCTGCTAGTATTATCTGGAATATGGAAGGTCTGGACTTCTGGTGTTGATGGTGCTCGTTGCCTTTGCAATACCAACCCTGTACTGATTCAGGATCTCATTGAATTACATTTAACAGTTTCTGAATTACAATTTACACTTTCTGAATTACAATTTACTAATCTCAATTACATTTGACGTTTTCTGAATTGTAATTTAGATTTTATGAATTACAATTTACACTTGCTGAATTACAGTTTACTAATCTGAATTACAATTTACTAATTTGAATTATATTTGGTCCTTCCTAAATTGCAATTTATTAAAGTGAATTAAAAGCTACACTATCTGAATTGCAATATACTAATTTGAATTACTTTTGACGCTTTCTGAATTACAATTTGCACTTTCTGAATTACAATGTACTAATCAGAATTTTAATTTACTAATCAAAGTTACATTTGACGCTTTCTAAATTACAATGTACACTTTCTGAATTACAATTCAGTAATCCGAATTACATTTGTACCCTTCTGAATCACAATTTACACTTTTTGAATTACAATTTACGCTTGCTAAATTAGAATGTACTAATCTGAATTACAATTTACTAATCTGAATTGCATTTGAATCTTTCTAAATTACGATTTATTAATCTGAATTAGAAGTTACACTATCTAAATTGCAATTTACTAATCTGAATTACATTTGACGCTTCTGAATTATAATATACTAATCTGAAGTACATTTGACGCTTTCTGAATTAGAATGTACACTTCTTTAATTACAATTTACTGTTTGTATTGTGTTCTGAATAACAATTTTCACTTTCTGAATTACAATTTACTAATCTGAATTACATTTGACACTTTCTGAATTACTTTACCGATATGAATTACGATTTACTAATCTCAATTACATTTGGAATTTTCTAAGTTACAATTTACAGTTTCTGAATTACAATTTACACTTTCTGAATTACAATTTACACTTTCTGAATTACAATTTACACTTTGTGAATTACAATTTACTAATATGAATTACATTTGACGCTTTATAAATAACAATTTATTAAATTGAATTAGAAGTTACACCATCTGAATTGCAATTCACTAATCTGAATTACATTTGACTCCTTTTGAATTACAATTTGCACATTCTGAATTACAATGTACTAATCTGAATTTAAATTTACTAATCGAAATTACGTTTGACGTTTTCTAAATTATAATGTACACTTTCTGAATTACAATTTAGTAATTCGAATTACATTTGACGATTTCTGAATCACAACTTACCCTTTCTGCATTACAAGTTACACTTGCTTTATTACAATTTACTAATCTGAATTACATTTGACGCTTTTTAAATTGCAATTTATTAATCTGCATTAGAAGTTACACTATCTGAATTGCAATTTACTAATCTGAATTACATTAGACTCTTTTTGAATTACAATTCTGTGGTCAAAAGGCAAAAGGGTATAAGTCAAAAATGATAATTTTACAGGAACATCAAAAAACTATTTTGCTGGAGATTTGAGAACAGCATTTAATTCTTTTCGCGGGTAATCAAAAGAATCAAGTCGATTTATCGACTACGGCTTTCTTTGCTATTGATTCTAAAACTATTTCTACTAGAAAATAAATAAATACGGAACTTATACCTTATCACATTTCCTTTTATTCATTTTATGAAATAGCAAAAGGTATAAGTTGACATATAGCTTTTTGCAATTTCCTGGAATATGTATTTTCTGATAAATAATTACTATGACAAAACAGCATATGTAGACATAAACTAAACAAGAATATGTAGTTTCGAGTTCGAATAATATGAGGTTATGTGTAAACTTACCGGTTAAGTTCTTGTTACAGCACTTCTGCAAAACTTTGTACGCACGAGAGCGTGTGTCCATGTTGGCACTTATTCGTTAAACTACACTATAATAACTAATAATAACACTGGAAAACTGGACCGTTAAAACACGCTATTGCACCTGCATGGAAATGCACTCGTGGTATAAGTGTAGTACATAAATTATTTGTTTCCAACAAAAACGGAAAGTTATGAAATGGCAAAATGGTATCAGTTAACATATGCTGTTCTGGCGTTGCAGATAACTTTACGAAAAGCTTTGACTCGGGGTATTAGTACACATGTATCTATTTGCCATTGACTAAATTTCTTTTTATCAATTTTTAGTGAATTTTCAGGGAATAAGTCTACATATCCTATTTAGAAAACTTGCTGTAACAATGCGGTTATGGTATGTAGACTTATATCCTCTTGTACTTAGATGCCCGATATTGCTCTGAACACGGGGCATCAATAAAATAAAAAATGAGATAAGTCGACCCATACCCTTATGCCTTTTTGCCACAGAATTTGCACTTTCTGAATTACAATGTACTAATCTGAATTTCAATTTACTAATCTGAAGTACTTTTGACGCTTTCTGAATGAGAATGTACACTTTTTGAATTAGAATTTACTGTTTCAATTATATTTGACGATTTCTGAATAACAATTTGCACTTTCTGAATTACAATTTACTAATCTGAATTACATTTGACACTTTCTGAATTACAATTTACACTTCATGAATTACAATTTATACCTTATAAACTGCAATTTATTAATCTGAGTTACAAGCTACATCTTTTGAAATACATCTTATACTTTCCGAATTACATTAAAAAAAGATATAGTATTTGAATGGTATAAGGCTCTCCGTTGGTCATAACCGACTTTTTTCGTCTATTAGTGTAGCATGTGAATTTACAACTCTCTGAATGTTCAAATGCTGTGTTCTTAATTCTCAACATCACATCCACTTATGGTTTGTTCATTACATCTTTTTTAACGTCTGACATTGCTTGATTTCCATCTTGAGCATCAGATCTGCAGATCTAATTACAAAGTCAAATACATGAATGGCAAAATTATTTGTGAATGGAAACATGTTGCATCGAAAATATTTTTGAGAAAATGTTCTCTTTATTAAAAAATTAAAAAAATAACGGATGTCGCGCCTAAACTTGAATCGATTAAAACGGGTTTATGCTTTGTGGATGGGTACACTAATCCGATATAAATAACAACCAATGCCAAATTTAAGTACGAACGGAGAATATTTGCAATTTTACACGCATGAACTTATTTAGTGTTTTACTTCCCTCGTCTAAAAGACGAAGAAGGTATTGTAATCGCGAAAAAATCACCTTCCGGGATTTCTTCAGATCTTCACGATTTAGTTTCCTAGAAATCCTAGATAACGAAAAATCAGTTTTCTTAATTTCGTCTGTCTGTCTCTCTCTCTGTCTGTCTGTCTGTGTTTCTACCTGCTGTTGGCGGTATAACTCAAAAACTATTTGTACAAATATATACAGGGCGCGCACCTTAAAAATAAAACGTTGTTAGTTTTACTTTAACTGAACAAGTAACAATTTGCACATAGCTCAGACTTTACTCTTGACGAAAATAATGTGTGCATAAATACTGTAAAGCAGAAAAAGAGGACGCGAGGAGTGCTGCGTGCGGGGAACCGGCGATGTGATTGCAATATCCTGCCAAATGTTGGAATTGCATTCGCAACCGCCTAATGTTCGAATTCGACCGCCGGTAATGTTTTTTTTTCTGAAAATTGATGTAACTTGCATTGCCAAATGTTTCCTTCTACTGTTTCAGTATTATTGGAAATGTGAAGATATTTTTACCTCTAGTCTCCTTTGACTTTTAAAATCAGAGTCACAACGTCCTCTTGGGAGGGAAGTTCTGAGTCAAGCTCTTTGCAGAAATTTACTTTTACCAACGCATGAAAGAGGAAATATTTGTATAATTGAGTGGTTAACCCAACATTTTTTATTTTAGTTGTGTATTATGGGGATTATATTTTGCTCTGTTTAACGTTAACTACTTGCTCAGATATTAACTTACGGCGACTGATGAGCAAGTAATGGAAACTATGCTTGAACTAACTTTGGAAAGAACGGGTAAGCTAGATGTTGAATAATCAATCGTGTAACTAACAATTTCTGCGATTATAGTAGCCAGACACCAATGACAGCTTGATTTCAGTAGGGAGGGGAGGAATCATCGACAACTGTTTGAAAATCGTCGACTGCCTTTAGCCGTCCTACCTCCTCTTTAAGTTATTTTTATTCTGGGCAATGCAACTGCTTTTCTGGCGTAATAGAACAAGTGGGTTCAGCCAACTGGGCGCGGCCATCTCGGCGCGGCTAACTGGCTGCGAGCCAACTCGGTGCAGGGACATTTCGGACCGAGCCAACTCGACGCGAGACAAGCGGGAGAGAAAAAATTTTGAATTTTTAAAGAAAGTACTTGTTTGCTTATCTGATGAGAATCTGCTGGCTGTCAATCCTTATCCGCATAGAAATATTATACTCTTAATACTTTCTGCAAGAAGTAATTTATAGCTTTCACGTAAAGCAGATTAGATGAAACATTGTACTTGCATAGACAGGGCCATTTCTATTCTTTTATGATACGTTTATTTTTACAAATAGTAAAGCTATAAATGAAAAGAAATTCCGCAAAACAGAAAATAAAACATATGTCAATTCCTTACAAATATTTAGAAAATATATCCTGATTTTTGTCCCCCGAACAATATACCCCCCGGACAAAAACCTCAACATATTATTTTTTTGTGCAGGATGTTCAATTTTCGATTTGATTAAATGGAAATCTTCGTTCTTAAAAAAATTACGTTTCAAAATTAATTCGCTCCCGCTTGTCTCGCGCCAAGTTGGCTCGCGCCCAGTTGTCTCTGCGCCGAGTTGGCTCGCGGCCAGTTGGCCGCGCCGAGATTGCCGCGCCCAGTTGGCTGCGCCCACTTGTCCTAGACCGTTTTCTGGCTTTCTCCAGTGTCCCTTCTGTGCTACTCATCCTAGACACACTTTTTAGATGGTCTTTATTGATTATTTGGATCGGTTTCTGTATTAAAACGGATAAATAATGGTACTACACTAATTGTACGATTTGGTAACATTTAATATCTTATTTAAACACATAAATAAAGGTCAAAAGAATTTACAACCAGCATTCTGTAGTTGTCAAATTTGTGCTATTGCGGTTAGATAATAATGAAGGAAGCAAGTGTGATCGCCACGATGCAGCATGACGCACACACGCAGTTTTGTTAAATTTTATATGATTGAAAGTTTTAGAAAATAGTAAAAGTGTGTGTGTGTGTACATAGTCAATTCCTTGCATCAAGAGGTATGATTTTAGGAGTCTGTCAGTTAACGAAGCTATTGTGTTACTAATGAAATGCAACAAACATACTGGAAATTCTATTTTATTCCAAAAAACTGTTTTGCATTTATATTACGTACTACGTACTACGTAATTGAAATCAGTAAGAATAAATTATTTCTGGCTTACATATCATTTAATTAAACATAATTCTTTTCGTTTGTTGTAGCTTGGTATTATATTCTATTCGACTTTATTGGAAGGCTTCTCCAAAATGCAGACCTGTGCGAAAATAAACTGTGGTTCATTCTAATATTACGATGGCTTCTAATATGGTAGTACTCCTGCTTATCACTTTGCACTGGTTGCCATTTATGTGGTATAATAGAACTCGTCATCGGGGTAGGGTCGCTGTGTGATTTACAAATTAGTTTGTAAAATAATACTAATTATAAAGGCCAAATCCGATTTCCAGAATGCATTTCCAGACATTTACTAGAAAGAACTCAAGCAAAAAAGAAATCCTGGTGCATATGTAAGACACTCTAAAAATCGGACACAGGTTATACCCAGTCTTTGCGAAATTTGTCCATAGCGTGGTCATAATGTCGATCATTCTATCATCAGCCGGAAAAGGTTCGTAGTAGGGAAATACGCGTCTGTTGGGGATTAAATATAGCAACTCATCGGTGTGGCAAATACCTGAAAAAGATTGAGATCAAGATAAATTAATCGCAGCTTCTTATATTGTTTTTACCATAATCGCGGCTAAAATCGCCATATAAGTTGCAATAGCTAGCAGAGCCTCGATATGCGAAAAGGTACTTATACACTGGTTGGTCAGAATATCTAAGGTGTGCACGAACAGTGGCATCTGCTCCAAGTAAAAACCAACCATCGGTGTACATCTAAAATCGCAAATTAAATGACAATTGACAATGTTTCACTTTCCAAACGTTACATCAGCGATTTCAGATAAAGTAGAACGATTTATATCTCTTTGTCCAAAGTAAAACTGTTTTATTGCTCTAGCGACTTCAATTTCATTAGAAATAATTCCAAACGAAGCTGCCAAAATCCATTCGTAATACTGGTTAAGCGTGTTAAGGGCCGATGGATATCGGTTTAAATCTACGATTGTCATCAAAAGTAATTGTGAAATGTTTATAGCACAGTACAAACTTGCTGCTTTATAACCACCCTCCTGAGGCACAATTCCTACCATAATTGGGACGTTCGCAACCTTTCCTCGAATTACTGTCAATATAGGATCTAGGGTCAGAAAAGCCTGATCGCTTTCTGTTTCGACGACGGGTCTAAAGGGTATAGTTGTGTCATTATCATAACCCTTTAAACAAATCAATATTCTTTCAATATTTTAACTATTAATTCTACTTACCAGGAAGTAAACTTCTTGCTGAATAATTTTATATGCATCTACAAGTCTTAAACAATCAACTATTCTCTTACTAGAGTCGATGGGACAGTAAAGAAGCGTTGCTAATTTTTCAGCATTTTCTTTGGCTTCTTCCATGGAGGAAAGAGAAAAAAAAGCAAGAGCAGATGCACTTTGAATAATAGCGCCATGAATGAGGTCTATTGCAAAATAAAATCACATCTTGTTTCTAGCATGTCAGTTTCTCAGAAAAATCATTATGAAGTACCTTGGGTTAAAGGAGACATCATATGATATTGAGTAGAAATTGCCCCTGCAGAGTTTCCAAAAATGGTTAACCTGTTAGGGTCTCCTCCAAAACAGAGTATATTTTCGCTAACCCATTGTAAAGCCAGCGCTTGATCTTTAAGACCGTTGTTGCCAGGGACTACCTCATCTGCTGTACTTAGAAATCCCAGTGCGCCTGAAGGTTGTTAGTGGAATTTTATATCGATATTAGAATTACTAGTTGTTTTGAATTTAAAATATATTGTAAGGGCCAAAGTATTTGTTTAGATGTTTTTACCTAATCTATAATTGACTGTGACTAAAACAATATCTTTGTCCATTAAAAAGTCAGGACGTAACCAATCTGGTCTGGCACTTCCCATAGAAAAAGCACCTCCATGAATATAAAACATGACCGCTAAACCCTGCCCTGACGGTGTAAATAGCTAAAAATTATCATTTGGATCTGGAGAAAATAACTATATATGATTATTAAAATAACACCTTAGGTGTGTAGATATTAAGATACAAACAATCTTCACTTCCCATTATAGAAAATTGTTCGGAGTAGTAGTTGATTTGAGGGCAAACGGGATGGTTTTCTGTTGCATAAAAAGGTTTAGCCCAAGGATCTACAGGAACGGGTGCCTGCAATATTAGAGCAATGTAATTATATATTATATTTGTGCTAAAAAAGATAATAACTTTTTAAAATAACGTAATAGAGAGCTATAGTAACCGTACCCTGAATCGCAGATCTCCAATCGGTGGTTTAGCGTAAGGTATTCCAGTAAAACTATAGAAAGGGCGTCCTTCGCGAGCTGACATGATATTGCCCCTTATTGTACCATAACTTGTTTTCACTTCTGGTATGCTTTTAAAAAATATTCTGAAGAGAATGGACATTGCTACTAGAGTAAATACTTTAATCATCTCTTCCTAACGTATAAATTTGACAGAAAAAAGTAATTATATATTGTCAAGAAAGGGTTATAATTCAAATTTTGAAATGTCATCAACACACTTAGATAATAGTTTTTCGATGTCATAAGACAATAATTTGAAGGTGAATATAAAGCAGATATGATTCATATCTTCATTTTGTGCTAATAAAGAAAATAGATACGCAGTAACAGCTACTATTTTTATTAATGATTTTATTAGAAATCAGAACATCTTATTTGCAATTTGATACAAAAGTTTTCAACCAAGTTCAAATTACCAAGTGAGTACATGGGTAAATTCGAGTGCCGACTAGCTACAATGGAGACGGCTGGGTTCTCATACAAAGCTCAAATTCAAGATAACGCTAACTAGAACCCATAAACTAAAAAATATAGTCAGTAGCCATTTAATTTGAAACAAAAGTCGTTTTAGAGCCATTTCATAAGGTTTGAAGTGACCAGTAACACAAAAGATTTTATATTAACAATAGATATGACAACCAGTTATTTAATATCGATTATAAACAACTTTTAAAAATTCAAATATTAATACACTAGAATGCACCTGGTATAAATCTATTTTTCTTTTCATTTCCACAGGTAAGTGAAAGTGAGGAGGCTTGAACATTTTTGTGAAGAGCCAGCCCACTTGGCACAAAAATCCAGTAATAGTAACATTTGAAAGCAAATAAAGCTTACACAGGCAATTAAAACTCGAGGGGGCTTAAGAAACCCCTGTCGGGAGCGATATTACTTGGCACAATGGTTCAGGAACAGTTATGTATAACAGGAACCTCCAACGAGGCCTCCGATTCTATTCGAGTCGCCTGCTCGAAGGCACAAAACCGTGGCTTGATGTAAATCACTGCGGACGGAGCCCTTCCTTAGAAGAGAAACGAACTAGTCCCCGGCACCACTTTACAGTAACTGTTGAAAAGGCTCCGTTTTAAATTGTAAACATAAATTGACACATATGCTTTCTAATATTTAGAAACAATCAACTGAATATCAACAACTGTAGCATAAGGAACTAAGAAATGTATGCTATTACTGTAAAACAAAAAGGTGGTTTTATAAGATGCAGCTATTTATTAATTGAGTTGTATATATTTAATTATAATGAAAGGACTAGGAGAAATTCAAACAACCTTAAAAAATATTCATACTGACGCTATAATTTCAAATAAATTAATTAAAATGAATAACGATGTGTAATCAAATTTTTGTTTAGTACTCGTAATACAGGGCGAATTAAGATTTTCCAGCGGTTTGATATGTATTCTATCAGAAAAAATATAAAGAAAATATAGAATACAAATATCTCGAAAAATGGTTTACTCTCCAAGTAACTTGTCAACAACAAGGAGTATTTAGTTATATTTAATCAAACTATCATTGCAAATTCAATTGATAAACAAAACTAAGCATTCCATAAACAACGCAAAATACACATGTAACTCCATGATGTTTTTGGAATGACTAGCTTTTGTTTTGGCAATTGATTTTACTGTGATAGATCGATTAAACAAAATTAAATACATTTTTACTTTTTGTTAATAATATATTTGGAAAGCGAATCATTTTTCCTCCAAACTTGAAATATGGTGGGATACTTTTTTACTTCCTTTTACAATAAACGAAGTATTGGATTCACCCCAAAAATTTGAAATTGAGTTTTCAACAGATCTTCACGTTTTAGAGTCCCCTGAACCCAAAAATCATATTTTTTTTTCATTGGTTTGTCTGTCTGTGAACAGAATATCTCAAAAACGAAAAGAGATATGGCATTGAAACTTCATATATAAGTTTTGTGTACTATGTAGATGCGACAGCAAGCTTTTGAAGAAAATCGCATAACCCCGAAGTAAATGTTTACTCTTGTATTTTTCAGTTTTTTTCGATTTTTTCAAAAACGGCTCTAACGATTTTTTTCAAACTTCACATTTTTATTACATTTTTAATGTGTATTGAAGTGATATTTTCCAGTTCAATACTTCTAAAACGGGTTTCTTTTGTTTTTTTCTATTTTCTTTATTAACTTCTATTTTAAATAGAACACCCGGTATATTATAACATTTTTGAAGTGATATTTTCCAGTTCAATACTTCTAAAACGGGTTTATTTTGTTTTTTTTCTATTTTCTTTATTAACTCCTATTTTAAATAGAACACCCGGTATATTATAACATTTTTGAATTCAGTTTAAAATTCTAAAGAAAATTTGTCTCTTCGCCTAATGCTCTATTTTGTACCGTTTTTGTAGACTTTGTAATTTTTGAAAATTTTTGACAAATGCTTAAAAATTTAAAATCAAATTTTTCACTAATTATAAGATCACTGTAAAAGGAAGTTGTGTGCGTGTATCACAACAGATTTTTTGTTACTCCGGGAAGTCTTAAGTTTTTTATGTAGATTCGAATTTTATAAACTAACGTACATCATCCTATTTAAAATTCCAAAGTTACCCCACTCCCCTCAGAATAAAGAAAGGGAGTAAATCTCAAAAATATGTTTAAATATGTCTCTCCATCTCCTCTTATTACATAAAATAAATTACATGAAAATATTTTAAACCGTTTTCGAGATATCACATTGCAACACTTTAAAAAACTCGCCAAGTAGAAGCCAGAAAAGTGTGGTACATAGTTAGAGAGAATTATTATTGTAATAATATATCTTGTAAGAAGGACGAATGAACGTTGGTTGCGACATGTTTACAGACTTCATCAATATTGCCCAACGAAGACGATGCTTAAAGGATGAGTCAAAAGCAGGAAAAAGGGGGCAAATCAAAGAGCAAATAGTTGGATACCGGAAAGAAAGATTTACTGGAGCTAAATACCAGGAACTGAGAACAAATGGCGACCAATAAGGAAAAATGAAAAGAGATTGCACACCGAGCCTTGGGTCTAAACGGTCTGTTGAGCTGAATTATATACAGATTGGTGGTGGATAATGTGAACATAGACAATCAAATAAGCTAGATGCTAGAATATAGTTTATGGGCTTTGTATGCGTTAGACAGAAGTAGACTTATATGCGAGTAGTATCCGCATAGTCAAGGTGTTTTGTTTTTAGAAAACACTGAATTCTAGGATACTAGATATTAAACTCATACATGTCTACGTCTTGTTAACGCATATAAAGCCCATAAACAGTATTCTAGCTCAATCTGTATATATTGTAATGGTTTTAGGTCTACGATTCGATTCTGCTAGCAGTGCAAATTAATGAACGTTTCAATAAGCACAGAGTTGGGGTGTTGTATATAACTGCAATGCTAAACTTAAATTTCAAATAACGAATGCATTGGTAAATAGATGCCAGTAATAATAAAGTAATTAAATAAGGAACGCAAATGGCAAGCTTGTTTTTCACAAAGGTCGAAGTTGACTTGCAAATAAATTAAATAATAGGTTTGTGCATAATAAATAGCCAGACCTAAAGAAATTAATAGTCACAAAAAGGTTTGCTATGTGCAAGTAAAAGAAGCGTAGAATGCAATAAAGCTAGTCAGTGAATATGGTGAGCATTCTAAAAAGGTAAAGAAGCCAGAATAAGATAACAATACATTGCGAAATAGCAATCTGAAAAAGCAGGCAGGTGGACATAAAAAAGCAATTAGAAAAGCAGGCAACAGGATATGAAGAAAGCAATTGAGATGCAAGGAACTCTTAAAATAATCAGTGCATTGAACGATTGTGAATAGCAGAGCAAATAATATAACGTGTTTGTGTGAGTGGCGCAAAGAGACGATTTTAAATATAAGAAACTGACAATAAATTTAGTTTGTAAGAAATTTGAAAATTTAAAACTATGTTATCAAACTTTTTTCTAGAATGTATTTAAATTAACCAAAACTTATTTCCTTTTATATTGTAACCATAGCAATAGTTTCTATTTTGTTTTAATAACGGAGGAGAACAAATGGATAATTAAATTAAGCTTGACAGTGTAAATTGTGCTCCACTTTAATTATATTGTTAGTGCAATAAATGAGCATTTTTCAAGCCAAAAATTATACCATTTTGTTGTGTGCATATCCGAGATTGAGTTGTATCGTTTGTGAAAGTTTCCGCCACTAAAAAAAATGAAAATTTTACAAGAGCGTCTTCGAGGATTTTCGCCAGCCGATCCAGCTCAAGATTCCAGTCATTGCTTCCAGCCAAAATAAGACAACCAGAGCCAGGGATCTGCATCGCGATACTTAGAACAGGACTGCAGGAGTGCGACCGGCTGCTTCAACAGCGAGGAAAGCCGTCCCAAGGCTAGAAACACACCAGGAGTCGTCTCCGAGCACCGAAGCAGTTCCGCCGTTGTAAGGTACCCCAAAATTTACCTAAATTATAAGAGTAAGCGATCGGATTTCGACGTGCATATGAGAGGAGGCCTTACTGAGGAGGATTCCAGCATCTCCACGACCACAACGTAGGGACAGTTCGAAAAATAAGCGATTTTTCAAATTTGAGGTTATGCGAAGGTAAAACAATTTCAAGCTGGAGTCGGCGTCCCTTCTGACGTCACGAAATAAATTAGTGCCTGAAACAAAAGCTGATAATTACCGCCAAAGCGCAAAAATTTGAATAAATACCTTTGCGAGTGTTTATTATTTCACTATTGTTTAACGTCAACAAAGCAGACTTGCACCCCCGAACCATATTTTAGGTTTTTTTACCGTATTGCAAACGTTTAGCTACCGTGCATTGGAACTAAATGCGGTGAACAGAGCCGTATCAGAAAATTTATAATTTCTCAATCAACTAGGAACCCACCTGAGTTAAAAAGCTTGTTGTTCTACTTGAGCTAGCGTTTTATTATAATTAATTGTAGGTAAATAAAATATTAAAATACTAGTGATGTCAAAAAAGTAACTGTTCGGAACACGAGTACTCGTTGCCAGACAAGATCCGAAGTAACGAATATAAACTTGCAAAATTATTCGTTACATTTTTAAAACAGTTACTGTAGTCGTTGAGTGGGCAAGTACTTGTTTACTTAACGCTGTAGGTTAACCAAAGAGCATTTGGTTTAACCTTCCTTTTTACTTCCTTTTACAAAAATTCGAAATTGAGTTTTCAACAGATCTTCACGTTTTAGAGTCCCCTGATCCCAAAAGACATATTTTTTTCATTGGTCGGTCTGTGTGTCTGTCTGTCTGCATGTCTGTGTGTCTGTGTGTCTGTGTGTCTGCCTGTAAACAGAATATCTCAAAAACGGAAAGAGGTATGGCGTTGAAACTTCATATATAAGTTTTTTGTACTATGTAGATGCGACAGCAAGCTTTTGAAGAAAATCGCATAACCGGAAGTAGGTGTTTACTCTTGTGATTTTTCATTTTTTTTTCGATTTTTAAAAACGGCTCTAACGATTTTTTTTTACTTTACATTTTTATTACATTTTTAATGTGTATTGATGTGAGATAGGTGATTTTCCAATTTAATACTTCTAAAATGGGTTTCTTTCGTTTTTTTTCAATTTTTTTTATTGACTCCTATTTTAAACAGAACACCAGGTATATTATTACATTTTTGAATTCAAATTAAAATTTTAGAGAAAATTTGTCTCTTGAACTAACACTCTATTTTGTACCGTTTTTGTAAAATTTTTTACACCTCACGGTAGAAAGGCTCAGGACTATGTATGTATGTTATGTAAAATTTGTAATTTTTAAAAAATGCTTAAAAATTTAAAATCTAATTTTTGGCTAATTATAAGATCACTGTAAAAGGAAGTTGTGTGCGTGTATCGCACCAGATTTTTATTTTATCGCCATCTTACGGTGCCAAGCTTAAGTTTGAAATTGTATTTAAAAATAGAATGATGTCTGAAAAAGCAGGTGTTCGTGAAAATATTTTTATGCACAATCGAACACGAGCCGCTAATAACATCAGTTTTCCATTTCTAGGGCCAGTAATATGGAAGGAAAGAAAAAATAATCTTCTTGTTAGGGCCTACACACTTTTTTACATTACGCAGGAATTTTTGTACTAAGTACACACAAATCTTAAATCTCCAAATAACCTAAATTCGTACCTTTGTACAAAAACATTGTTATAAAATTTTTTAATCCCACCTGTATTTTACTACCTCTATGAACATTACTCGTTCTTACGTTGGAATGCTTTTCTACATTTAGGGTCTCCTTAATCGAACATCGATTGGCGTTCTTAGCTAGGCTTCTTTAATGTTCTAAAATGAAATTGGTAATTTTTCGAAGAAATGCTTAATGTGCTTTATCAGTTTATCACATAAACGAGGCTTCAGGATGTTTACTTAACATTTATAATTCTCAGAAAAAATGTATTAGCTATGACCTTTAATGCTCTACAATGAAATAGGTAATCTTCTGAAGAAATCTTTAATATACGTACGTTAACATGTCAACGAGGCTTCGGGAATGTTCTCTTTCATTAGTATTGCGAAAAAATATATTATATATTTATAACACCGTGAAATAAAATAGGTGATTTCCCCACAGAAACTATTATTAACGGATGTTAAAAATGTGAGCAGGTTGCTATCACCTGTTTTTCCATAAGGCTACTTTGAAAACAAAATAAAAGCAGGCTTCTTACCCCAGTCGTTTTAACCAGGGCCGTAACTATGTATAGGCCGAGTAGGCCTCCGCCTACAAGCGCAAGCAGCAAGGGGTGCCAAAATTGCACTGGAAAAAATTTGGTCAATATTATAGAAACACCTTAATGCTGTTAATAATAGTGGAATACTTGGCAATGCGAATTGCATGAATTTGGAAATTAAGAAAAATATTGCAGCCAATGGCATTCGAACTCTCGTTCACTGATAAATGCATATGCTTATCGTTGCATTATAATTGACGCAGTGGCATTCCGATTTTGGGCGAAATGTGCCAGCCACGTAGGTACGCTAGAAGTCAATATATAGGCATTTGTAAAACATTCTATTGACCACATAGTAATATGTACTTTTCTGCATTTACTTTATTTGTGTTAACATTTAGTTGTTTATTCTAAACTTTTGAATTAAACATATTTAATTTATTTTAAATATCTACTTGCTTGTTTTGTATATATTACATCATATATCCGGAGGTAAATGTAAAAGTCATACAGTAACATAAGTATTTTTTGTCACATATATCGTTAGTGTACTGAGGGGGGCAAAAATGTTGGCTTGTCTACAATAAAAATGTATCTAGTTACGGCCCTGGTTGTAACACCACTTTTACATATTAAATGTGAATAAAAGCAACTCTAATTAATGTTCCAAGTACATAAAGTCAAGTAACTTAACAAATAGAATTGCTATTTTTAATGTGTAACAATTGATACAAATATATATAGCCAATATATTCTAAGATTCCAATTTAAAGTATTTTGCTGCTGCAACAGGCCACTCCTTATATAAACGGGTCATACGAAATTGTTGTGTAAACTCTCACAGCCGACGTAAAAAGTGGACCGAAACTAAAGCGATGTTTTAAATACATTAACTCGTTACTGTCAGGAGACACCTCCTGATAGGTGGTAGAGCGTTTCCTGGCCTACGAGAGGGACAGAAATCGATGCACTACACTCTAATAAAGCTTTGGTCGCTATAACTATATTGATTGAAGCAATATTTAGTGTTAACTATTAGTTACGGTTCAGGGCATCAAACTAAAACACCTTATCTTCTTGATTTCTATGCACTTTGCGGATATATGCAACTGAGTGGTATAAGATGCAGTTTTTAATATACGCTAAAATTAATATATGTGCTAAATTACAAATCACAGCGCAAACCATACCATGAATTAGAATCAAACTATTAGTCAAATAAAATTACTTTTTTAAATATAATGCTTAGGTAACATTTTTATTTCATGTACTTTCAGCGATAGTAACTAATTCACATTATACTATGTATAGAAATTCAAAACAAAAATGCAACAAAAATCTAGAAGCAGATAGATATCATTGCCTGCAAGGATGAAGAGGTTTGAATCAAATTCGGACGGGTCAGTTATTCTAGTTTATTTTGATAGAAGTCTTCATATGAGTAATTTTACAGAAGTGAAAGTAGAACAGCAATTGGTTCGATTTTGAATAAATTATGAGTTTGTATCAGTAGGGGGTGTAGCTCAGATGGTAGAGCGCTCGCTTAGCATGCGAGAGGTACGGGGATCGATGCCCCGCACCTCCACTTTTTATTTTAATGAATAAATAAACTATTGTTTACGGTAAATAGAACAGCCTCCAATTTTATTCATTAACACAAAATCTGGATAGAGTTCCTGCTCCACCGCATTTTTAAGCTGTGGGTATAATCTATTATAAATTTGTAACATTTGAAACCAATTTAGGAAAACAAAAGTTGGGCATCATAAGAGTTAGCGTCGATCTACTAGAAAGACAATTGTTACATTTAATAATGCGAGATATTAACCCAAAACAAAATCGACAGTGTTTGGTTTGTCCCAGTTATCTCTTTAACGGGCAAACTTAGTTTAAAGGAAAAATTAAAATTTATTTTGTATACATTCATTGAGATGCCAGGAAACAGAAAAACAACGTTGTTCGGCACATGTATAAACTGTGTCATTCATCCTTTTAATTATTAAATTTTGTTCATTGATAGTATAATATTTATCATTATTATCTTTTGTTTGTATTGTACGTGTTAATTCTGCTGCCTTTTGTTGTTTATATAAAGTTCAAATAAAGAACATTCACCGTTCTTGATATAAAACATTTAAATTTATTCAAATTTCATTTAATGTCTTATTCCAAAATGGGTTGTTAACGCGTTTATAATCATTGGTATGGTAAAATTCACTCCTATCTAATTTGGAAAATTGATAATATTTTTGTGTGGCATACTTTTCCTTACTTAAACCTGATTTTTCATCATACTGTGAATTAAGTAACGCATTCAATACCAATTGTTTGTTTTCATCCCGATAATAATCCAGATTTTTTTTAAATCTTGGAAACCGTTCCATTGTTGTTTATTTAAATTGCATCAATTTAATACACTACTACTTAAACTATCCCCTATTATTCTTAATTCTGTTTGGTAAACATATAATCACCCATATATTTTTCTTATATCTTCGATTAATAGTTCTAGTCTCTCCATGTACTCTTTTGGGTTAATTCAATCATTCCCATCAAATTTCTCTATTATATTTTGACTTAAACTGTATACAACTTGAGGTACACCTACATTATTATAACAAATTTAAGATTTGTGTTTTACGTTCCAAATTTTGAACTACCACAGTAATGATTGTGTTGCTGTATTGTCTATCACTCTTTTCATTTGTTATTTTAAGCTTTCCATCTCGTCTTTCACGTTAGTAATATGGCCAGTTAAAGTTTTATTCTGTATATCATCATTTTCTTATAAGCAATCTAATTTCTAAATTATTATTTACCATATGACATCTTTCATATATTTTCTTACAATTTTATTTGGTTTTCCTAATATATTTTAAACCTCAGTTGATATTTCTTACACTTGTGGGTTGGGGTTAGCATAGACCCACAGTATCCGTGCTTGTCGTAAGGGGCGACTAAAAGGGTTAGATGGAACGGGTTAGCAGCCTACCCGCCGTAAAAACGAATAAACGCTCAAAGAACCATAATAGCCTCGGAAACAGGACGGAACAAACGGATGAACGACACGGCGAGACAATGGAAGAAACGAATCTGGAGGTCAAAAATAATAAGGGTAGGATTCTGGAATATTCAATCATGGATTAATAAAGACCAGGAAATCATCATGGAGATGAATATACATAAAATTTATGTCTGTTGTATCTCAGAAACAAAATGAAAAGGAAATACAAAATATCAAAACTACATCATGATTTACAGCGGAAAGGTGAAAGGGCCCAAGCAGGAGCTGGCGTACTGCTACATGAGCGATTTGAACAACACATAGAGGAAATACAATATATTGTTATGGAATGGTTTCAAGCCCACAATTTGGCAGTGCTAAATATTTAACCAAGTCAATAAAGCACAGAGTGTAGATATTTTATATAATTGCAACTTTAAACAATAATAAAAGTATTTATTTGTTCCTCACTTGTAAACATCAATTTATCAAGTCACTGTATTCACCTTGAAAATGTTTCTTAACTGGCTAGCCAGTAAATTTTTTACTGGCTAGCCAGTTATATTTTACAAACGTGCTCATAGATAAATGATAGCGTGCAAAGCCAGAGTTGTCTTTCTTAGTATGTGTCATATTGATTACTTTAGTTGCTTGTCAGTTTGACATTTTGAATAAATGGTGAATTTCTAGTTATTTACAAGTGAGGAACAAATAAAACATTCAACAATACACGCCAGGTAACCATTTTTACTGGCTCAAGGATATGACAGGCTCGCCTAACGGCTCGCCAGTCATCCCAATCCTATCGCCAGTAAAACGTGTTTTACCTGGCTTGTAATGTTAAATACTATAAATGCATTGGTAATGAGCTGCTAGAAACAGTAATTAGTCGGATAAAGGCACGCAAAAGCAAAGCATATCTCAGCGTTTCAGTAAAATAATACAATCAAAATAATAGGTTTGGGCATATTTAAAGCCCGACCAAACGAAAGTAACTGACACAAAAGGTTTATTATGTGCATACTAAATGAGCGCAGTTATTAATAAAATCAAAGGCTAGTGAAAAGGCGAGCAATCGGAAAAGTAAGATAAGGAAATAGAAAATTGCAAAGAACAATCCAGAATTAGGCAACGGAAGAGAAGAAAGGCAAGTGACGTGTAAAAATGGTGAAGTCAAATACCAGTGCTTTAATTAAAAACAAAATGCAAAAAGCAGAGCAGTGATTGTAAAAAAAAAACGTGTGTGTGTGTAACGCGAAGGAACAATACTAGTTATAGGCAAAAAACAATATTTAGATTTAAGAAAATGTTAATTTAAGATTCCATTCATAGTTATTTGTTATCAAAACTAATTTCTAATTAATAGTAGAAGATCATGGTCACATAGCAACGTCATGCGTTTTTGTTGTTAATAAGAGGAGAACAATTGAATTAAATTATTTGGAGCTTGGGCAAATGTGTGCTCTATTTTAATTAATGTGTTTACATAATAAAAGTGTTCTTACTCAAATAAAAACTATACCATTTATTTACATAAGTGTTCAGGCAGCTGTACTAGTGTTTGTGGCGAGTTCCACGACGAAAAATTAAAAATTTGCCAATCCGATCTTCGAGTGGGAATGGCATCCGATCACCTGAGTTTTCCGAACTTCGTCTACGACCAATTTAAGCATCGGAACCCAGAGGTCAGCAATCCAGGATATCAGCAGAGTTTGCAAGAATGTCTGAATCAATATTTGGGGCCAGGAAAACGTCTACAGGCTGAGAAATACCAGCAGCGTCTTCTACGACCATCTCCGAGCCAAGTTGCGACAAGATTTTACGAGATAGGAACTACCTGTAAATCGAGTGTTGGCGTTCGGAAAAGCTATTTAAATACAAGAATAAACCTTGCTGAAAAAGCCCAGTGCATTTCCAAGAGTCCAAATACTTCGTGAGCTTTACAAATTGGACGGCGTCAGTAAATTCTGCGATTTTGCGGAAATTTTTCAAGCATCAGAAACAATTGCTTGTTGGCGTGGGTCCTACGTTATCTTAATAACAATGAAGTGGAGGTTTTGTTGCTAAGCAGAATATTCACATTATTTACCTGACGCTTTCTCGCTTAATTTCACTATTAAAACATTCAAATAATCTCTATATTGCGGACAACTTTATGTGTTTTATCTGTTAGAATGAGGTTACAAATATTATCTACTAGAAGTGAGCATATGAGCTACTTTGAGACAAAGAGCCTAAAATTAAGGATACAATTTTGAAGATAGTAAAATCCTGATCCCATCTGAGAAAAAAGGTTTTATGTTCTGCCGTGAGCTAGTATAAGATATTGCAATTCAATAAAATATAAAGAGGAGCATTAACTATTTATTTGGAACATCAACTAATACATTTCATTTTAACTAGCCTTAAATTACTGACAGGCAAAGTAAGCACAATAGTAAATTAACCTAAGAATTGTGTGGTGATTTGTCCTAATTTAACTTATTAAATGTTGTACCAAAATAATACAAACAGGCAGTTCATCACAATATAAATGATAAATTATTAAACACAATACTTAGTTTCGATAATGACAAAATACACATTGTAAGTGCATACGCTCCGGATATTAGTAAACCTAGAGAAGAGAGAGAGTCATTTTATGAGAATTTGCAAGAAACACTAGACCAAATACTAGCGAATGAAAAAAACCTGATAACGGGCGACCTAAACGCGAGAATTGGAAATGACGTGATCGAAGGGGTAATGCAAAGATAACAGGTGGCGCAAAAGTAATCACCCTATCAGAACATGCTCCCATTTTTGCAAATAGCATCTTATATCATCGCGACTTTGACATTCGTGAAGCAAACAGAAGCAGAATACACATAGACAAACCATGGATCGCTATACTCTTCAAGAACGCCAAATAATTTGTGCCAATGTTTTTGACAAATAATCGGTCAGTGCTTTTGGCTCCACGTAAAATTTGTTGTCGATTCCCTGGTCGTGTGGTATCAAATGTGCAAACACTTTGGCGTTTAGCCACTCGCCTCGAGGAGACTGGCTCAATACGGGACAGTTTCAGACGTGGCCGGTCCCGGAGTAGCCGTTCCGTCGAGAATATCGCTGCTGTGGCTGCAGATGTCCAAGAGAGCCCTCAAACATCCACCAGACGACGGGCCACGCACTTGGGCAGCGGTAGAGGTCTTTACAGCGAATTTTGGTGAAAGACTTAAAGATGTTCTCTTACAAGTGCAACCGCACACACAGCATGAACGACAGTGGATATTCTGAAGCAAGCTTTTCCTGACCGCTTCATCTCTCGTTTTGGAGATCTGCACTGGCCCGCAAGATCGGCCGATTTGACCGTTCCAGACTTCTTTCTTTGGGGTTTTCTGAAGTCACGGGTCTATACGAACAAGCTACAGACCTTGGCGGACCTAAAGGAAAACATCTGACTAGAAGTGGAGAATTTATCGCCAGAAGTTTTGAGAAAAGTCAAGAAAAATGCTGTGAAACGAGCCCGAATTTTCATCAACTCTGGCGGTGTCCACTTGACCGATATTGTCTTCGAGACTTAATGGAAAAAAATTAAACGTCTAAATAAACATAATCAACAAACAGAACCAATTCTTTTCATTTACAAACAAAGTTACTGCCTTAGGAAATCGAGTGAGGACTTTTGCGCCACCTTGTACAATGAGGAGCAAATAAACAATAACTGCGAAATGCTAATAGCACTGTGTGCGCAAAACGAGCTCAGAATCAATAACACATACTTTAACCACAAGAGGCAGTACAAGTACACTTGGTCCAATTCTCGGGGACAACAGTCTATTATCGATTATGTTATCATAAACAGAAGCATACATCCCAGCCAAATCCTAGACGTTCGAATACTGAGCTCAGCTAACGTGGCGTGGGCACAGACCATAATCTTGTACTGTGCAAACTTCGTTATAACGTAAACTTAAAGAAGAGAAAACGTCCAGAATATATCACAAAATTCAACATCGAGTCACTAAGCAATGGCAACACAAAGGAATTGTATAAGCCAAGATTAGAGAAAAAATAAACTCTAACATGATAACAGAAGCCGATAGTGTCGAACAAGCATAGGAAAACTACGCTCCAATATAATAAGCAGCGCAAGTGAAGCAATTGGAACCAGAAACATCAATGTGAATGGAAAACGGAACACCAAACCGTTGTTCACCGAATAAGTAAAACTCCTAGCTGAAGAAAAACGGACTGCATATATTACGTATAGGAACAACAAGACAATAGAGCAATATGACAGATACAGACTTGTAAGGAATAGAACAAACACCCAAATAACAGCAAGATAATACTGGGAAAACTTTACGAAAGAAATGGAGCACGACTTGTATGGGAGACAAAAGAGAATATGGAATATGCTGCGCAACAGGAAGAAGCCAATCAATGAATATATAGAAACAACCACTATCTCGCCCGATACGTGGGTAACCCATTTCAAGAATTTATATGAAGCAACTACAGATGACGTAAATAAGAATATGGGAGCAAGAGAAGACGGGAGGGCCAATGATGATGGGCTGGATGCAATTGAAATCACCAAGGATAAAGTAACTGCCGCCATAACTAAGCTTAAAAGCAGAAAGTCCCCAGGAATAGACACAATTTCAAATGAAATGGTAAAATACGGGGGTGAGGAACTGGTACGAGAGATAACTACCCTGTTCCAAAAAGTAATCGAAACAGGAGCTGTACCTAATCAATGGAAAACAAGCATAACAATCCCGATATTCAAAAAAGGTACCAAGAAATATCCAAAGAACTATAGGGGAATATGCCTTCTAAGCACTCTAACAAAAGTGATGACAAAGATCATAGTAGAATAAATAACACTCAAGGTGGGAATAAGCGAAGAACAACAGGGGTCTCGCCAGAATAGGTTCACAGTGGACGTAATATTTATATTACGACAATTAATAGAAAAAGCGATCGAATTTAATAAGCCACTATTTCTTTGTTTTATTGACTTGACTCAAGCGTTCGACAGAAAATAATATAGATCGAAGAATCATAAAGCTAATAAGAGAGCTTAACAATAACAATAAAACAAAAATTAAAACTAATAACGACTAACAGAAGAAGTACCTGTATCGACAGGCATAAGACAACGAGACAGCCTCAGCCGCATGCTTTTTAATGTCATTATGGACCATATTATTAAATCCGTCAAAGAAGCGAGAAGAGGGTACAGGATGGGGAATAGCAAGTTCAAGATACTGACCTACGCAGACGACGCAGTTATTGCAGCAGAAAACGAAGACGATTTACAACGCATGCTTTTTAAGTTTAAAACAACTGCCGAACAACTGAACATGAAAATATCAATAGAAAAAACGCAGTCCATGGTAATTTCCAAAGAACCAATACGGTACAAACTGGTCATAGACGACAAAACAATAACACAGGTCACGAGCTTTACATATCTAGGCGTAGAAACATCCAGCAGCAGAAACATCAATCAAGAGACAATAAAACAATCAAATAAATCTGCAGCAGTGTCTGGCTATCTCTGCGACATAATATGGCAAAACAAATATATGACCACTGAGAGTAAAGTACGAATATACAAAGCGTGTGTCAGGCCAATATTAACATATGCAGCGGAGACACGCGCCGAAACAGCAAAATCTAAGCAGACAATGAGATCGACCGAAATGAGAACGTTAAGAACTATCGCTGAACTCACTCTCCTGGATAGAGTGAGAAATGAAACCATCAGAGAAAAATGCGACACTCAAATCGTCGTTAAGTGGGTGAGAACAAGACAACGTCACTGGCGAGATCACGTTGACAGAATGGGTGGGGGACAAAAACCTAACACAAAACGGACAGTAGGAAGGCCACCCAAACGATGGAATCAGTATCCCAAGACCAGTAAGAAATTCATCCACAATTAAGATGAGGCAAAATGGAATTAACAGGATATTATCCCATAATACGAAGAAGAAGAAGTTAATATTTCTACTTTGTAATTATCTAGTTCCTTAATAAATTTATGGTACTTTAATTTGTAATCTCTACTTTTTTCTTCAAGTGTAGTTTTGAATCCTTGTTTTAACTCATTATTTAATTGTTCCCTAATTTCCTTTATGTCCTGTTGTAATTGAGGTTCTTTTCCATTTAGGCCAGGTTTTATGTAGACTTTCCTCATATCCTCTAATAAGCTTTTCCCCCTTTCTGTCCTTTGTGCTTTCGATTGTATTTGAAGACTTTCCACTTGAATTATTATTGTCGACTTTTAATAATCAAAAGTTGCAGATTAAACAAATGTACATAAGTATAGTCCAAGTGCCAGCAACGGGTTTGCTTACAGTATTTTTAACAAGCGTGTAACTGTTATGGAAGGTCTCTTTGAATATACTGAGAAGGGAACTCGAAGTCTGGCAAGCCTGTAGTGGTGGTTTTGGCCCTCTTGCGTCCTTGAAGGATGGAAAAAAATAATAAGAAAAAAGTATAATAACAAGTCTGGCTCTTTGCTATGTTATAGGTAATCATATCTTATGTAAGTAAAAAGATTGACAGACGCTTTCGCAGGTGGTAAGTTTACCCCAGATTCACATAAAGTTGCATAATAAACTTAACAATTTACTGTAAAATATCGAGAGATCTAAAAAAACGGATCCTCAGCTGGCTGTGGAAATTCAAACGTGTGAATAATAAGTTGGTGGCACTGTAAGTCCGTCAAATTTGTGGTTACCAGGTTAGGTTTTCCGTCAATTTTGACACAAACTGACGCAAAACCTAACCTGCTAACCTCGAATTTGACATAGACTTACAGTGTTACCAACATATTATTCCTAGGTTTTGTGTCAGTTTTGACACTTTATTTTTTTTCGCCCTTTAAGGACGCAAGGGGGCTAAAACCACCACCGCGGGCTTGCCAGACTACGGGTTTCCTTCTCAGTATATTCAAAGGGACCTTCCATAACAGTTACAGACTTGTTAAAAATACTGTAAGAAATCCGTTGCTGGCTCTTCTGTTATCCGCAATTATAATATAGCTATTTGAAAATAAACAGATGCCACATTCACCAAGCCGTTATTTATTTAATTATCGCTATGGATAACCACTAATCCCATGGGCGCCATTACATAGAGGCAAGGAGGGGCACTCGCCCCTCCCTGGATTTTTTTTTCAAACGTAGTACAACATTACATTAACCTTGATTGCCTAGTATACGCGCTGACCGCCGAGCTAACAGAACTCACCCCACACAAATTATTTTCATAGAGTGTAATATTAGATAGTGTGCGTTATAACAGCAACGATTTCTTCTTTTATCCGCCCTAAGGGCCCGTTCACTTTACAGAACCGATTCTTTGAATTATGACCAAAATATCAGGATGAGAGGCGTCTATGAATTTGTCACTCAGCAATAGTATATTTTCGACGACTGACATCGAAAGTAGATTTTTCTCACTGTCATTTGACAACAGAAAGTTGACATTTGCCGCTGAGCGTGCGTTTTCATCTTTTTGCCGCTCGCCGAGCGTTTTGGGTTTCCGCGTGAACAAAATAGGTAGCCACGTCCGAATGTTTCCTTGACAATGCACGTCATTTGTCGAAATAATCGCGTCACATGTCTAATAGACTGCGCGAGTAATGTTAACTTGATTGTCAATTAATTTTTGCGATAAAATGAAATTTGATATTTTCCTTTAATAATATGATCAGTCGAATATTAAAGGAAAATATCAAATTTCGTTTTACCGCAAAAATTAATTGACAATCAAGTTAACATTACTCGCGCAGTCTATTAGACATGTGACGCGATTATTTCGACAAATGACGGGCATTGTCAAGGAAACATTCGGACGTGGCTACCTATTTTGTTCACGCGGAAACCCAAAAAGCTCGGCGAGCGGCAAAATGATGAAAACGCACGCTCAGCGGCAAATGTCAACTCTCTGTTGTCAAATGACAGTGAGAAAAATCTACTTTCGATGTCAGTCGTCGAAAAAACAATATTTAGATTTCTGTTTCTTGGCGCCTTTAAGGACTGACCGATGTTGGGTTTTCTTGTGTCTTTTTTTTTAACTATATAATTTATTACCAGATCAACAAATCTTGTTTGTTATACATAGCATAGATGATAAATATAATTAAATATACATACACATACATATACATATACATGTACCAGACGTGACATAAAGAGACTACTTAATTATCTCAGTGAAATATTACAATGGTACTTTCAGCCATCTTCATGGTCAGTTAAAACAATGTCCTGAGGTAGTTTTCGTTTCAGTCTTGTGTGGATATTGGTTCGAAATAGTTCATAATAAACTGCTCCGCTACACGCACTTGAGTTCATTATAAATTTTTTAGCACTTATTTTAATATATTCGTCAATGGGTAGAATGCCTAACTCGTGATTCAACTGAGAGTTGCGGAAGTACCACGGAGCGTTGACAGCAGCCCGCAACACTTTATTCTGGAAACGTTGCAGTTTTAGTAGGTTAGTTTTTGATGTGTGACACCATATAGAAGATGCATATAAGAGCAAGGGTCGTAGCAAGCTTTTATATAATAACACAGCACATTCAATTTTTAATGCAGATTTCCTATTTATCAAAGGATAAAGTTGTCTGAGCCTGTGATAGCTTTGGGTTAGTTTTTGATTTATATGGAAATTCCAACTTAGCCGGGTGTCCAGATAGATGCCTAAATACTTGACTGCTGTGTCATTTGGTTTCCAAGGTACAATTTCATTATTAATATGTATACAGGTTGCATTGTGGAACCTACGGAGCGTGAATATCTTGGCTTGACATTTTTCGGAATTTACATGAATATTCCATTGCTGGAACCATCGAGAAAGCTGGTTTATGGCTTTTTGTAATGCTAGTACTGCATTATCCAGCGTTGCTGCCTGGGAAAATATGGCCGTATCATCGGCAAATGTGGCTAATGTGGCATTAATGTCTGGTAAATCGGATGTATATATACAGAAAAGAATTGGACCCAAGATGCTGCCTTGTGCGACACCGGCCTTGATATTTTTGGGTTCTGAAAGTGCTGTGTTAACTCGAACAGAAAATGTTCGATTTTTTAGGAACGAGAATATTATTGATTTGAGATAAAGAGGTACATCTATATCCAGGATTTTCTTTTTTAGACCTTCAAGCCACACTCTGTCGAAGGCCTGTGCGACATCTAGAAATATGGTTGCGGTGTATTGCTTGTTTTCGAAACCGCACTCGATGAGTTCACTTATCCTTTGAAGTTGATGATGTGTCGAATGGGCTTTTCTGAATCCAAATTGGTATGTTGGTAGTATGTTCTGGTTTTCCGTAATATCGGTTAATCTCTTATGAATAACTTTTTCTAGCACTTTGGATAGAGTAGTCAGCAAACTTATTGGTCTGTAGTTGTTTAATTTTGTTTTATTTTTGTCTGGTTTTGCAAACATTAGAATATGGGAATGTTTCCATGACTGTGGAAAGTACCCTATTCTCAAACATGCGTTATAGGTTGTGCTAACGCTTTTGAGAAAAAATGCAATACTTTCTTTAGCATCAGTTATATATAAATTTATGTTAAGAGCGGGACCGGAGTAGGGGGGGTTCGATTGTAATTTTAATTTCCACACGAATTACGGAATAACAGCACAAGAGGGCGGTAGTATAAGAAATACCTCTAATAAATGAATTTGGGTAGCAGATGTATCGTTCACGCTTCTATCAAAGAGAGGGCGCTAAAGTTTTAGACAGAGGCTACTACTGCCTGCATTTCCAAGAACTGATGTGTCGCCTGAACGGCTGTTATCAGTGTTATCAATATCGCTTTGTAGCCGCCCCCGCGTGTTTGCTGGCTTCGTGTTTCATGCTGCGCTCGCAACTTTCGCTATTCTCGGACTTCGGCCAGTGGTCCGCTCGATATTTTAAATTGTTTGAAGTGCACCAGTGCACGTTGCCCTTGCTATCGAATTTGACAAAGAGAAAGCTTCTGCGACTCCCAATTTCAGTTTTCGAGATGACACGGGTTATGTATGTGCATATGCACTTTGAAGGATTTTTAAAAAAGTTGCCCTGAACCGGCTTCGAACTCGCTACCTACCTAACGCTCGTAGGAGCATTTCTGTCTCTGTCGCTCGCGCACGCAAATCTCGTGTTCGTTTTTACTGCCTCTAACCCGCGCCTAGTGCTCTCTCTCTCTCTCTTTCTTGAATTGAAATGTTCGATCGAATATCTGATGTGCTTCTGTTTTTCGGATCCGTTGTTCGTTCTCTACTTATTTTTTCTTTTTAACTTAACACCCTTTCTATTTTCTTCTTAATACAATACTTCTTACGTACAAGTCCATCGTTTTTTATATGTATCTTTATTTTAATTCTTTGCTTAAATACTTTCAATATCAATCTTTCACTTGTTCATGTCTTGTCTTACGTTTTCTTGTAAAAAAAGGCATTCTTAGGTTTTCCTTTAAAAAAGCTCGCTTTTCATATTAACCTTTTGTTTTTTAAATCTTTTCTTACGTTTTAGTTATAAAAACCCTCTTTTCATATGGATCTTATGTTTTTTAAATCTTTTCTTACGTTTTCCTTGTAAAAAAACTCATTCTTAGGTTTTCCTTAAAACACGCTTTTGGTGTTAACCTTTTGTTATTTAAATCTTTTCTTACGTTTTAGTTTAAAAAAAAACGCTCTTTTCATATGGATCTTTCGTTTTTTAAATCTTTTCTTACGTTGTAGTTTTAAAAAACTCGTTTTTATATGGATCGCATGTTTTTTAAATCTTCTCTTACGTTTTTCTTTAAAAAAACTCTTTTTTTACGTGAATCTTACGTTTTTATATTTTTTCTTACGTTTTAGTTTTAAAAAACTCTTGTAATCTAGAAAGTATTATCATCAGAAACTAACATAAATAGAATGAGCATTTTTTCTTTAGAATTCATAGCTTATGTTAAAATTTGTAGCATTTTTATGTACTTATTATTAATTACTATATTTGTTCAATAGAGATTACGAAAACGACGATGTATTGAAAATAATGTAGTTTAATAATAGATACTCTCTGTTTTTGTTATTTTCTCTGCGTTATAATCAGACTATAAAGTCTCTTATCATTTTTCATTAATGGTATGTTATAGATATTAACAATACAAGTTTGAATATGAGCATCTTCCCGATACGAGTTTGATTGCCAAAATGAGGCGGTGAGCCGAGTTTTGTGGCAGCCAAAGGAGTCTCGTTAAGATGCTCATAAGCAAACGTATATTTTTCAATATTTTATCTTCATCAATAAATTCAGGCATTTGCCAGTATAGTCCAGTCTGTAGGGACAAAAAAAGGCCTTTGCCTTACAAAAAATGGAGTATGGACGGTTTTTATATATGTTCTTCAGGTCGGGATCTTGATGAAAAATCCAAGTTTTCGACCTTGGAGGGGCGCCGCGCAAGCAGCCATCTTGGATTAAAGGTAGGGATGGGCGCGTGACGTGAAAACAGTCGTGTCACGACGTGTCACGGCGTGTCACGTCGTGAACGTGACTAATATTTGAAAATCGTGACGTGAACGTGAGTGAACGGGAGTGAAAATTTTCATGGCGTGATTCACGTTTCACGTTAATTTCACGTTAAATATTTAGTAACGAATAAAAAGCTGCAGGGTGCAGCAACTTTTAAACGTAATTAAATCACGAATTGTTACATTATGTCGCTTTATTTTTGGACCCTAATTATAGTTCATACCTTCACATAAAAGAGAAGATATTCGTTCGACTGTAAAGGAAATCCTAGAGCAAATCCAAATATACGAAAATGCAAATAAAACTATAGCTGATAATGATGAAATACATAGCAAACGACTCAAAACTGGTACATCAGCATCACATTCTTATTTTTCTACACTTAGAGATAGCTCTGACGATGACACATCTAATGATGATGATGTCGAAGCAGAACTAAATTATTATGTTAAATTAAAATGCGGAAATGTAGATGACATTTTAGGATTTTGGAAAAACAGTGTAAATACACCACTGTTAAAAAAATTTGCTCGAGAATTTTTAAACATACCGGCAAGTTCGGCTACAAGCGAAAGGGTAGTTGCTACAGCTGGGCGAATTTTAGAAGAGCGCAGAACTCGACCTAACGCTGAAAATGTTGATTACATATTATTTTTAAATCAAAATTTTAATGTTTTGTTTTGTATACTCGGCTTAACGCTGAAAATGTTAATTACGTTTTATTATTAAACCAAAAATGTATTGTGTATAGTCTGTTCGCTAAACATAAAAACACAAAGTGGCCTTTTATTTCTAAAATTACACGATTGTACTTCCAAAATGCATCTTTTATCTAGGAATGTACTTACAAAAAGTTAATAAAACAAATAGGTTAAGAGTGTGACATTTAATTAGCATCTGTCATAACTATTTTTAAGGATGTTAAACAAATACTGTGTTGGATACTATTGATGTAGCATTTATTAGTAAGTATTTTTATTACATTTTATAAAAGTTGTCATTTTTAAATTCAAAGTCACTTTTATGCAAGTATGGAAACCTGTGCAAAACAAAATACAGAATCCCTAGCAGACAAATTTTATATATATGCCAACTTCAAAAAAATTTATATCTTTTTGTGTTTACTGAATGGCCTATAGATGTGTAGATGAACCTGTTTTTGGAAAAGGACTGTTTTGTTTTGTATACTCGATTCAACAGTGAAAATGTTGATTACGTTTTATTTTTAAACCAATTTATTGTGTACATGTGTAGATGAAATTATTATTCTAATAAAAGTAATGTTTTGCTTTGTATACTCGCCTTAACGCTGAAAATGTTGATCCTTCTACATAAAAGTACTTTTAAACCTACGAATTAAAGGTGTTGCCCTGGTATTAAAATTAATGTCTTTGAAGACAGCTGCAAGAATGTATTTGCGAGAAATCAGTATTTATCCTTTGTCGTAAGTTATTGTAGTCAATTTTCATTTTTTTCTTTTTATGTCAACTATTCTGATTGCAACATACCATAACATACCGTAAATTATGTCACTTGCAGAAACATATTTTTAGTTCTCTTTACGGTTTTTTTCATTGGTTTTAAATTTGAACATTCTGTTCTATCTGAATTTAAATTTTAAAATAAAAGCTGCGTGTCACGTTGTGAGTGGCGTGTCACGCCGTGAACGTGAGTGAACGTGAGCGTGAAAGTGCGTGAACGTGAGTGTTTCAAGCAAGCGTGAAACGTGCGTGACGTGAGCGAAAACTCACTCACGCGCCCATCTCTAATTAAAGGTGCTAAAAACTGGTGTTATCCAATTAGCTCCGCAACGGTTGATCAAACGTCAAAAAAGTTCAATATAAAGTTAAAGGAGACAAGATTGTTGACATTTTTTGTATATTAATTTTTGTTGTAAGTGTAATATGTAACGAGTTACAGCAGCTGAAAGTTGAACATTTCACCAAAATATCGTTAAACTTTATTTTTGTTGATACATTTTGTAGGAACAACTTACACTATATTGTTTGTAATATTTTTCTACATCAGAATAACGTTCTATAGAGAAATACAAAGTATGATCAAAAATTATTTTCATCTAGTATACCTATGGAATAATTCTTAATATATAAACGCAACTATAAGTCACTTATATTCTCGCACATGCAGTCGTTGTTTTTGATGGATATCCGTTTGATGGCGACAAAAAAAATACCAAGACTGCAGAAAGGCTTCTCCGATCGAAAAAGCAGATATCTGCGGATGTTATTTTGGATGAAACAACGCCGGTTCTAGTTTCCCAAGAACGATTTCTAGCAATCGAAAAGAATAAAGTCCGTCTGATTTCGATGCTGTAAAAACATACGAACATTACTGTATTACAGTTAAGCAGGCTGAAGAAGATGGTGATGTGTTGATTGTCAACACGACGATTCTTTGTGGTCAAAATTTGATGCTGTTTTCGCCATTGGAGAAGACGTCAATCTTCTAGTTCTGCTGACGGTATTAGCAATATCTATCTACCTTCGCAAACTTATGAGAGGCAAAATTGTCGAAAGAGTGTATGCTGCAACACAACGTCGTCCGTCTACAACCAAGGAAAAAGTTTGTTTTCGCTTGTCCAGAAAAGCACAAGACTCAATGATATTATAGGCATATTCAAACATCACGATGCCAAACCAGATGATATCTCAGATGCTGAAGCACGCTTACTCGTTGCTTTGTATGGTGGCTACATGGAAGAAATTACCTTGGAAGAAGTCCGTTACCAACAAAATCAAGTGCAAGAAACACATTTAATTTTGCTTCTTTGCCACCAACGAAGGACGCTGCACGGTATCACGCATTTAGGACCAGGTCCAACAATGGTATGGAATTGAAAAAAATGCACAAGACTGGGGCTGAAAAGTTGGCACGAATCGGCTCACTCCAGTAACAATGACAGAGAATCCATCACCCGAAACTTTATTAAAATTAATTTCATGCCATTGTAAAAGAGGATGCGGCGAAGCATGTGGCTGCAGGAAAAGTGGGATGAAGTGCTCTATTCTGTGTAGATTCTGTAATGGCCAATCATGCCAAAATGCACCAGAAGTTCACACCGAGAGTGGGGACGAAGATGAGGACATTTCATCAATGGAAGTTCCAAGTCTCAGGAGCAATGACTTCGAAGATAACATTGAGAATAAAAAATCTTATGGAAACGTCAACTCTACCGACCGGGGCTTTCAAAAATTAAATAAAACTAAATAATATAATCGCGAACATGAAACATCACTAAACTGGAGCATCTGTGGATTAGGCCTACTGGGGATACCACAATAAAAAAAGCGCCATTAACTCTACCTCATGGTGGTGTGGAAATGAGTTTACTATACGTTTATTAAATTATTATAACTACATAACGAATAGCCAGAAATAATACAAGAGAAATTTTAAAAAGAGAAATTACACTATTTTTTTTATAGAAATGTTCATCTTTCCACCGCTGTAACTCCTTTCATATTAGACTTACAAAAAATAGTTATATACAAAAAATGTCAAGAATCTTGTCTTCTCTAACTTTGAATTAGACTTTCTTGGCGTAGGATTAACCGTTGCGGAGTCATCTGGAAAATCCAGTTTTTAGCACCTTTAATCCAAGATGGCTGCTCGCGCGGCGCCCCACCAAGGTCGAAAACTTGGATTTTTCTTCAGGATCCCGACCTGAACAACATATATAAAAACCGTTCGTACTCCATTTTTTGTAAGGCAAAAACCCCTACTGACTGGACTAGTACCGTTGCGGCCAACTCAAAGTGCACGGCAGATTTTTAGCTTGTAATACGATATTCTAATCATAGACGTCGAGTTTTGACGTTTACGTTTGTCATCAACTGTCATAGAACTGAAAACTCGGAAAATTCCCAGACATTTGTCAGAAGCAGAGAAAATGCGAGCTATTACAAAACTGGAAGCAAACTGGTCGCTGAGTCGAGCCGCAACAGATTTGCATGTGAGCAAGAGCTGGACTTTCAAAATTAAAAATCGTTGGCAGCAGAGACTTCTGCAAGAAAAGTTTTTTTAACACCAGAGAACAAAGAATGAAGAGTACAATAAATTTGCAACCGACTATTTGAATGAGATTGACGACTTTTGGAACACGACTGTTTTCTCAGGTGAAAAGGTATTTCAATCATTTACCAATTGACGATTAAGGATGTGTAGACCACAAAATTCAAGATTTGAGGAGCAATATTATGTTCAACCCTTAAGGAGTAGTGGACGATTCTCTGTAAACGTATGGGGATCGATCAATGCTCACGGATCTGGGGCATGCTATAGAATTAATGGTCGACTGAATGCTGAAGATTATTGCAACATTTTGCAAAATGTGATGCTGCCATCTGTAAGAGAGGTCTTTCCTAATCAATTTACTTTTCAACAGGCAATATATTACCTAATTAATTTTTTTTTATGTTAACGTAATTGATAACATTATTTTCGCAGGATAACTGTCCTGTGCATACAGCAGGGGTTGTTTATTGATGGTTTGATGAGAATAATATCAATTTATTACCATGGCCTGCAAGAAGTCCGGACTTGAATCCCATCGAAAATGTTTGGGGCTATTTAACTACAAAAATTTATACCAGGGATTTTGCACCAAATAAAACCGATTAATTATGGGAAAGAATAAGAAATGCTTGGAAGGAACTGAGAGAAGGATACAATATGGAAACATTGGTCAACTCTATGCGAAACAAACTGCAAAACGTAGTAGCAATTGAATACTGATACATATTTATTAAATACATATTATTATATAGTTTGTTTACTTGTGAAACTTTGCTAAAATACAAACATTAAAAAAGTAATTCTATTCTTATAACCACGAGCAACGCCACTGGAGAAACCCCCATTTAATAAGCCGAAAAATCGCAAAAATAACCATAGTAACAAAAAACCGTGCACTTTGAGGTGTCCGTAACTGTACATTGCAAAATTTAAATTTCCCGCCATTGTGCTATGCATGTCCATACGAAACTTCTAACTTGATAATGAGTTTTATGTAGCACTGTGTCCCATTCCTTCATCATAAGCCAAACGCATTTCAGTTTTACCGCTTTCAATTCAAATTTTGCGATAAACGCGCAAAATTTTGCCGCTAATTAAAACTGGATTCCATTTACATAACCCAAATCGCAATCACAAATCACCAGGCATGTCATGTGACGTCACAGAACAGTTGACGGCGCCATCTATCAAACAGTTGCCCAAATTTAGGGCAGCTATTATGGTGAACGCGTATTCCAGTGTCACAATTCTCGCAATAAAATCTGTCGTTTAGGTTTATTTGTCTACCAATGTGGTTTATATTCCACAATTAGTTTTATAATAACATTATCTAGGGAATAAGCTATTAACATGTCAAGTTTGGACCAAAAAGAAATTCAAATATTTATATTTTATTTATTTAATATTTCTGTTATTTGATTTCACATCCAGGTGAAATTTGATCACACCCTTCAGCGTGTTGTTTTCTAACAATATATATGAAAATAATTGGTTAATTTTAATTGTGAACGACGTCTAACAGATTTTAAAATACCGTGCTGTTTCTATGGTGCTGCCATCTTATAGGAAAAAGTGCAGCGGTCCCCGTCTTAAGTTTTATTGCAATTCCTTGCTATTCCTTGCGAAGACAAATAATATCACTTTTCTTAGTGTATGTAATTCTATTATTTTTTAATGCTTCTTAAAAATATATTATATACTGTTAATAAATTGGCTCGGCTCTATCACTTATCTGTCTTTATTTTTAATAATATTAAATTAATAGGTTTATTTATAAAAAAATAGTTACGTAATTAGCTACTCCAAAGGTCAACAATGCAATGCAAATTAGCTGTCGCACTTAAAAAGTAAATAAACTGATTACATATGGACCAGAGTAGCCAATTTGTTATTAAACTTATTAACAAATTCTATTGTCTCTATTTAGTGTAGATTTATCATCGTTATTCCAATTATTATTGCATTTGTATATTTACCTAGATTATACTTTGAATTTACAAAAATTTTGGAGGTGCGGGGCATCGATCCCCGTACCTCTCGCATGCTAAGCGAGCGCTCTACCATCTGAGCTACACCCCCGGTTGTTATTTACATTTGGTGTTATAATTAGGTAGTACGTGACCCACTTTCACTTTCATAGACGATATATTAAACAGCTGTGTAGATCTAACATCGACTACTTTGAATACGTATCGTGTGTTGCATAAGTCTTAAAAATTGCTTTAATTGGCATAATGTGAAAACAGATTAAATATATGTTGTTTAAAACTACTACAATTACTCTGTATGAACTTCCGCTACTAATTATAGTAACAAATAATAAAACAAAATTCCAGCTGATGAATTCTGTCACGTATACAGTAGTCTATAGTTATTGGTTATCAACAGTTAGTTTATCGTTATCGGTTGTTGTTTGTTCCACAAATATATATAAAGAACCAGTTTTTGATTTTAAGTGTGCACTTATGCGACTACTTTAGGTTCGTGTGTGATAATATTGCTAATATAAAAATCATTAGCAATGTTTAAAGTTTTCTTAATATTATTATTATTGGATGTTGTAATATGCGAAGAATATGAAGGGCCTGAACTAAGAATACCATCAAGAGGGATACGCGGTAAATACTTGCAAACCCGGAAGGGTCAAAAATTCAGCGCCTTTACGGGAATTCCTTATGCAAAACCACCAGTTGGTGAGCTTCGATTTAAGGTATCTACCAATTATTTAAATAGGTTTGGCTTTTCGCTTCTTGATTTTCTATAATTTAACGATGTATATCATTTTCACACACTGCTTTACGTTAAAAAAAATCTGTGATAATTGTAGGCACCATCCCCTGCCGAATCATGGGAAGGAACTTTAGACGCAAGTAAAAGTCATCCCATATGTCCACAAAGCCAACAAATTCTTGGAGAAACCACTGTAGTTGGAAATGAAGATTGCTTATATCTCAATGTGTATACTCCACAGGTACAGGTTTTGTCTTGAAAGTAAGAGTAAAAATATTCAGGCCTTCAGGTAAATCATTTCTCATTATTAGAAGTCACGATGATTTTTAAATCAGAATTAAAAAATTCAAAAAGGGCAATAAATTATAAATTTTTTGGTTATTCTAACGTCAGTTAAGGTATGGTTATATGTATTTCTCTTTATTTGAAAATATAAACCATGATAAAAATGGTTATTTACGTTATAAGGCCGGAAAATATCTTATTAAAATACGAGTTTAGAGGTTTACAGACGAGACGAATCGGGAATTTCTAAACAAGCAATTTAATAATATTTTACGGCCGTGTATCGTACAATGTTTTATTTCATACTGTTTTATACAATATGTTCATTAAAAAAGTCCATAAAGGGCGGTTGTGGAAATTCAAACCTATGAATAGTATGTTGGTGGCACTGTAAGTCTATGTCAAATTCGAGGTTATCAGGTTAGGTTTTGCGTCAGTCTCTGTCAAAACTGACGGAAAGCCTAACCTGATAACCTTTGGAATTTGACATAGACTTACAGTGTCACCAACATATTATTCAGCAATTAGCTAGTAACACTTTCCGGCCTTGTGATGTAATGTTCCACCTTCCGGACTCAAATTAATGACGTAAAGTCGTATTTTCCGGACAGTATGAAATAACACTTGTTATTGCAAGATATATGTACTGGGTGGCCATAAATATCTGAGATCCCGGTAGCCATGGAATTAGCTACTTATAAATGTTGGTTAGCATTATATTTCAATTACGATAAGTATTGGTACCTATGTAATGTAATAAAATGCAATAAGAGGAGGGGAATGTGCCCTGGATTCTGCAGTTTAGCCTACGACTCGATTATAAAAATCTCCTGTTCTACCTCCATTACTTATTGCAATCTGATATAATTTTTGACAGATAGGAATTTTAGTTGTCATGACATTAGTGACATTTAGTTTAGTTGGATTCTTCACTTTAATAAAGCGGTGTTGATTCCAAAGGTGATGTGACATCAGATAGTTATGGCCACCCGGTACATTTTAATTGAAAACATTAGTACTACAGACAGCGAACAATTTCTTATTCAATTATGGTATCTTCAATACTCTGTTTATTTTATAAAACCGTTTTTGGTATTGTAGACGTCATTTAACAACATCCACCTTTTACCAGTAATGGTTTTTATTCACGGCGGCGGCTTTGTCTCTCTAAGCGGTGCAAAAGAAGACCACGGTCCCGAATTACTCTTAGACAAAGACATAGTTCTGGTTACTCTAAATTATCGATTGGGTAGGTTTGGAAGAAATACCAACTCTTAAAGTTCTAATGAAGTTATTTGTAGGTGCTTTGGGTTTTTGGTCGACGGGTGACGCAGTTGTACCAGGAAATAATGCACTGAAAGACCAAAGCTTAGCTATAAAATGGGTTAAAAATACCATAGCTCATTTTGGAGGCGACCCCGAAAGGTTAACTCTTTTTGGACAATCAGTAGGAGGTTGCAGTGTACACCTTCAACTGCTGTCGCCTTTGAATAAAGGTACTGTTCAATATTTCATATAAAATATTTTTCGTCATATCTCACGTTAAATTTATCTGATAGGTTTAATCCAAGGAGCAATTTCCCAAAGCGGTACTGCGCTTTCACCCCGAGCTCTAATTCCAAACAGTCAACAACTGAGAAATTCCAAAAGGTTAGCTCAGCTATTTAACTGTACCACTGATTCCAGTAAGGAAATGGTCGATTGTTTGAGAAGTGTCGACGCTTATGACATCGTTCGACAGCAAAATTATTTTAGCGTAAGCATGGTTGTTTTGAAGCCAACAAAATGTAATGCTTATTTTCTTCTAGCCATGGATAAGTACCGTAGATAAGTTGTCTGGTTTTAGACCAGTTATCGAACCAGATCTCGAAGGAGCATTTCTAACAGAGCACCCTATAGATGTGTACAGATCAGGAAAAGCACCTCAAGTGCCATTCATGACAGGCCATACCACCAATGACACTCCTGCAAAAATACCAAGTTTGTTAATTCTTTGAAATCAAATATTTTGGTAATTTCAACTTTATCATTGTAGCCATATTCAGCACACCTGAATTATTAGAAGAATTTAATTTAGATTTCAATAGAATTGCTCCAAAAACCTTGTTTTATGACGAATTGGTAGCAAACTCAGCAGAAGTCACTGATAAAATAAGAAACTTTTATTTTAAAGATGACCAGATAGATGATTCTTCAAAATCTGATGTTATGCAAGTAGGTTGTACAGCTCTTTATACAATTTTATTGTGTCAACTTAAAATGAAATGGCTTTTAGATGTCCATGGATAGGTTGGTTTTAATGGGGGAATATGATGCTGTGAATGTTCATCAAAAATATACCCAGCAACCCGTTTATTATTACCTATTTGGGTATCAGGATTCAGTTGGCTTTTGTAACAACACATCTTACAATTACGGTAATGCAATCGATAATTTACATTTTTAGTCAGACAATAAAACATATTTCAGGAGTATGCCATACTGATGACCTTTTACATTTATTTACTCTTGGTTCTCTTCCTCAATATGAACCCACCGAATCTGATAAAAAAGTTTCTGAGATTATGCTGGAACTATGGACGAATTTTGCGAAGACAGGGTTAGTGTTACTGTTTGTAAATGTTTAAATACGAACCTGGCTCTTTTAGTAATCCTACTCCCACTTCGATACTTCCAAGGTGGAGCCCTGTACAAGATAAAGAACTGAAATATTACTGTATTAAAAACGATCAGGATATAGCAATGGTTGGTACGCCATATGAAGAGAGAATGAGATTTTGGAAAAGTTTACAAATAAAATATCAAAGTTATTATCCTGCTAGAGTACTGTAAGTGGGTACAGTGTATATATAGCAATTTTACAATTAACAAATAGCTTTGACGCAAATGGTTATAATAGAGTAAATATGTAATTATTGTAAAATATTTGTAATGCCATTAATTTGTTTTGTTCTTTGTATTTCTAAAATGTTGGCGTTTAATGTCGTATAGTAAACTGCCTCTTCCATCATTTAACATGAGCAAGATTAAGGACCATAATAAAACATGTTCCATATTTTATTTTCTTTGGTATCGTTAATTGTGTCTAGACTAAACTGTTACAGCTCTAGTCCATATCATTAAGATAAGCAGAATGGCACTCTAATGGCGAGTAATATTTAAAATCATTAAAAACTACGCAATGGGATTTTAATTATGCTATGCTGCATTTGACAACGAAAAACGATGTGTTTACTTTCACCTTTATATTAATCATCGCTGGTTGGTGTTAGAACCATTGTAATGAATGAAAGCGGGCACAAATAGAAAAACTAGGATATATGGAAACGTTATGCGTCAATATTAGTGTGAAATTTACGCTTACACCGAGTCGTCTTTGTAGATAAACACCCAGCATTTGTTGGCTTAATGTGCCTAACACCTTGTGAACTCAATCAAGGGTTTGTGTACGGTTATGTTCTTTGGTGGCTCGTGAACTCTTACAAGGCACCTATGATTTGGTTCGTGTTGTTACAGTACCTTGTGAACAAGGCATATTTAATCTTTTTACTGTTTGTGCACCCATATAGACTAATGTTTCGCAAGACATTGCAGTTTGCATCATCAGAGTCAAAGTTGCTCTAAGAGCTGGAGGACGGCATGGATATATTTGTAGTCTTCAATGCCAGCCCTGCAGAACGGCGTAACGTTGATTGGTCGTTCAAGTCCATTGCACTTCTCTGCAGCTTTAGAGAGTGAATGACAGGAGTCCAAGTTTTACTAAGTCTAAAACCATCTTCCCTGTTTATATTATTTGGATGTTTTTCTATTTTTAAGGCTTCACGTATTATTGCTGGTAGTGAGGTACTCTGGCAAGTAATCTGGCCTGTTAGAATTGTAAGATGTGCCCATTCGTAAAAGTATGCTCTGCTACGGCTGATTTTGTATTGCGTTTGTATTTGCAATCGCCTTTATTTTCTTGAAGTGTTAAAGCACTAAACAAAACTATGACACAAAAGGCTAAAGGAAAATCCGCACCTCTGGAAGGCTTAGCTTTCCTACCTTACAGTAAAGGGTCAACTGGTAAGATATGCGATGCAATATCAAAACTGTGTTTACGACCAATGAAACATTGGGTAACGGTTTCGGGTCAGTAAAAGACAAAATATCAAGTTTAAAAACAGCTGGCGTATATCACATTTCTTGTTCTTGCGGCTGGAGTTACATTGGACAGACTGGTCGTTATATTGATCTACTAGCCCCGTCCAGCTTCAGTTGACCCACACACAAAATGTGTAGTGCTGTTGGAATTTATCGCTCAAGGAGCAAAACCAGCCGCTACAATGTAATATCTAACACAAAAGATGCTATTTAGAGGAATACAGAAGAAATCTGGGTTCAATGGAGCGCGTAAAAATCGAAAATATTAAAAAAAGTCGTTTTCTTGCATTCGATTACCTAAGTATTGCTAACGACGAGGATTAGGGTGGCAATGGAAACAACGATATTATTTACCGAAATAATAATAATAATAATCTATTTATTGGGTTCTAAATAAGTACAAACATTGTATATAAGTGAAGATAAAATAAAACAGTGACAGTTGTTTCGATTGTAAAGCACTTAATTGATATTGCAATTGCTGTCAATAATGGGCAGAGGAAAGGCAATTGATGAAAAGAATCGATTAATTATTATTAATTTTGACAAATCTGAAAAATCAAACGGCGAAATTGGAATATTGCTCGGCTTATCCAGATACAGTATTCGAAATATTATTACACTGTACAAATCAAACGGTTAAACTGCCCAAAAACCCCGATATGTGAAAAAATTAACAGACGCTGATAGACGAGCTTTGGTCTACATGTCATTCAGAAGCAAGAAAACTAGGATTTGGTACTTACAAGGTACGTTTCATGAGTTCAATCCTAAGGGACACATGATAATTATTTCTTCCCTTCGAGAAGGGTGAAGAAAAACCGTTATTGACCCTAAAGCAGAAGCGACAGGTTGAAATGGGCTAAAGACCATCGAAATTGGGATATGGAGAGATGGAATAGTGTACCTTGGAGTCACGAGTCGCGATTTGAAGTTTGTGTCGGTGATAGCCGGAGCAGAGTTATCCGCCAGAAACATGTAACTTATCATCCTGATTGTCTTAAGGGCAAAGTTAAATTTCCATCTTCCGTAATGGTCTGGGGTTCAATGTCGGTTACAGGAGTTGGAAAATTGCGCTTCATCAACGGAATAGTTAACTCAGACAAATATTTAGACATCCTAGTCTTTGTTGCCTACTTTGGAAGGGAGCAGGATTTCTGGCAATGACTTCACCTTTCAGCAAGACGGCGCTGCATGTCATACTTTGAAAAAACCCGTGAAGTAGCTTTCAGATCATGAAATAGCAATCCTAAAATGGGTTTCTAGTAGTCCGGACCTTTCGCCCATCAAGACTTTATGACATGTGATGAAGAAACGGTTGCCAATCTTGCCAGGACTATGCAAGAACTCAAGCAAAGGCTCCAGAACATTTTAAATACTTTGCCGAGAAAAACTGAAGCAGTTATTAAAAATAAAGGTGATGTTAACTCCGTGGTAGAATGAGCTATATCGTAGAGCTGAAAATCACATTTTTTTTCTTTTTTAAAATCAGTTCAAATTGTTGTAATTAGTTCCGTTATTTTTGTGCAATATATTTTCAAAATGTATTCAAAATAAAAATGTACAGCGACACCTATAATTGGCCTAACGGCTGTTGGCTGAGTACTATTAAAATAAAATAAAAAATAATTATACCTCTATTAGTTTAAATAATCTTCAATACACGCTAATAACTGAAATGCTATCGGTTGGGCCAACTGAAGCTGGTCGGGGCTCATACTGTGCATCTACATTAGTGATGGGCTTATTCGAATGAAAAAAAAAACCGGTTATCCGGTTATTGAAATAACCTATGTAACTCGGTTTTCGTTCCAAGTATTTGAATGAAAAATAACCTCATGCTGATACGTACTACGCTTTGAATATAAAACCTCTATTCAAAGGTACTACGTGCCGTGCCGTATCTCAGCGACCTACGCAGTGTTCAAATTTCTGTAAATATAAATACGTCATAACTCATGAACAAAGCAGGTTGTATTGAAAACACCATTTGGTTATCGCGTAACTACCTCCTATCATAAAAAATATTAAATTCTGGGGACCTGAAACCTGAAGGCCTAAAAACTGCAAACGCATCAAGCTATAAAACAGTTTTTTATTTGCTTACATCTCCAAAGGGCCTTTAACCCGCCCGATCGATAAAGATAAACATTTTACCACTGTTTTTATTGCGATTAGCATATTTATTTCTTTCTACACTTCTTAATAAATACCTCTTAATTTCCAATACATAACACATAATGTACGGTCGGCTCCTTAGAAATCGGGCACTACACGCTATTATGATATATTTTGCATGTATCTTTTAAGTTTATAAACTGGGTTTTTACAGTTATTATGGTTTTAATGGTTACGTCAGATTGTTTATTGTTTGTCAATTATGAAATGCCATCTCACATTAATGAAGTAACCGGAGCAAGAATACTCCAAAGACTAGAAGAACATATTACGTGTCCCGATTTCTAAGGCGCCGACCGTACATATTATGTTTTGGTTGCTCTGCTATCTGCAAGTTACGATGTCGATGCAGATGACGGTGAACCGATGTCGATGCAGATGACGGTGAATCGCCAACCGGCAAACCGGCTGACTTAATCGAAACGAATCGAGAGGCAAAATTGTCGAATGATTATTTAAATAATCAATCGGTTATTAATATGATTCGAATGCAAATAATTCGGTTATGAAAATTGTCCGGTTATGCCCATCACTAATCTACATAGCAACGTTGTTGGTTTTATTGCTCGCGCAACGGGAGAAAAGCTTAGGGAAAAGAGAGGTGCGAGTGAATACGAATTATACGTTTGGCGGTACAGAAAAGTATTGTTGGTAGCACTGTTAGTCTATGTAAAATTCGAGGCTAGCAGGTTAGGTTTTACGTCAGTCTGTGTCAAATAACAAATAAAACTTAACCTGCTAACGTCGAATTTGATTGACAATGCTCTGCCAAACGTCATATAACACGAATCCGTCCACATCCCTTTTTTTCCTTAAGCTTTTCTCTCACTGCGTCGACAATAAAATAAACAACGTTGCGCTATGTTAAATGTCTACAAATATAGTGGATCCTTGGTAATTTTTGACATGTTTTTTTCCTATGTACAGTTGCGGACACCTCAAAGTGCACGGTTTTTTGTTACTATGGTTATTTTTGCGATTTTTCGGCTTATTAAATGAGGGTTTCTCCAGTGGCGTTGCTTGTGATTGTAAGAATAGGTATTACTTTTTTAATGTTTGTATTTTAGCAAAGTTTCGCAAGTAAACAAACTATACGTATAATAATATGTATTTAATAAATATGTATCAGTATTCGATTGGTATTACGCTTTGCAGTTTGTTTCGCATAGATTTGACCAATGTTTCCATATTGTATCCTTCTCTCAGTTTTCCAAGCGTTTCTTATTCTTTCCCATAATTCATCGACGTTGCTTGGTGCAAAATCCCTGGTATAAATTTTTGTAGTTCAATACCCGCAAACCTTTTCGATAGGGTTCAAGTCCGGACTTCTTGCAGGTAATAAATTGATATTATTCTCATCAAACCATCAATGAATAACCCCTAATACATGCACAGGACAGTTATCCTGTGAAAATAATGTTATCAATTACGTTAACATAAACAAAATTAATTAATTAGGTAATATCTTGCCTGTTAAAAAGTAAATTGATTAGGAAAGACCTCTCTTACAGATGGCAGCATCACATTTTGCAAAATGTTGCAATAATTTTCAACGTTCAGTCGACCATTAATTCTATAGCATGCCCCCGATCCGTGAGCATTGATCCATCCCCATACGTTTACAGAGAATCGTCCACTACTCCTTAAGGGTTGAACAAAATATTGCTCCTCAAATTTTGAATTTTGTGGTCTATACACCCTTAATCGTCAATTGGTAAATGATTGAAATACCTTTTCATCTGAGAAAACAGTCGTGTCCCAAAACTCGTCGATTTCATTCAAATAGTCAGTTGCAAACTGTATTCTTCGTTCTTTGTACTCTGGTGTTATAAAAACTTTTCTTGCAGAAGTCTCTGCTGCCAACGATTTTTAATTTTGAAAATGCAGCTTTTGCCCACATGTAAATCTGCTGCGACTCGACTCAGCGACCAGTTCTCTTCCAGTTTTGTAATAGCTCGCATTTTCTCTGCTTCTGACAAATGTCAGGGAGTTTTCCGAGTTTTCAGTTCTATGACAGTTGATGCCAAACGTAAACGTCAAAACTCGACGTCTATGATTAGAATATCGTATTACAAGCTAAAAATCTGCCGTGCACTTTGAGTTGGCCGCAACGGTACGACGTTTCCGTTTATACCCTCTACATACATTAGACTTTTTTTTTAAAGGGTTTACTCAGAAATTCCATAGCAAGTGGACATTGTGACGCTAAACAATTTTAAAAATCAAAGAAAAATAGGAGTAAAAATAGTTTAACGTTCGTAATAATACTGAAACAATAAAAGAAAACACTTCGTAATGCGAATTACATCCATTTTCAAACAAACATTATTACCGGCGATGGGATTCGAACTTCAGACCCTGCGAACGCTTTACCCACGTCGCTACAAGAAACCGTTCGAATCTTTGCGGATCAGCGCAATTAACGGCACCACTCTTATTCCTTCCAGCTTTTTTCTTATTTTACATTTATCCTGTGTCTGTTGGGTTACATTTTGTTCAAGAGTAAAGCCTGAGCTATGTGCACATTATTAATTTTATTTATTTATCAGTAAAAGCAAAAGTAAACAAAATAATCTCTTTTTCGGCAAGGGTAAAAACATGAGCTACATGCAAATTATTACTTTTATTTAAGTAATAGTTCTTGAGTTAAAGCAAAAATAGGAATAATTTTATTGTTTAAGGTGTTTACCTTGTATATATTTTACCAAATTTTTCTCGGTTTCATGCCAGAAAGGCACTTATAAACCACATGCAAAATATTGTCTTCCTCCAACAAATACTTTTGGAGTTGTACTGCCTATACTGGCAACAGGCAGACAGACAGACAAACGAGATTGAGAAAACCTGTCTTTCGTCATCTAGGGACCCTCAAACGTGAAGATCTGAAGAAATCTCGCAAGGTAATTTTTTCCCGACTACAATACTTCCTTCGTTTCTTAGCCGAGGGAAGTACAAAATATAAAAATATATTTTTATGGTTTTAATTAGTTCACAGTTTATTATTGTTAATGCTACTTCAACAATGGAATGCAGATTTTGTGATAACTGTATAAAAAATAATTATAATAAATATGAAAAGCAAATGGGATCTATCTGATATACTGCAGACTTTTCAAAATGTCTTTTACTAATTTAAAAATGTGGAGGTGCGATTTTGTAAAATTTCTTTGATTTGAGAATAATTGCAAAGTGGAAATCAAGCTTGAGTTAAAAGAAAACCACTAATCCAAGGAAAAAGGCAATCTCGAGTGGATTTTAGGAAGATTAATAAATGATTCAAGTCTGACGTAATACGTGTTATTTTTCGAAAAACGTCAAATTCCATAATTTAAAATGGAACACATTTTGAAATTTAAGCAGTTCTTTATTTAAACAATAATGCCATCTATCAAATGTCAATTGTTGTGAAATTCTATGATTCATGTTGTTTTTTAATGCACTGGCACACTACCAAGTTAGAAATATTAAAATACGAACATTTTCGGAAACAAATCTGTTCCCGTTGTCAACGAAAAACGACAAATTAAAACCTAACTTTTTACAGAGCTACAGAAAGATAACCACTCACGAGTAAATTGTTTGCCAACTAACAGCCAACTACTTCATTTGATCTTGAAGAATTGACTTTTATCTAAATCAACGAAAAAGAACAATGCACATTCATTCTTGCTAAGTAATACACGATTTCCTTGTTGCAATTGAAATACATATTAAAATTTTAGACAAACTCCATAATATTCGAGATCATTGAGAAAAAAACGAAAACTGTCGATTTTGTTTTTGGTTAATATCTCGCAAACTATTCACTTTACAGCAAAAATATTCGAATAGAAATTGCACGGCTTCAAGTTTTTTATTGAATGTTGTAACAATTGCATTTATAGCAGATGACTTATTTTTCTAGATTAGTTGTGTCTTTACAAATTCATACATTGTTCTTATAGCTCAAAATGTGAAGGTGCTGGACATCGATCCCAATGTTGTGTTAATGGTAAAAATATACTCAAAATTAAAACTAACTAAAATTTATCACATTTATTGTAAACATTTTTTTATTTATGAAAAAACTTTGGAGGTGCGGGGCATCGATCCCAGTACCTCTCGCATGCTAAGCGAGCGCTCTACCATCTGAGCTACACCCCCGTTAATAAAAAACTATAATTTATTCAAAAACCAACCAATTGTTCTACTTTCACTTTCGGTATGAAATTTAGCATACGAAGGCTTCTATGTAAAAGATCAGAATAAATAAAGGTACGTTTTCCTAGAAGCGACTTCAGCGATAATCGCTCCGCGATAGTCGCTCAGCGATCATCGCGAAGGACTCCTCTTCCGAGTTAGTATGTTACCATTTTCCTCTGGATAATCGCAATCGCTAGCGTTCTTTTGTGAATTATGCACGTATCCATTTCTTGAAAAATGTCTTTTCAGAATGCAAAGCTGCATTTTTCCGCTGAAGAGGACGGAAATCTCACAGAGTCAGTGAAAAAAACATCCAGCATTATATAGTATGCAACATGCACGTTACCGTGATATGCGAGTGAAGAGCAATATTTGAAAAGAGATTGCAGAATACTTATGTGGGAAGATCAAGTGAGTTGACAATCAAATACAGAATCTGTAGTTTATTTTAATACAGTCACTAACGTAATTTAATTAATTAATTAACTATTGTCTGTTCGGTTCACATGACGGTTTTACCAACCCATACTGCCCTCTCTAGAAAAATAGTTTGTTAATGAATTTCTCACTGAAAACCCTTCTTGATTTGGAAATTCACAGGTCCTCGACAAGCCAATGAGGTTTTCAACTGAGAGGTCTTGAGCTGTGTCAAAGTCATAATTTGCTTTCCCACGAGTTTTGAAGTAGTGGTCTCTGAGTAGGCTGTGTAAGCAACAGGAAACTATAATGATGTCATCGACTCGTGAAGGGCGTATCTTGATTGGTGTGTTGATATTGCCTTCAATTAAACTCAACATAAAATCAAACTGTGAAAAGATCAATCTAAAGTATTCTCAAAACTTTTTAACATCTTCTATCAAATGATTTTTGATGAGTTGCAAGACACAACCCTCCTCTTTTTTTGCTTTGAACATTTGATGCGCTCCTCTTCTGGAGGAAGGAATTATTTGCTCGGCAATATCATCATTTTCTTCTTCCTCTGTTAATAAATACGCAAGGAGTATTTTCTTTAAACTCATAAAATTCACGGAACTCTCAATCACAACCAAGCAACCGATAAACAAAATTAGCAATAACCTGCTGCAATTGTCGCAGGAGAAGCTTGCAGGAAAACACCTCAGCGTTTTGTGCCAGCGATGATCACTGAGCGATCATCGTCCAGCGATCATCGTTCAGTGATAAACGCGTCTAGGAAAACGTACCTTATTAAACTAGAATAACTGACCTGTCTCAACTTGATAAAAATGCAAACTTCTCCATCCTCACAGTATGCTAAACAGAGATATTAAGGGCCGGTTGCAGAAAGCAATGTTAAGTCTGGTGTTAGCTAACGTCGCGTCAAAGTGAACAAAATCGCATCAAATTTTGTTTACTAATGTATTAGTTCCCATAAACATTTGAGATTTGATTTTTTTTTTGTTCACTTTGACGTCGTGTTAGCTAACACCAGACTTAACATTGCTTTCTGCAACCGGCCCTAAATAAGAAACGTTTAGTCGATGTGGTTTATATGTTTATTGTTGCTCTGAGCATTTTTTATGTTTTGAAGTTTTATGCTACTACTGCTGCAAATACATATTACAAAAAAATTCATCCAAGCATTACATTATAATTATAAATGTTACTAAAGGTCTCATGTGTAATGCATTGTACAGTTTGTGGTGTTATTTGTCAGTTTACATTCTATTATTTTTAATATTTAAAAAAAAATGTATTGGTGTACGTAGTTACATTAAAAATGGCATGCAATGTCGATTAGTCTTAGATAATGCATCGAAATGAAGAAGATACAAATTAAAGTGTTTTAGTTCGACACCCTGCACCGTAACCAGTAGTTAATGCTAACTATAACTCAATGTAATTAATTCAATAAATTTTTTTTTTTATTAGGTACAAAAAGTTTTGGAGGTGCGGGGCATCGATCCCCGTACCTCTCGCATGCTAAGCGAGCGCTCTACCATCTGAGCTACACCCCCTAATAGCAACAATGTAATGTATTAAAAAAAATCGTATTAATTTTGGCCCACTTTCTACTTCGACTGACATTTTACATAACTTTGCGTGACCGGTTCGTATAAGGAGTAGTCGGTTACAGCAACAAAAAATATTTGAAATTCGAATCTTAAAACATATTTGATCTGCATTAATTTGATACTGAGTTGGGTTGATCTAGCAATGATGCTTGTCAAATTTGAATTGTTATAACTGTTTCATTATTTTTTTAAATTATGATATGGGTTTTAAAAAAATCGACTCTACTTGTTAGGTACTTGACTTTATGTACATGAACTATATTTTAATAGTACTTTATGTAACTAGTCCTCAAAGCAAGGCTTTAGGGGACGAGTCGTAATGTTTCCGGACGAGGCGGAGCGAAGCGCAGCCGAGTCCGTAATATGAAGATGAGTCCTCTAAAGCCATTTGAGGACGTGTTGCATACAAAAAATTTTTGTATTAGCTCTCCAAACATTATAATATGAAGTTTCAATTACCATTAACGCGGCATTATATTAGGAGGCCGCGCGAAAATGTATTTTTCGCTCCCCAAACTGGTTACTTTGGAAACTGTCTAGGATCCTCAAAATGGCCATTTAGAGGCCTTGTACTTAGTCGTCATGGCAACTAATGTTTGAGTCCCCTAAAATGTTGCCATGACGACTTTAAGTACAAGGCCTCTAAATGGCCATTTTGAGGATCCTAGACAGTTTCCAAAGTAACCAGTTTGGAGAGCGAATACAAAAAAGTACATTTTCATCTTTCACGGATGTCTAAAAATTTGGAGGTGCCGGGCATCGATCCCGGTACCTCTCGCATGCTAAGCGAGCGCTCTACCATCTGAGCTACACCCCCTTCATAAAAACCAATAATTTATGCAAATTCGGACAACTTATTATTACAATTTCACCTCTGCAATGATATGAAATATTTCAAATGCTTGATACACTAAGTGGAATATTTAATCAGTATTGGATGACCCGAGTCGATAAGAACATAGTTGATTGACCTCATTATATCCAAGGTTTTATGCAAATCTATCTGAAAAGTGGTTGAACTTAGGGCCGGTTGCAGAAAGCAATGTTAAGTCTCATGTTAGCTAACATCGCGTCAAAGTGAACAAAATCGCATCAAATTTTGTTTACTAATGTATTAGTTCCCATAAACATTTGAGATTTAATTCGTTTTTGTTCACTTTGACGCGATGTTAGCTAACACGAGACTTAACATTGCTTTCTGCAACCGGCCCTTAGAGTTATAAATGTTATAACATAAAAGATTGAAAGAAAGCCCATTAAAGGGCTTATCAAAACTACAGATATATACAGGGTTGTCTATTTAAAAAGTGCAAAATTATAAACATTTCTAATTTCCATATCATTCTGTATAGCATTAATACTCAGGGGCATTATTTTAATCTGGAAAATTAGTTCACAAACACATAGTTTTTTGGTAACTTGTTTATTTAACTGTTTTCTACTAATTACAGCAGCTTACTGAAGTTGAATATTTTCTTAGCATAATATCATTATCATCTCCAAACAGTTAATTTTAGACCCATACAGCTTGATTGGAATTGCTGTGTAAAACTTTTAAGCTACCTAAATATAGAGCATTCTACTTAGAAAAAGTTTGGTTCGCAACGTTCTCTTGAGCCACATTGTATAATAAAAAATATTTTATTAATGTGCACCACATTGATTCCAGGTAAATTACTCGAATGCAATTGCTCGAATAAGAATTGCTCGAAATCAGCTGCTCGAAAGTCAATTGCTCGATTGTGACTTTGCTCGAATTGCAATTTCTCGATTATCTGTTGCAAAAAAAAAAAAAGTGAAATAGCCTTAACTCGCATCAGTTAATATCTAATATTAAAAAAAACACACAAATTACAAATTATAACCTTTACTTATTCATAAAAAACTAGGTATAGGTATGTATTACATTTTGATGATAATCACTTTCGTGTCCCAAGAAAAACCTATTTAACATTATTTGTAATAACAACAAACCCATTATCCTGATTATGAATACGTGTAATTACATTCCAATCATAATCACTTTTCTGTTACAAGAACATAATACTGTCTTTGACCACTTACTACAAAAGATTTTGAAGGTTTTAGTATTGACGCATTATTTAAGACCACAAAAATGTTAGAAAAACATTTTCGAGAAATTACGGTTCGAGGAACTTGTATTTCGAGAAAAGTTACATTCGAGCAATTTGATTTTCGAGCAATTGATTTCGAGCAATTGCATTCGAGGAATTTGCCGGAGACGCTTTGTAAATAACTTAAAGAAGAGAAAAATATGCATCACATCTATCTATACTGTTACGGACTCATAGGACATTTTTGGTAAGCCAAAGAGGGAATCTTTAAATATTTACTTCTTAGAAAAAGTCTCTGCCTGTGGAAGAAGATGGGTGATTGAGTAGCCCTTTAATCCCTCTTGCCGGACCCAAGCCCGAATAAAGGAGGAGTGACGTCTTCAAAACCAGATTAGTATACTATCCGAAGATGTAACTTTAAAAGATGCTCACAGAACCAATCAAGCCTCGGAACCAGGACGGAAAATACGGATTAACGACACAGCTAGACACGGAAAAAAGCGAATTTGGAAGTACAAATTTATGAGACTGTGTTGCTGGAATGTAACGTCATGGACAAATAAAGATTCGGAAAGTATCACGGAGATGAATAGACACAAAATTGATGTATGTGCACCTTCTGAAAGCAGAAAAAAAAGAAAAGGAAATACCAAAATGACATCATGATATACTATAGTGTAAAAGATAATGACAACAATATTTAATCGGGAGTCGGCTTATTGGTACATGAGAGATTCAAACAACACATTAAAGCAATAAAATACATAAGTGATAGACTATTGCATACGATATTCAGTTTTGACAGTTTTGACACGAATCCCGGAAAAAGTTCCGCCGGAAAAAGTTCCACCAGAAAATGTTCCGCCGGAAAAAGTGCCGTCGGGAAATAAATCCGCAGGAAAAAGTTTCGCAGGAAAAAGTTAAGCGTGAACACCCACGGCCGTGGAAAAGTTAAATAAGAATTAATAACGTAATGTCGATTTCATACATAACGTTTTATTCATAAAAAAGGCAACTTACACTACAGATTATACCATGAGATAAAAAAATGATTCTGAGCAGGCCTTAATATGTGTTATACGTTTGGCAGTATTGAAGTGTATTGTCAGTCTCTGTCAAATTCAAGATTAAAAGGTTAGGGTTTGTTTGTTGTTTAACACAGACTGACGTAAAACTTAACCTGCAATATAATCACAGTTACAAAAAGTGGTAAAGATTCGGTGCACGGTCCGGTCTAGTGCGCATGCGCAAAAATAACAGTGAACATAAAAATGTACAGTTGAACAAACTCTCTCTCGTATTTTTTCTCTAAAAAAAAATATCAAGACCTAACAACTAAACATAAACCATTAACCTGGATCACCGCCGAGAGCGCAACGCATTGCGTTGAACAAACTCTCTCTCGTATTTTTTCTCTAAAAAAAATTATCAAGACCTAAAAACTAACATAAACCATTAACCTGGACCACCGCCGAGAGCGCAACGCATTGCGTTGAACACACTCTCTCTCGTATTTTTTCTCTAAAAAAAAATTATCAAGACCTAACAACTAACATAAACCATTAACCTGGACCACCGCCGAGAGCGCAACGCATTGCGTTGAACAAACTCTCTCTCGTATTTTTTCTCTAAAAAAAATTATCAAAACCTAACAACTAACATAAACCATTAACCTGGACCACCGCCGAGAGCGCAACGCATTGCGTTGAACAAACTCTCTCTCGTATTTTTTCTCTAAAAAAAAATTATCAAGACCTAACAACTAACATAAACCATTAACCTGGACCACCGCCGAGAGCCCAACGCATTGCGTTGAACAAACTCTCTCTCGTATTTTTTCTCTAAAAAAAAATTATCAAGACCTAACAACTAACATAAACCATTAACCTGGACCACCGCCGAGAGCGCAACGCATTGCGTTGAACAAACTCTCTCTCGTATTTTTTCTCTAAAAAAATTTATCAAAACCTAACAACTAACATAAACCATTAACCTGGACCACCGCCGAGAGCGCAACGCATTGCGTTGAACAAACTCTCTCTCGTATTTTTTCTCTAAAAAAAATTATCAAGACCTAACAACTAACATAAACCATTAACCTGGACCACCGCCGAGAGCCCAACGCATTGCGTTGAACAAACTCTCTCTCGTATTTTTTCTCTAAAAAAATTATCAAGACCTAACAACTCACATAAACCATTAACCTGGACCACCGCCGAGAGCGCAACGCATTGCGTTGAACAAACGCTCTCTCGTATTTTTCTCTAAAAAAAAATTATCAAGACCTAACAACTAACATAAACCATTAACCTGGACCACCGCCGAGAGCGCAACGCATTGCGTTGAACAAACTCTCTCTCGTATTTTTTCTCTAAAAAAAATTATCAAAATCTAACAACTAACATAAACCATTAACCTGGACCACCGCCGAGAGCGCAACGCATTGCGTTGAACAAACTCTCTCTCGTATTTTTTCTCTAAAAAAAATTTATCAAGACCTAACAACTAACATAAACCATTAACCTGGACCACCGCCGAGAGCGCAACGCATTGCGTTGAACAAACTCTCTCTCGTATTTTTTCTCTAAAAAAAATTATCAAAACCTAACAACTAACATAAACCATTAACCTGGACCACCGCCGAAAGCGCAACGCATTGCGTTGAACAAACTCTCTCTCGTATTTTTTCTCTAAAAAAACATTATCAAGGGCTAACAACTAACATAAACCATTAACCTGGACCACCGCCGAGAGCGCAACGCATTGCGTTGAACAAACTCTCGTATTTTTTCTCTAAAAAAATTATCAAGACCTAACAACTAACATAAACCATTAACCTGGACCACCGCCGAGAGCGCAACGCATTGCGTTGAACAAACTCTCTCTCGTATTTTTTCTCTAAAAAAAATTATCAAGACCTAACAACTAACATAAACCATTAACCTGGACCACCGCCGAGAGCGCAACGCATTGCGTTGAACAAACTCTCTCTCGTATTTTTTCTCTAAAAAAACATTATCAAGGGCTAACAACTAACATAAACCATTAACCTGGACCACCGCCGAGAGCGCAACGCATTGCGTTGAACAAACTCTCGTATTTTTTCTCTAAAAAAATTATCAAGACCTAACAACTAACATAAACCATTAACCTGGACCACCGCCGAGAGCGCAACGCATTGCGTTGAACAAACTCTCTCTCGTATTTTTTCTCTAAAAAAAAATTATCAAGACCTAACAACTAACATAAACCATTAACCTGGACCACCGCCGAGAGCGCAACGCATTGCGTTGAACAAACTCTCTCTCGTATTTTTTCTCTAAAAAAAATTATCAAAACCTAACAACTAACATAAACCATTAACCTGGACCACCGCCGAAAGCGCAACGCATTGCGTTGAACAAACTCTCTCTCGTATTTTTTCTCTAAAAAAAAATTATCAAGACCTAACAACTAACATAAACCATTAACCTGGACCACCGCCGAGAGCGCAACGCATTGCGTTGAACAAACTCTCTCTCGTATTTTTTCTCTAAAAAAAATTATCAAGACCTAACAACTAACATAAACCATTAACCTGGACCACCGCCGAGAGCGCAACGCATTGCGTTGAACAAACTCTCTCTCGTATTTTTTCTCTAAAAAAAAATTATCAAGACCTAACAACTAACATAAACCATTAACCTGGACCACCGCCGAGAACGCAACGCATTGCGTTGAACAAACTCTCGTATTTTTTCTCTAAAAAAAATTATCAAAACCTAACAACTAACATAAACCATTAACCTGGACCACCGCCGAGAGCGCAACGCATTGCGTTGAACAAACTCTCTCTCGTATTTTTTCTCTAAAAAAAATAATCAAAACCTAACAACTAACATAAACCATTAACCTGGACCACCGCCGAGAGCGCAACGCATTGCGTTGAACAAATTCTCTCTAGTATTTTTTCTCTAAAAAAAATTATCAAAACCTAACAACTAACATAAACCATTAACCTGGACCACCGCCGAGAGCGCAACGCATTGCGTTGAACAAACTCTCTCTCGTATTTTTTCTCTAAAAAAAATTATCAAAACCTAACAACTAACATAAACCATTAACCTGGACCACCGGCGAGAGCGCAACGCATTGCGTTGAACAAACTCTCTCTCGTATTTTTTCTCTAAAAAAAAATTATCAAGACCTAACAACTAACATAAACCATTAACCTGGACCACCGCCGAGAGCGCAACGCATTGCGTTGAACAAACTCTCTCTCGTATTTTTTCTCTAAAAAAAATTATCAAAACCTAACAACTAACATAAACCATTTACCTGGACCACCGGCGAGAGCGCAACGCATTGCGTTGAACAAACTCTCTCTCGTATTTTTTCTCTAAAAAAAATTATCAAGACCTAACAACTAACATAAACCATTAACCTGGACCACCGCCGAGAGCGCAACGCATTGCGTTGAACAAACTCTCTCTCGTATTTTTTCTCTAAAAAAAAAATATCAAGACCTAACAACTAACATAAACCATTAACCTGGACCACCGCCGAGAGCGCAACGCATTGCGTTGAACAAACTCTCTCTCGTATTTTTTCTCTAAAAAAAAATTATCAAGACCTAACAACTAACATAAACCATTAACCTGGACCACCGCCGAGAGCGCAACGCATTGCGTTGAACAAACTCTCTCTCGTATTTTTTCTCTAAAAAAAATTATCAAAACCTAACAACTAACATAAACCATTAACCTGGACCACCGGCGAGAGCGCAACGCATTGCGTTGAACAAACTCTCTCTCGTATTTTTTCTCTAAAAAAAAATTATCAAGACCTAACAACTAACATAAACCATTAACCTGGACCACCGCCGAGAGCGCAACGCATTGCGTTGAACAAACTCTCTCTCGTATTTTTTCTCTAAAAAAAATTATCAAAACCTAACAACTAACATAAACCATTTACCTGGACCATCGGCGAGAGCGCAACGCATTGCGTTGAACAAACTCTCTCTCGTATTTTTTCTCTAAAAAAAAATATCAAGACCTAACAACTAACATAAACCATTAACCTGGACCACCGCCGAGAGCGCAACGCATTGCGTTGAACAAACTCTCTCTCGTATTTTTTCTCTAAAAAAAAATTATCAAGACCTAACAACTAACATAAACCATTAACCTGGACCACCGCCGAGAGCGCAACGCATTGCGTTGAACAAACTCTCTCTCGTATTTTTTCTCTAAAAAAAATTATCAAAACCTAACAACTAACATAAACCATTAACCTGGACCACCGGCGAGAGCGCAACGCATTGCGTTGAACAAACTCTCTCTCGTATTTTTTCTCTAAAAAAAAATTATCAAGACCTAACAACTAACATAAACCATTAACCTGGACCACCGCCGAGAGCGCAACGCATTGCGTTGAACAAACTCTCTCTCGTATTTTTTCTCTAAAAAAAATTATCAAAACCTAACAACTAACATAAACCATTAACCTGGACCACCGCCGAGAGCGCAACGCATTGCTTTAAACATTGATAGCGGCAAGCGGTACCCACAACATTTTGACATACACGCTGATCGAACTATAAACTTACTTCGCTCGCAGCCGATGCGAAATAGACCGGACCGTGCACCGAATTTCACCCCAAAAGGTTACTAATGTCAAAATAAGACATTGGCATTTTATAACTTGTCAAAAGTTTGAGTGGACGTATCACGTGATGAAATCCGCCATTAGTATTCCCGCGGCCATGAGTTTTCCAAATTATAGTTTGTTTATACGGAAAAGAACCATATTTTGACGTTTTTCACAAATTACGTTATTTACAATAATCAGAACAGTAATAACAACAAACAATCCAGAACATTTAACAGAGAAATAAATATTTTCTTGTAACCATATTTTGACGTTTTTCACAAATTAGTTATTTACGATAATCAGAACAGTAATAACAACAAACAATCCAGAACATTTAACAGAGAAATAAATATTTTCTTGTAAGTTTTATATTGCTTAAATATTCGTAAGTAACTGTTCAATAGATTATTGCGGTGTACATTTGCAATTCCAGGTTGAACATGTATGGCAGGTAGTTAATGTCGGGAAAACTCCAGTATAGCCCACTGGTACATTTTGACATTTCCGGAATATGAAATTAGAGGAACTGTTATGCCAGTGGCGAAACTGGATTTTAAGCTATAAATAAGAGAAATACTCATTGGGAAATTCAAATTCAATATTATTGTCGACGATTGGACTAACTGCTTGTTTTATGGTGATACACAGGCATTTTTGTACTAAGTATACACAAATCTTAAACTGCAGCTAACCTAAATTAGCACCTTGACGGCAGCCAAAATTGGGTCTGGCAAGAAACTCTCGTGTTTTGCCTCCATTGTCTGAACATTTGTAGAACCTCCGACAAACTGAGAATCACATTATCAAGCGCATGCGCCTAAGCACCAGTGGGCTAGATTGGAGTTTAGTCCATGTATCTATTTAATATAATTTAGATGTTAATAAAGCACATTAAATTACCAAGAAGATTTCTATACAAATGATGTTATATCATTTGCGTTTTGGATTTGAACTTTCCAATTTCCATTAATTGTAATAAATTGATGAAAACACCTTATGACTCATATTTCTTCAACATTTAAACCTCGTTGTGGTATTTTATTGTATTTGAGAGATTAGTCATTTTGAATAACTTTCTTTCACTTCAGCAAATGAATTGTAAAATTTTATTTTGACTTTAGTAATTTTTGTTTTCAAATGTCGCTTACACCGTTAAAAAATTATATTTTTTTATTACATCATCATGGTTTTCCGCAAAATCGTATTTTGATATTGGATAAAAAAGTACCAGTCAAAAATTGTATGGCCACACTGTGATTATATAGTCACTGTAGTAATTTAAAATACTATAAATGTAATTATAATATACATAAGAGCCCAGCAAATTTTTCCATTTTTATCATATGCATTTGTACCCTATGGTATGGTACTTATTAATCATGTAACATGGACAAAACACCAAAGCATCGCTTTCTTGCGGAACTTTTTCTTGCCGAACTTTTTCCTGCGGATTTATTTCCCCACGGCACTTTTTCCGGCGGAACATTTTCCGCGGAACTTTTTCCTGCGGACCTTTTACCGGCATCGTTTTGACACAGAGGGAATACATGTTGTAAGTGTATACTTCTCGGACATTAGCAAATCTAAAAAAGAGAGAGAGTTATTCTGCGATAATCTTCGAGAAAAACTAGAACAAGTTTAACTCAATAAAAAACGGTTGTTTGGGCATGAATTGGCAACGATATTGCTAATATCACTGTGTGTACAAAATGAGTTCCGAATTGATAATACGTTCTATAGCCATGTGATGTAATACAAGTACACATAGTCTAATTCACGAGGATAAGCATCACCTATCGATTATGTTTTACCACTAAAACTATACATCCTAGTCAAATCCTAAACGTCAGGACACTAAAGTTAGCCAATGTACGTACACATCACAGTCTTGATTTATATAACTTTCCAAGTAATACTACCAAAATAAATATAGAAAAAAATCGCAAGAATACATAACAAAGCCGATATACAGACGAAGACTATCAGAAAATATCACATCTGACTCAATTATAGAAAACGATAATGGCGACCGAGCGTCAGAGAAATTGGGCACTAACATAAGAAGTGCCATGGTACATAAGAGATTTAACCTTTTTACTGTTTGTGCACCCATATAGACTAATGTTTCGCAAGACGTTGCTCTAAGAGCTGGAGGACGGCATGGATGTATTTGTAGTCTTCTGTGCCAGCCCTGCAGAACGGCGTAACGTTGATTGGTCGTTCAAGTCCATTGCACTTCTTGGCAGCTTTAGAGCGTGAATGACAGAAGTCCAAGTTTTACTAAGTCTAAAACCATCTTCCCTGTTTATATTATTTGGATGTTTTTCTATTTGTAAGGCTTCACGTATCATTCTTGGTAGTGAGGTACTCTGGCAAGTACTCTGGCCTGTTAGAATTGTAAGATGTGCCCATTTGTAAAAGTATGCTCAGCTATGGCTGATTTTATATTGCGTTTGTATTTGCAATCGCCTTTATGTTCTGGAAGTCTTAAAGCACTAAACAAACCTATGACACAAAATTCTAAAGGGAAATCCGCACCTCTGGAAGGCTTAGCCTTCCTACCTTACAGTAAAGGGTCAACTGATAAGATAGGACGTGTCCTAAAACCATGCAATGTCAAAACTGTGTTTACGACCAATGAAACATTGGGTAACGGTTTCGGGTCAGTAAAAGACAAAATATCAAGTTTAAAAACAGCTGGCTTATATCACATTCCTTGTTCTTGCGGCTGAAGTTACATTGGACAGACTGGTCGGTCTATTGATCTACTAGCCCCGTCCAGCTTCAGTTGGCCCACACACAAAATGTGTAGTGCTGTTGGAATTTGTCGCTCAAGGAGCAAAACCAGCTGCTACAATGTAATATCTAAGACAAAATATGCTATTTAGAGGAATATAGGAGAGATCTGGGTTCAATGGAGCGCGTAAAAAATCGAAAATATTAAAAATAAAGTAGTTTTCTTGCATTCGATTACCTAAGTACTGCTAACGACGAGGATTAAGGTGGCAATGGAAACAACGCTTTTATTTACGGAAATGAGAGTGACAGTTGTTTCGATTGTAAAGCAGTTAATATCAATTATTATTAATTTTCACAAATCTGAAAAATCAAACGGTGAAATTGGAATATTGCTCGGCTTATCCAGATACAGTATTCGAAATATTATTAAACTGTACAAATCAAACGGTTCAACTACCCAAAAGCCCCGATATGTGAAAAAGTCCAAATTAACAGACGCTGATAGACGAGCTTTGGTCTACATGTCAGTCAGAAGCAAGAAAACTAGGATTTGGTACTTACAAGGTAAGTTTCATGAGTTCAATCCTAAGGGACACATGATAATTGTTTCTTCCCTTCGCGAAGGGTAAAGAAAAACCGTTATTGACCCTAAAGCAGAAGTTACAGGTTGAAATGGGCTAAAGACCATCGAAATTGGGATATGGAGAGATGGAATAGTATGTGTACCTACATTGGAGTCACGAGCCGCGATTTGAAGTTTGTGTCGGTGATAGCCGGAGCAGAGTTATCCGCCAGAAACATGAAACTTATTAATTTAATAAAAGTAGCTGTTAATTACTAAAATGTGTTGCCTAAGGAGCATCAGCTAGAAGTTTACATAGTAAATTAGAACCTAGGTATACGAACTATTAGAAAATGTTAAATGTTGTAGTGTTCTGTATATATATTTCAGGCTTCTTGGCCCTTCTTCAGTACATCATGTTCATATAAAAAGTACAAATAACATCTATAATAAAATATTTAGTAATAAAATCCCTGGTTAATGAACTATAGATTTAGTTAATTTTCTCAAACTTATCAATAGTAGAAAATTAAAATATTTATATATAGTTATTTTAAACAAAAAATATAATAGTTATTTATGCAACTAGTGTGTAAAGTAGGTCTTTTTAATCGAGTGCGCCACTGATCGTAATCGATGAACTGTCAAAATTATGTAAAATTTTGTAAATAGGCAACCCAAAATCAATTTCACTTTTTATGCACTAGGGTTTGTAAAGAACCTTTTATGAACTATTACTGTTACTAATAATGATTCATTAATTATGTTAATTTTTCACGATTATTATTGTTTTGTACCTATAATTACCAAATTCTATTAAATAGATTACATCTTTCTGGTTTTTCACATGATTAACACCTAGAATAAGGTTATCTAAATAGGCAACCCAAAATATATTTCACTTTTTATGCACTAGGGTTTGTAAAGAAGTTTTTATGCATTGCTTTTTAAAAAGTGGAACTTTACAAACTATCTAACGTGTTTAAAGTATCTACTTTAGACACGGTTGTAGAAAAAATAAGTTACCTGTAGCAATGAGTCTGGAACTGTTAATTAGTAACGCAAATAACGAGTGTTTGCACAAGAGGTAATAATGTAATCTGTAATAAATGTAATAATGTAGAAAGAAATTAAACAATAACAATAATAAAACATTTTCCCTTCTTGCAATTGTTGTTTAGATTAGAACAGTTATTGTCAAAAGGTAAAAATTCAATGGAGCATTGTAAAAAGAATCTTCAATTGTTAAAATAGAGATTTGTTCATATTCTGTGATGTAGTCGTAACGTTCCATTACACAATATCTGTAAAAATGTGTGGTAAAAGATTGTAACTAAGTTGTTTTTATATATTACGATTTTGTGTTAAAAATACCTTTAAGAAGTTTCCATTTAGGTGCATAGTAATAAGTAACAATTGTGAGTTTTCCGAGGGGAATTAAAATGTTGATTGATGCTTAAAATTGTTAATATCAATGAGGTGGCTCATCATGGAATGATATTTATGTAATATCTTCTAGTAAAAACTTTTCCTTTCAATATTTGATTCATCTGTAAATATAGGTTTGTTTTAATATCTTATCATCCTGATTGTCTTAAGCGCAAATTTAAATTTCCATCTTCCGTAATGGTCTGGGGTTCAATGTCGGTTACAGGAGTTGGAAGATTGCGCTTCATCAAGGGAATTGTTAACTCAGACAAATATTTAGACATCCTAGTCTTTGTTGCCTACTTTGGAAGGGAGCAGGATTTCTGGCAATGACTTCACCTTTCAGCAAGACGGCGCTGCATGTCATACTTCCAAAAAATCCGTGAAGTGGCTTTCAGATCATGAAATAGCAATCCTAAAATGGGTTTCTAGTAGTGCGGACCTTTCGCCCATCAAGACTTTGTGGCATGTGATGAAGAAACGGTTGCGAGCCAATCTTGCCAGGACTGTGCAAGAACTTAAGCAAAGGCTCTAGAACATTTGGGATACTTTGCCGAGAAAAACTGAAGCAGTTATAAAAAATAAAGGTGATGTTACTCAGTGTGGTAGAATGAGCTATATAGTAGAACTGAAAATCACAAATTCCAAGTTAAAATTGTTGTAATTAGTTCCGTTATTTTTGTGCAATATATTTTCAAAATGTTTTCAAAATAAAAATGTACAGCGACACCTATAATTGGCCTAACGGCTGTTGGCTGAGTACCAAAATAAAATTAAAAAAAATACCTCTATTAGTTTAAATGATCTTCAATACACGACAATAACTGAAATGTTATCGGGTGGGCCAACTGAAGCTGGACGGGGCTCGTACTGTGCATCTACATAGCAACGTTCCCCTTCCTTCTATGTGGAAAGTGCTAATTCCTAAGCCCCGCCCTCCGTCACTGAACCGCGACGGCATTTGCTGAAACGCTACGGCTTTTGCCTATAAATTCTCGCTTTTCTTCTTCCGATAGTCAGTCGAGTTTCGCCTCTGACGTGGTTAACACGTTGAGTTACCGTGCTCTTCTGTCCCTTCCCTTTGCAAAGAGTTTCGCCTCTGGCGTGGTTAACACGTTGAGTTACCGTGCTCTTTTGCTTTTTCCTCCTGATGAAGCCCCTTACGAAAGTGGGCGAAACGTTGAGTTCTTCGATCTCAATCATGACACGGTCCAATCCCGGAAGTCGTTTGTTACTTAATGACAATGGCCGTGAAAGCCTCAAAAATCAGCAACGTTGTTTGTTTTCTTGCTCGCGCAACGGGCGAAAATCTTAGGGAAAAGAGAGGTGCGAGTGAATACGAATTATACTTTTGGCGGTACAGAAAAGTATTGTTAGTAGCACTGTCAGTCTATGTAAAATTCGAGGCTAGCAGGTTAGATTTTACGTCAGTCTGTGTCAAATAACAAATAAAACCTAACTTGCTAACGTCGAATTTGAATTAGACTGACAATGCGACCAACAATACACTTCAGCTCTGCCAAACGTCATATAGCACGAATCCGTCCACATCCCTTTTTTCCTTAAGCATTTCTCTCACTGCGCGGACAATAAAACAAACAACGTTGCTATGTTAAATGTCCACAGATATAGTGGATTCTTGGTAATTTTTGACATGGTTTTTTTTCCTATATACGACGTTTCCGTTTACACCCTCTATACCGGGTGTCCGTTCTCAAAGTCGAACATAGGCGATTAACATTGTATTGAACTGTTTTGTCGATTCCTGCTCGCCAATTCAACCTACAGGGAAGGTAATGGTATCAATGGAAAGATAAAATAATTCCGCATCGAATGGTACCAATAACAATATTCAAGATGCGATTTTTATTTTAAAATACTAATTTAAAACTTGGGAATTTTTAAATATGCCATGCCTTGCTTTTCAAGTTCAATAGCATTTGTCAAAACAAATGATAATTAGTTGGCGTAAATCAGGTATTTTCTGTCAACGTCTGTTAAAATTATCTACAGAAAAATTAATTATTTCAATGAAGAACGAGTGAATGCACTAATGTTAATTGCCTATGTTCGACTTTGAGAATGGACACCCGGTATACATTAGACATTTTTTTAAAGGGGTTTACTCAGAAATTCTCTAGCAAGTGGACGCTGTGACGCTAAACAATTTTAAAAATCAAAGGAAAATAGGAGTAAAAATAGTTTAACGTTCGTAATAATACTGAAACAATAAAAGGAAACACTTCGTAATGCGAATTTCATCAATTTTAAAACAAACATTATTACCGGAGATGGAATTCGAACTTCAGACCCTGCGAACGTTTTACCCACGTCGCTACACGAAACCGTTCGATTCTTTGCGGATCAGCGCAATTAACGACACCACTCTTATTCTTGCAACTTTTTTCTTATTTTACATTTATCCTGTGTCTGTTGGGTTCCAATTTGTTCAAGAGTAATGCCTGAGCTATGTGCACATTATTAATTTCATTTATTTCTCAGTTAAAGCAAAAGTAAACAAAATGTTAAGGTGTTCACCCTGTTGGGTTCAAAATATGCTCTTTTTCGGCAAGGGTAAAAACATGAGCTATATGCAAATTATTACTTTTATTTAAGTAATAGTTCTTGAGTTAAAGCAAAAATAGGAAAACTTTTATTGTTTAAGGTGTTCACTTTGTACATATTTTACCAACATTTTCTCGGTTTCATGCCAGGAAGGCACTTATAAACCACATGCAAAATATTGTCTTACGCCAACAAATAGTTTTGGAGTTGCACTCCCTATACTGGCAACAGGCAGACAGACAGACAAACGAGATTGAGAAAACCTGTCTTTCGTCATCTAGGGACCCTGAAACGAGAAGATCTGAAGAAATCTCGAAAGGTAATTTTTTTCCCGACTACAATACTTCCTTCGTTTCTTAGCCGAGGGAAGTACAAAATATAAAAATATATTTTTATGGTTTTAATTAGTTCACAATTTATTATTGTTAATGTTACTTCAACAATGTAATGCAGATTTTGTGATAACTGTATAAAAAATAATCATAATAAATATGAAAAGCAAATGTAATCTATCTGATATACTGCTGACTTTTTAAAATGTCTTTTACTAATTTAAAAATGTGGAGTTGCGATTTTGTAAAATTTCTTTGATTTGAGAGTAATTGCAAAGTGGAAACCAAGCTTGAGTTAAAAGAAAACCACTAATCCAAGGAAAAAGGCAATCTCGAGTGAATTTTAGGAAGATTAATAAATGATTCAAATTTGACGTAATAGGTGTTATTTTTCGAAAAACGTCAAATTCCATAACTTAAAATGGAACACATTTTGAAATTTAAGCAGTTCTTTATTTAAACAATAATGCCATCTATCAAATGTCAATTGCTGTGACATTCTATGATTCATGTTGTTTTTGAATGCACTGACACACTACAAAGTTAGAAATATTAAAATACGAACATTTTCGGAAACGAATCTGTTCCGGTTTTCAACGAAAAACGACAAAATAAAACCTAACTTTTTACAGAGCTACAGAAAGATAACCACTCACGAGTAAATTGTTTGCCAACGAACAGCCAACTACTTCATTTGATCTTGAAGAATTGACTTTTATCTAAATCAACGAAAAAGAACAATTCACATTCATTCTTGCTAAGTAATACACGATTTCCTTGTTGCAATTGAAATACATATTAAAATTTTAGACACTCCATAATATTCGAGATCATTGAGAAAAAAACGAAAACTGTCGATTTTGTTTTTGGTTAATATCTCGCAAACTATTCACTTTACAGCAAAAATATTCGAATAGAAATTGCACGGCTTCAAGATTTTTATTGAATGTTGTAACAATTGCATTTATAGCAGATGACTTATTTTTCTAGATTAGTTGTGTCTACAAATTCATACATTGTTCTAATAGCTCAAAATGTGAAGGTGCTGGACATCGATCCCGATGTTGTGTTAATGTTAAAAATATAATCAAAATTAAAACTAACTAGAATTTATCACATTTACTGTAAACATTTTTTTATTTATTAAAAAACTTTGGAGGTGCGGGGCATCGATCCCCGTACCTCTCGCATGCTAAGCGAGCGCTCTACCATCTGAGCTACACCCCCGTTAATAAAAAACTATAATTTATTCAAAAACCAACCAATTGCTGTTCTACTTTCACTTTCGCTATGAAATTTCGCATACGAAGGCTTCTATGTAAAAGATCAGAATAAACTAGAATAACTGACCTGTCTCAACTTGATAAAAATGCAAACTTCTCCATCCTTACAGTATGCTAAACAGAGATATTAAATAAGAAACGACTTTTAGTCGATGTGGGTTATATGTTTATTGTTGCTCTGAGCATTTTTTATGTTTTGAAGTTTTATAATTATAAATGTTACTAACGGTGTCATGTGTAATGCATTGTACAGTTTGTGGTGTTATTTGTCAGTTTACATTATATTAATTTTAATATTTAACATTAAAAATGACATGCAATGTCGTTTAGTCTTAGATAATGCATCGAAATGAAGAAGATACAAATTAAAGTGTTTTTTTTTATTAGATACAAAAAGTTTGGAGGTGCGGGGCATCGATCCCCGTACCTCTCGCATGCTAAGCGAGCGCTCTACCATCTGAGCTACACCCCCTAGTAGCAACAATGTAATGTATTAAAAAAATCGTTTTAAGTTTGGCCCACTTTCTACTTCGACTGACATTTGCATAACTTTGCTTGACCGGTTCGTATAAGGAGTAGTCGGTTACAGCATCAAAAATTATTTGAAATTCGAATCTTAAAACATATTTGATCTGCATTAATTTGATACTGAGTTGGGTTGATCTAGCAATGATGCTTGTCAAATTTGAATTGTTATAACTGATTCATTATTTTTACTTCCTTTTACTATAAAGGAAGTATTGGATTCACCCCAAAAATTCGAAATTGAGTTTTCAACAGAACTTCACGTTTTAGAGTCCCCTGAACCCAAAAAACATATTTTTTTTCATTGGTCTGTGTGTCTGTGTGTGTGTCTGTCTGTATGTGAACAGAATATCTCAAAAACTAAAAGAGGTGTGACGTTGAAACTTCATATATAAGTTTGTGTACTATGTAAATGTGACAGCAAGCTTTTGAAGAAAATCGCATAACCGGAAGTAGGTGTTTACTCTTGTGATTTTTCAGTTTTTTTCGATTTTTTCAAAAACGGCTCTAACGCCTTTTTTTAAACTTCACATTTTTATTACACTTTGAATGTGTATTGATGTGAGATAGGTGATTTTCCATTTGAATACTTCTAAAATGGGTTTCTTTCGTTTTTTTTCTATTTTTTTTGTTAGCTCCCGTTTTAAATAGAACACCCGGTATATTATTACATTTTTGAATTCAGCTTAAAATTATAGAGAAAATTTGTCTCTTCAACTAACGCTCTATTTTGTACCGTTTTGGCACTGTAAAAGGAAGTTGTGTGCGTGTATTACACCAGATTTTTTTAAATTATGATATGGGTTTTAAAAAATTCGACTCTACTTGTTAGGTACTTGACCTTATGTACATGGATTATATTTTAAAGTACATTTTCATCTTTTACGGATGTCTAAAAATTTGGAGGTGCCGGGCATCGATCCCGGTACCTCTCGCATGCTAAGCGAGCGCTCTACCATCTGAGCTACACCCCCCCTTCATAAAAACCAATAATTTATGCAAATTCGGACAACTTATTCAATTTCACCTCTGCAATGATATGAAATATTTCAAATGATTGATACACTAAGTGGAATATTTAATCAGTATTGGATGACCCGAGTCGATAAGAACATAGTTGATTGACCTCATTATATCCAAGGTTTTATGCAAACCTATCTGAAAAGTGGTTGAACTTAGAGTTATAAATGTTATAATATAAAAGATTGAAAGAAAACTCATTAAAGGGCTTATCAAAACTACAGATATATACAGGGTTGTCCATTTAAAAAGTGCAAAATTATAAACATTTCTAATTTCCAAATCATTCTGTATAGCATTAATACCCAGAGGCATTATTTTAATCTGGAAAATTAGTTCACAAACACATAGTTTTTTGGTAACTTGTTTATTTAACTGTTTTCTACTAATTACAGCAGCTTACTGAAGTTGAATATTTTCTTAGCATAATATCATTATCATCTCCAAACAGTTAACTTTAGACCCATACAGCTTGATTAGAATATCTGTGTAAAACTTTAAAGCTAACTAAATATAGGGCATTCTAGTTTGGTTCGCAACGTTCTCTTGAGCCACATTGTATAATAAAAAATATTTTATTATTGTGCACCACTTTGTAAATAACTTAAAGAAGAGAAAAATACGCATCACATCTATCTATACTGTTACGGCCTCATAGGACATTTTTGGTAAGCCAAAGGGGGAACCTTTAAATATTTACTTATTAGAAAAATGACTCCGCCTGTGGAAGAAGATGGGTGATTGAGTAGCCCTTTAATCCCCCTTGCCGGAGCCAAGCCCGAATAAAGAAGGAGTGACATCTTCAAAACCAGATTAGCATACTATCCGAAGATGTAACTTTAAAATATGCTCACAGAACTAATCAAGCCTCGAAACCAGGACGGAAAATACGGATTAACGACACAGCTAGATACGGAAAAAAGCGAATTTGGAAGTACAAATTTATGAGACTGTGTTGCTGGAATGTAACGTCATGGACAGATAAAGATTCGGAAAGTATCACGGAGAAGAATAGACACAAAATTGAGGTATGTGCACCTTCTGAAAGCAGAAAAAAAAAGAAAAGGATACAAAATACCGTCATGATATACTATAGTGTAAAAGATAATGACAATATTTAATCGGGAGTCGGCTTATTGGTACATGAGAGATTCAAACAACACATTAAAGCAATAAAATGTGATAGATTATTGCATACGATATTCAGTTTTCACAGTTTTGACACAGAGGGAATACATGTTGTAAGTGTATACTTCTCGGACATTAGCAAATCTAAAAAAGAGAGAGAGTTATTCTGCGATAATCTTCGAGAAATACTAGAATAAGTTTAACTCAATAAAAAACGGTTGTTTTGGGCTACGTCCATGAATTGGCAACGATATTGCTAATATTGCTGTGTGTACAAAATGAGTTCCGAATTGATAATGCGTTTTTAGCCAAGTGATGTAATACAAGTACACATAGTCTAATTCACGAGGATAAGCATCACCTGTCGATTATGTTATTACCACTAAAAATATACATCCTTTCAAATCCTAAACGTCAGGACACTAAAGTTAGCCAATGTACTTACAGATCACAGTCTTGATTTATATAACTTTCCAAGTAATATTACCAAAATAAATATAGAAAAATCGCAAGAATACATAACAAAATTTGAAGTAGAATCATTAATGAAGTCGATATATAGACGAAGACTATCAGAAAATATCACCTCTGACTCAATCATAGAAAACGATAATGGCGACTAAGCGTCAGAGAAATTGGACACTAACATAACAAGGAAAGGAAGAGATCTGCATACATCAAATACAGAGATAATAAAACAGTAGACTAATAGGCCAGTTGCTGGGGAGCAAAAAGTAACACAATTCGGAAATAATTCATGATAAAGGTTTTATCGTTTTAATCGCTTAAGTTATCTCCCATTATTACTATCCAAGGTTTTCCCCTTCCGCAAAGGTCAGCGTCGGCTCCTAGGGGCGAAAACGTGACCTAAAATTGGGCGTTTTTCGGTTTTTCGAATATAATTCAGTGGTTTATATAAAAGTTGTAGAGCGTTAAATTCTGCGTAAAATGAGTACCAACATGATATATTTTGTTCCAGCTATACTTGTACGGGCTTTTCTCAAAGTAGAGCTATGTTGTCAACAAAAAAATTATGCAAAAATGGAGTAAGAATGATTTGTGACACAAGAAATATTGCTACAATGAGAATCATAGTATATTATATCATGAGGGACTAAAGTGCACCATTTAATCCCGCGAGTGGAGTTTGTTGCCTCGAGAGCGAAGTCCGAGGGCAGCAACCACTCAAGGGATTTAGGCACTTTAGTCCCGAGGTATATATGCTATTTTTTGCACTTTTGGGAACATTATCATCAAACATTTCCAAAATTTGGAATCTGTCAATTTGGAAACTGACAATTACAATTTATTAAAAACTTAATTGCAGCAGGTCCTGGATAGCCTGAATCAGTTGGCAGTACTGAAGTGTATTGTCAGTATATGTCAAATTCGAGATTTGCAGGTTAAGTTTTGCGTCAGTGTGTGTCAAATGACAAACAAAACCTAACCTACTAACCTCGTGTGTACATAAATTTACCATAGTTACGGTATCATTTTTACTTTAGTCCCTAGGGATTAAATGAGCTACTTTAGTCCCTGTTTACGGGGACTAAAGTATCAACTTTAGTCCCAGAAGTGCAAAAAATAGGTTCTCTTATAATGGATTATATGTGACCTAAAATGCTGTTAAAAGAAATCAACTATTAATAAAGCTTTGTTTTATTGTTTGAAATTAAAAGAAAAAATTTTTTTTTACAAATTAGTACTAAAATAAAAATAACGCCTTGAACAAATGCGCGCTATCTCACAATTGTTGTCTCCTGTGAAATGATTGTACATTGAAAGGTTAAAAATAAAACTTCTAAAGGAAAATAAATATTTAGTGGGAGAGATGATTGTAGAGTTTCATTTGATTCTAAGGAAGGGGTATATTTTTTTGTTAGGACACCTGCTTCTATGTGCAGCGAATCAGAACCTCTTCCCCCACTCTCCTTCCTCCCCTTTGTTTACCCCCTCTTGTTGCTTCCCTTCCCACGACGAGTTGAGGGAATACTTTGAATTTGAGTTGGTACCCTATTCATTGCCACTTTTTAATGAAACTGGTATTAGGAAGTCTCCTAAGTCAGTGTTCTATGATTTGTTCGCTCCAATAACTGACAGTGTCAACCTTCTTGGCGCAGCCTATATTATTGATGAAGAATTCCTCCTGCATCGTGTTATTTGGAAGATTGGTGAAACGTATGAAGCAATTATCTACAAATACGTTGAATAGATAAAGAACCATTATAGCAGCTATTGTTGTTTTTGACGCGTACCCAAAAAATTTACCTGCGGAAAGCACCAAGTCAGAAGAACGCCTACGGCGGGCTAAGAGACACACAGACACAGCATCAGAGGTCCTGTGCAGCAAGTGAATGACTACGGCAATGACTAAGGAGCAGTTCCTCTCCAACGATTGGAACAAAGGGAGGTTTATAGCCATGCTGAGCCAGAAGTTTGAAGACGAGAGCTTTTTGGTAAAGCCAGCCAAGGAGGATGCACACCACTTGATCATCACGACTGCTATATAAGCTACACAAAAGCATGAATGCACTAAGGGAAGGTACCAATGAGCATATTCTCAGTTAACAGTTTCTGACATTTCCAAAAAGCCAAAAACTGTTCTGCTACTCCTTCACGCCTTTAGTGGTTGTGATACCACTTCATCACTCTACAGGCAAGCAAACAAGAAGTTTGTCAGGCTGACTGTGCAAAATGAACATCTCTCGAAAGTGAGTGATGTCTTTATGGGCAAAGACGCCAATCCGAAAATTGTTGTTGATGCCGGGCAAAAGTCCTTAGTAGCACTTCATGGAGGTAAGACAGGTGATACCTTGAATGAATTACGTTCGCACCTATTTGCAAAATATTTAGTAAAAACGAACTTCAATCTGGCTTCCCTACCTCCAACGCTGGAAGCAGCCCGCCAACACTGCTTCAGGGTGTAACTTCAGGTACAGATGCAGTTAGCAAACAACCAAGTATGGCCTGGCTCCTGTTTTCACTACCTTGGAACCTGCTCCACAGTCACTTTTGTTAAAGATATCTTGCAAATGCACCAAAGCGTGGAAAGCTGCTTATAGTTGTAGAAAATCAGGAATAAAATGTTCAGCAATTTATGCAAATTGTAAAGGACATTCATGCACTAATGCTCCTACTACCAAAGTAGATGTGGACGACACTGTTGGAGACGACGATGAGCTCAATGAGGAAGAAGACAACGACCAATCGAGGGTGCTGAACAAGAAAGCGAACCAAAGTTTTCTTCAAAATGTGCGCGTTTGAACCAATGAATCATACAGGGTGTAACACGATAAGTGTTAAAAAGTTCAGTTTTTTTGTTATCATTTTATTGTATAATAAAATTATTTTATTGTAGTAACGTTTCTTGTGTCAGAAATCATTCTTACTCCACTTATTTTTGAAAAAGAAAAACCAACTTTTTTGTTGATTACTGTTATAATTTTTCAGTCAAAAAATTTAAAAGAAAATTACCTGAAAAACCATAACATTAATCAACAAAGGTATCCTTTGCAGGTATAATTTTTAACTATGGAATCAACAAACGAATCCGTTATTATTCAAAAGAACATTTTTAGTGGTGCAATTTTGACAAAAATCCGTATAGGCATAGCTGAATCAAAATATATCATATTGGTACTCATTTTACGCAGAATTTAACGCTTTACAACTTTTATAGGAACCACTTTTTTAATTTATTGCGTTTTCTCAGAGTTATTTTCGACAAACTGAAAAAAGCGCAATTTTAGGTCGCGTCTTCGCTTCTGGGAGCCGACGCTCACCTCCGCGGAGGGGGAAAACCTAGAATAGTAATATTGGGCCATAACTTAAGAGATTAAAACTATAAAACCTTTACCATGAATTATTTCCGAATTGGATTAGCCAGCAACTGGCCTATAATATAAAAAATATACAAATTTGGAATAGCATAAACAAAAAAACTAAAATGGGAATACTGTAAAAATTTCACGAAAGAACTAAAGCATGATCTGTACGGAGGATAGAGAAAATATTGAATATGCTAACTACAAGACTCATGGGTAGCTTACTTCAAAAAACTATATGAATCAAACGTAGATGAGACAGATGTCACAATAGGAGAAGAATCACATGACAACGCAAACCTTGATATAAATAATATAAAGATCTCTCAAAATGACATAACTACCACAATAGCCAAACTTAAACGTAGAGAATCTTCTGGTGTGGACCTAATAACAAATGAAATGGTTAAATATGGAGGACATGAATTAGTCAAAGAAATTCCAACCCTCTTTCATAAAATCGTTGTAAAAACAAAAGTGCGAAGTCAGTGAAAAATAGGTATAACCATCTCTATATTTAAATACTATGTCCAAAGTAATGACATTGATCTTATCGGAAAAAATAACAGAGCCAATAAGAATGAGCGGGGAACAACGAGGATTCCATCCAAATAGATCCACCGTGGATGCCATATTTATGATACGTCAATTGATAGACAAAGCAATCGAATTCAATAAGCCATTATTCTTGTATTTTATTGACTTGACGGGATACGACTGACCGACGTGACGTTTTGAGAGCATTAAATAAACATAATATTGATCCAAAAGTAATAAATAGAGTAAAAGAATTAAACACAAATAATAAAACACGCCCAACATTATTCAACCTCATAATGGATCAAATCATTTAAAACACTAAAGAGTTAGAAGCAGGGTACCAAATAAGAAACACTAAATGCAATATTATATGCTATGCAGACGATGCTGTAATTGCAGTAGAACCCGAAGATAGAGCACCGATATGTACTAAGAGTTGAGCCATTGGATTATACCTATAGTGAACTCAGTCCGGGGATACACTGTATATAGCAAAAGTTTGGAAATGCCAGACAAGGAGCTCGGTACCTCTCGAATGCTGAGCGAGCGCGTTACCAATCTACCACAAGGTTACTTGATAAATACATTAAGTGTAGGTACAGCCCTTAGTGATTTTTTCTATACCGATGGGGTCACAATTATACGGATGGGGCCATAATTATATATAACAGCAATGAGATAACATGAATAACAAAATATAATGCTTGAGTAAGAAAGAGATGTCCATATGAATAAATTATTTTAGTAGGCATGTTTGGTTGACATCTGTCATAATTAAAATCAGCGTCAAGCCCACTCGAATATTTGCTACTATGTTTATCTCTTTCTTACTCAAGCCATACGTGTTATTTTCTTGTTCATGTCATCTCATTGCTGTTATATATAATTGTGGCCCCATCGGTATATAACAGCAATAAGATAACATGAACAAGAAAATAGCACGTATTGCTTGAGTAAGAAAGAAATAAACATAGTAGCAAATATTCGAGTAGGCCTGAGGGCCTGACGCACATTTAATTATGACAGATGTCAACCACACATGCCTACTAAAATATATTTTTTCGTATGGTCATCTCTTTCTTACTCAAGCATTCTATTTTGTTGTTCATGCTATCTCATTGGTGTTATATATAATTATGGCCCAATCCGTATATCCTTGTCGCACAGTTTTCTCAAACTAGGGATTAGCAGGCAATCTGAAAATTCGCCAAAATTCTAAGTAGGACTTTGACCATATGACCATAGCAGTTGGCATCTAAGGTACATGGTACATCGCTTGCCTAGACCTTGTCCATTACAAACAAACAATCTAAACGTATTTTGTTACGTAACTTTGACAAAAATACTAATCATTAATAATAAGTGACATAACCTAAAATATTTTTGACTTTGCAGCAATTCCACCAAAATTAAAATCTTCAAAACTATATTGTCTTCTTTATTGCACTCGTACAATTTGTATCTGTTATCTTTATCTTACACATTTCTCACGCGAGGAACGGAATGGCGGTACCTTGTACCTTACACTTTTAGTGTGTTGATCTAGTGACGTTATCTACCATGTGAACTACACCCGCTGATGGTAACAATAACAACAGTGAGATAAATTATTCAAAATCAAACAGATAACTGTTGTGATATGAAATGTTTTTAATGTATTTTATTCTCACATAGAGGCAGTTATTTCTATCAATATCTTGATCTGCCCCAAGCTGGTAAAAATATATCTGCGTGACTTTCCCATACCCAAGCCTTTATATATTTCTGTTCACGTTAACAACTATTTCATTTTTCTTTCTGAATCCGTTATTTAAGAACGTTTACCTTACTGATTTTTTATTGAAATGTTAACGGTTTCTGAAAAAAGTGCATAATACGTAAGAAAAGCGTCCTCATTGAACTCAGCCGCCCCGTCCTGTAAAGCACCGCTTTCCTGATTTATTATGCAATATACTATTATCGTAGAAAATTTTATACGATTACGGTACCCGGTTCCTGTTTTCCTTATGGTATTTCCTATAAGCAGAGGTTTATTTATAGCTTGCTAGTGAATATAGAATACTGCAATTTGTGTGACCTAGTTAGAAGCAGTGGCGTAACTACGGCGGGTGATATGGGTGTCGGAACATCCCCCAGAGGCTTTAGAAATAACTAAAATTCGTCCTAAAGAAAAAATCTAAAACACATTTTAATAATGTATAAGTACAAATTGAATATCAATTATTACATTCAGAATTCAGACTAATATTTTTAAAATCCTATCTCAACGAACCTGAGTTCAAATCATACCGGAAACGCCAACATGTACAAAATCTTCCATATAAGACAGCAATGGATGCGCTAGCTACGTTAAATAAGGAAATTTTTTCCAACATATTCTACAGTAGTTGCTGCAAATCCTTTCAACAATTCCTGTGTCAACTGCAACAGCTGAAGGATCAGTCTCCACCTTAAAAAGAATTAAGACTTATCTCCGAAATACAACATCGCAATATAGGCTGAACGGATTGGCAATGCTTTCCACTCACAGAAAACTGCAGGTGAACGTAGACGAAATTATAAAACGAGTTAGCAAAAAAATCAAGAAAACTTGAATTACTATAGTCATATTTACACCCATTCGGAGTCACGTGATAATCTAGTGAGTTTACGTATGTCGATTCTTAAAGATGCAATTTTAGAGAAATAAATGACATTTCGTTTTGTAGGTTATCATGACATCTGCCAATTTTTAAAACAAGATTTCTACAAGTTTTTTTCTCTTATACGAAATTAAACTGTTTTTACATGTTAAAGAAAACATAACGTGTCGTAAAACGTAAATATAGTAAAGCTACGTCGGCTGCTACATTACACACCTGCTGAGTGTAGCAAATTTTAAGTAAATTTGCCAATTTCGGTTCATGAATATTCTGTTATAGAACCTATTGCTTGATTTTTTCCATTTGAAGCCTATTTCCTTGCACCATCTATTTAGGGAAGAAACTGAACTTGAAAAATCTCCTCCAGGTTCTTCAACCAAGCATTTTTTAGGTTTTCTATGGTTACAAATTCTTTAGCTACATCCATTTTATATATAGTGTCCCTGGTGGAGTTCTTGACTGCTTTGTCGACTTCCGTTTTTGCATTCTTCACTTTCTAGTTCATATTTTCGGCAAACTGTGCTTTCCGAGACATTTCACGCAAGAGAAACACGGTGAGCAACATTGGAGGGTGAAACTGTTGATTTACTATTATTAATATTGTCGTACTTCATCAAAAAAACGAATAAAATTCAAATTAATTGTTGTGACTGCTCGTTATCGCATGTCCGATGGTTTCTTTTAATTTCCAGTTTTCAGCTCAACTATTTTAGGTTTTATTACCCTTATCTCAATAACTTACACGAAAAATAATGTGACAGATTAGAAACGTCAAATTTTAAAATTAATTTTATTAATCTACATGCCTTTCTTTCGAATTTCTTCCATTTCATCTATTTTACTAAAAATGATCAGTGACAGACAAAAGTCAAGTGACTCCGAATGGGTATAATTTTGACATACTAACGGGTATTCATAAACAGTCGTCATTCCAGTAGGTTTTGACTTCAGAAACGTATGTCTATTAAAATTGCCAAAAAATGCGCTATGACAGTACTCACTGACGTTTCATTGTGTTGCACGAATTAATCAATTACATAACATTTTGTTTTTCAAAGCAACTGGGATGACGACTGTTTATGAACACCCGTTATATTCCGTTCACGTTGTTTTGGCATAATAGGAGACCATAATATATTTTTTTAATGTTGGACACACTCTTCTACGCGACTCAATTTTACGTCACTGAAGCACAGTATATACATACATACATAATCTATAACCCCTTATACCGTTACAGTGTCGGGGTGCCGGGCGCACCGAGCCGCTGAGGGTGTGTGCATTTTAAATTCGGCGGAGGTACTTGGGGTAGTGAAGCCTGTCTGGCTAGAACACTACGCCCGCTCTCCAGCTGGTCACCCATCCAAGTTCTGACCGAGCAGACTGGTGCTTAACTTTTGCAAGTGCCGTGAGAGATGCATCACCACCGTACTGCCGGCCACAGTATATATACTTCATATATATTTGTTTACAAATATATATACTGTGACTGAAGTGCCTGACATGCGAACATATTTACCGTGTTCTGAATTTCCTGCGATTATACACGACCTTAAAACGAGATGGTATTGTTTGATCAAGTCTGCTAAAAATGATCAAAATTGGATGATTCATCGGGTTATTTTTGCTTTGGGCCAGGCTTGTGTTAAATTACATTAAAGATGTGTGAGGATATTCTCTTGCAAACTAGTAAAACTGAGAACAATGCACTAGACATTGGCGCTATGTATAACCTCAAACTTAGAAAAACATAACCTAATTAAACAGACAGCTTTACTGCCAACTTAAATGCCAAATTTCCAGGGCCTCATATTATGCCAAAACAACATGAACGGAATATATGAAGTAAATTTTTTTTCTATAATAATTTTCAAGGTCAACTTTCTAGGGGATAAGTTGCATTCCTGCAGGGTCCCTAGTTTTAATAGTGTTGGTACATAGATTTTTAGTTCTTTTCTTCCACTAAAAAAATTATTGTCATTTTGACAGATATGTCATAATTTAATATCGCTTGCTTCATTTTTGCATTTAAAATATTTCTTGGTTTTCTTTTTTATCCGATTTTATTGATGATGATGATGATTCCATGTTAAAAAATCTGGTGTGATACACTCACACAACTTCCTTTTACAGTGTTCTTGTAATCAGTCAAAAATTTCATTTTTAATTTTTAGCCGTTTGTGAAAAATTTTCAAAAATTACAAATACTACAAAAACGGTACAAAATAGAGCGTTAGTTGAAGAGATAAATTTTCTCTAGAATTTTAAGGTGAATTCAAAAATGTAATAATATACCGGGTGTTTTATTTAAAATAGGAGTTAATAAGAAAAATAGAAAAAAAACAAAAGAAACCCACTTTAGAAGTATTCAACTGGAAAATCACCTATTTCACATCAATGCACATTAAAAATGTAGTAAAAATGTAAAGTTTAAAAAAAATCGTTAGAGCTGTTTTTGAAAAAATCGAAAAAAACTGAAAAATCACAAGAGTAAACACCTACTTCCGGTTATGCGATTTTCTTCAAAAGCTTGCTGTCTCATCTACATACTACACAAAACTTATATATGAAGTTTCAACGCCATACCTCTTTTCGTTTTTGAGATATTCTGTTCACAGACAGACAGACACACACACAGACAGACACACAGACAGACAGACCAATGAAAAAAAAATATGTTTTTTGGGATCAGGGGACTCTAAAACGTGAAGATCTGTTGAAAACTCAATTTCGAATTTTTGGGGTGAATCCAATACTTCCTTTATAGTAAAAGGAAGTAAAAAGAAATTTGTCAAGAGTTCAAATTAAGAAACTTTGACATTCAAAATTGACACATAACCATAATTTTGAAAAAGTTCTACCAACACGAGGTATACAAATTTCCTAGCGTTTTAATCACATATCTACCAACATTGTAACACTTTGACAGTTATTATACAAAAAAAACGTACTTTAAGTTGTATTACATTTGTAATGATTTTATTGTTTATAAATAAACAGTATAGTTGCTTTCATTTCTATAGAACTTGCAGTAGGCCGTGATTTAACTAATTTTTTACAGTCAAAATGACATTTAACATTTGCATAGGTTGGCGTTATTGCAAGTTGTTATTTATTTAGCGAATAATTATTTCTGACTTCTTTTGGTTAATAAGCAAATAAAATGCCACACTAGTTAATTTCACCTATTTAAATAGACGTCTATAAACATCCGTTAGTAAATTTTTAAATCTAACTAGGTGCTCTACACTGACAATAAGTTAAATCAAGACCTACCTCAAGTCCTATAGAAATGAAATCAACTATACTTTATGGTACGCTCAATTTTTTTTAAATTCTTATTGTAAGGTTGATCATTCTCCCAGAACACACCCCCAGAGCAAAATCTTAGTTACGCCACTGGTTAGAAGCGTTTATACTAAATGTTCTTCGCTCAGATTAAGCGTCGATCCAGGTGGAGCCCCAAGTATTTCAATGTATTCTTTTATGGGAAGGGACTGTTATTCAACGTCACCCCTAGCAGGCACAGGTAAAATTAAAATACGTCGAAAAGACGTTGACGTAGTTCAAAAGACGTTACTGGTTGAAAACTTAACGTTGAATTTTAGAGAACAGTTAATGTAATTTTCCCAACCTAAATTCGACGCTGATTTCTAGTAATTCCTTTTACTGCTTACGTAATTATTCCGTTCAATAGATGTGTTGGTTATGACATTTATTGAGCGTGAGGGTGTAACTCAGATGGTGGAGCGATCGCACCTCCACATTTTTAGACCTCAATGGAAGCTGAAAAATGTATTTTAAAAGATAATGCAAGTACATAAAGTCAAGCAACTAACAAGTAGAATCGCTATTTTAATGTATAACAATTCATAAAAAATACAATGACTCTGAAATAGCAATAAACATCCAAATTTGACAAGAATCATATGACTGATCAACCCAATATAGCCAATATAGTCTAAGATTCCAATTTAAAGTGTTTTGCTGCTGCAACCAGCCACTCCTTATATAAAAGGATCACACAAAATTGTTGTGTAAAATGTCACAGGTGACGTAAAAAGTGGGCCGAAACGAAAGCGATTTTTTTAATACATTAACTCGTTACTACCAGGGGACACCCCCTGATAGATGGTAAAGCGTTTCTTGGCATACGAGAGGGACGGGGATCGATGCACCGCACTCTAAATCTTTGGTATCTAATAAAAATAAACTTGTAATGAAAGAACTATATTGATTGAAGCAATATTTAGTGTTAACTATTAGTTACGGTTCAGGGCATCAAACTAAAACATCTTAATTTTCATCTTCTTGATTTCTATGCACTTTGCGGATATCTGCAACTGAGTGGTATTAGATGCAATTTTTAATAAACTCAATAGATTTTTAATTGCTAAACATTTTTATTTCATGTCTTTTCAGCGATAGTTGCAAAGGCAAAAATAGCAAATTTAAAGTCTGCAATAGTAACTAGCTCACATTATGCTATGCATAGAAATTCAAATAAAAAATGCAATAAAAAGCAACAAGCATACAAATCTCATTAACTGTAAGAATGAAGGAGGTTGGAATCAAGTTGAGTCAGGTCAGTTATTCTAGTTTATTTTGATAGAAGTTTTCATATGAGTAATTTTACAACAGAAGTGAAAGTAGAACACCAATTGGTTGGATTTTGAATAACTTATGGGTTTTTATCAGTAGGGGGTGTAGCTCAGATGGTAGAGCGCTCGCTTAGCATGCGAGAGGTACGGGGATCGATGCCCCGCACCTCCACTTTTTATTTTAATCAATAAATAAACTATTGCTTGCAGTAAATAGAACAGAATCCAGTTTTATGCATTAACACAAAATCGAAATCGATTTTCTGCACCTCCTCATTTTTAAGCTGTGAGAATAATCTATTATAAATTTGTAACATTTGAAATCAATTTATGAATACAAAAGTTGGGCAACTTTTTAACTATTTAACCCACTTCGTATCTTTCAATGACTTAGAACCAACCGTACGGCGTACAATATTTGATTCTTTTTCATTTCATATGAAAGACATTAGTATTGCTAAAACTGAAGTAGTTTAATGTTTCCAACTGGAATTATCGTTGGAATTACAAAAAAATAGTAAAGGGCTTTACTCGGAACTTCCTTCGCAAGTGGACGTTTGACTTTTATTAAGGTAGTAGGAAATCTGGCCTCTCAAAAGCCGCTTTTTAAAATTATGGGGTGTGCACTCGAACATATAGTTTAAAAAAAGTACACTATCTGGAATGACGTTGTGGATCTAAATGTGTAGGGCAGCTGTCTATTAGCGATTACAAAAAACAGAAAAAACATTTTCCGATTTTCTTAATGAGAATTGATTTTATGTGTATCGCATTTGTAAGCCTATTTCTGAATATTTCTCAATTCTTTTTAAAATGGTGAAAAGTTATTCTTTCCAGATTCAGATAATGTCAAATTAATCTGGAAATTATTTTTAACAAATGCTATAGAAATTATTCAAACAAAACGTACCGAAAAAGCGAGGTATAAATTGCAGCATACCTTCAGATTATGAAACGTGTAGACGAGAACGAATAAATTTTCAGTGAAAGAGTTATGTGTATTGATTTATTGTTGTAAAAAATTCGATTTATTATCCGCTGCTTATTTTGAGTTATACGCGTATTTCGCCTTGATGATCACTGATTTGTACCACGTAGCCCAGGAAATAAAGGGATGACTTTGACTTCGGGAAGAATTAAGGAAAAGTTGAATTTTGGCCAGTTGTTAGACCACTACAACAGATAAATTTTCAAAAACTCCCAGACCCTCCTCATTATTTCTCCTCAGTGTCCCTTTCAACTTCACATTCGCAGACTAGATAATTGCTTTATATCTCGTTAACGAATGGTGGCAACGGTGTCAGTTTTTTATTTTATCTTGAAACAATGTGCTAGAGAAATATTTTTATTTAAGCTAATGTTCACAGATTTTTTAAAAACTTAATGAATACGAAACAAAATTCTTTCAATTTTAAAATTCAGTTTTCTTGAATTCTTGCAGCTTGTTCAAAAATAGCAAAATAAATTAGAAAACCATATAGTTTTAATTATTTACAGTATATACAGTCAAAATCTATATAAAATACAAGGTCACTCGCAAAAAGGAGAGTAGTTTTCTTCTAAAAAGACTTACAGCTGTAGGATACGAGATAGAAGCCATTGAACTATAGTCCAATTGCTATAGCAATAAATCTCAATGGTTTCTTATTTTGTCCATTTCTTTTTACATATTATATCTTTCATCGTCATAAACTCTCAGACGATGTTGATGAGACGCGGATGATGTGTATGTATATTTGTTTGATGTGGAAGTCTCGTAAAAAAATTATCTTTACACTGACTTAGGTTAGCGTTGTAAAACGGAAGCAGCAAGTTTTACTTCGACAAGAAGTGTACGAAGTATTGAAATTCCCTCATATCGAAAACCACTCTGAGTCAAATATCACTAAAATTCGTGCCAACCGACTAATGAACCCACTATATCAAATCTCCGTTTCGGCTGTGCGGATCTTTTGGTGAAGACCCCAGCCCACTAGATCAATTCCCAGTATTGGGGGTTGCCTAAACGTGCTGTGCGGGGGATGTATGTTCATATGTGTACACGATTCCGGTCGTCAGGAACCTTCCTGAAGTCTTGGATAGTTTTCATACGATAGGTCCTCCAAAATGAAGGCAATATCAACTTTTGAGGTATGGTCGTCGGTAAAAGAAATTTTTTTTTGTTTTTTTTTGACAAATAACTTGTTCATACTATTTCATTGTATTAGCGAAACGTAGTGATGCTGAATGTCGAAGTATTCTTGAAAAGCACGAAAGGGCGCTTTTCTTGGGTGGGGGGTACCATATATTCTTTCAATGGCTTTGAGTTTTCCAACCCAGAAAACTAAAAGCCAATGAATTGATAAAATCGTCAACTGAAGCTGATAGCAAAAAGAACATTTTTACTTATGCAGGAATTCTTCGAAAGCCAGTGAGAAAAAATTAATTCTTTCTTGTATACTCAAATTTGGACGAAGGTCGCTACTTCGGCTTGACAACCCTAACTAATGGCCAGGGTTAAGATAACATTTTGTCTTAACGAAACTTCCTCACACATCAAATTCGTCTCATCAACACCGTTTGAGAATTTATTTGCAGATTTATACTGCGCTTTTCCGGTCCGCGGTCCGCTGCGTTTAAACCATTCCAGTAGAATTTGTTAAAAATAATTTCGATATAAATCTGACGTCATCTGAATATGGAAAGAATAATTATCCACTACTTTAAAAATCATTGATAAATATTCAGAAATGAGTTTGTAAATGGGATATACGCCAAAAATTCATCAATTTTCAGAAATTAAAAAAATCGGAAAATATTTTTTACTGGTGTTTTGCAATCGCAAACAAACTGGAGCCTACGAAATTTAGATCCTAAGCTCATTCCAGATTGTGTAGTGTTTTTTAAAACTATATCTTCGAGTGCACACCCTATGATCGAATTTAGGGTCCCTGATTCATGACTAAGGTGTTCACCCTGTATATATTTTATTGAAATTGTCTCGGTTTTATGCCAGGAAGGCATTTAATCCGCATACAAAATATCGTCTTCTTCCAACAAGTAGTTTTTGAGTTATACCGGCAACAGGCAGACAGACAGCCGGAATTGAGAAAACGTGTTGTTTGCATAGTGATCGTGAAAGTCGTCGTTTTTAACGATAAATCGTATTGAAAGTTCCACTTTTTTTAATGCAAAAATCGTAAAATAAAGTACTCCTTTCAATTTCATTGAAATGTCAATTTGACAGTTGTCAATTCTGAAGTCCTTTTCGACTAAATTTCGACCAAGAGATCACTATGCAAAAAAAAACTGCGTGTACAACACGTTTTGAAAGTCATTTTTTCATTCAGTTGCTTGATAAACTCAGGCTTCGCCCTTGTTATCCAACTGCAAATTCCGGAAAAAAAGTATGACTTTCAAAACTAGTGTACAAATTACTATTTCGTCATCTAGAGACCCTAAACCGTGAAGATCTGAAGAAATCTTGGAAGGTGATATTTTCGCTCTTACAATTCTTCTTTCGTCTTTTAGATGAGGGAAGTAAAAAACAGTAAATATTGTTTATAGGCATTAACATTTTCTAAATGATATCGAAATTATAAAGACAGCAATGTCATTACATAACATTTGCATAATGTATAAAAAACAAAGTCTTTGACTACGTTGCTACTTGGGGAAGTGCAAACTTCTCTTACCTAGCTAGGCGTATCAGATATACAGTGTGTCCCAGGATTAATGTTACAAGAGGTGAGATGGACTAAAAATTTTTGAATTTTATTTTAAAGTTTTGGTATTCGGTCCTGCTTGGTTTGAAAATAATTTTAAAAATATTTTCAGTTTTTGAAAAACAAGTAGGCCTTGACAGGGAATCGAAAACTATTCTATTTTTAGGTAAACTACCTTTTTTGTTCATGATACGGCAAAATTTTATTAAGAAAGGTTTTTCAGAATGATAAAATATGACCCTATACAAAATTTCAGGAATTTTTGCCGTATCATGAACAAAAAGGGTAGTTTACCTGAAAAGAAAATACAATTTAGGTTTCATCTAAAAAATAACGGTTTTTTCGAAGTCAACAGATATTTCTGCAATTTTTTATAAGGCCATAATTTATCATTCTGAACAACTTTTCTTAATAAAATTTTGTCGTATCATGAACAAAAAGAGTAGTAGGCTATACCAGAAAGTCGAAATCGTTTTTGCTTCCCTGTCGATGCCTACTTGTTTTTCAAAAACTGAAAATATTCTTTTTTTTCAAAGGCAGGACCGAATCCCAGAACTTTAAAATAAAATTCAAAAATTTTGGTCCATCTCACCTTTTGTGACATCAATCCTGGGACATATTAATATATTAAATAAGAAACTTAGCTTAAAATTTATGAAATTTATACACGCTTGTTATTCTTAATAAAAAGTTATTAGTAGTAGTTAATATAGTATTTTGCATATCTATGCATAACACAATTTGAACTTAGTTCGTATTTCAAGAATAAAATGTAGCCATCATTTCATCTATTGCTATTGCTGAAAGTAAATAAAATAATAGTACATTGTGTATCTAGGACGAAAAGCGTAACATTCTCAGACGGGAGTCTGTAATGTTTCACTTTGCTCAACAAAATTTTTTCAATAATGTGTCAGTTCTAGTACGATTGGCGGAAAAGTAATTATCCAAACATTACTTTAAAAAATAAATATTAATTACTGTATTTATATTAAAAATATCAACTAATGATGCTCAGTTGCAGATATCAGCAAATGTAATTCCTTAAAAAAAAATGACTTTCTAGCAGAATATTGGCTTAACGAAACGCGTTTGGATATAGGTAAGTAGAGTTAACTCATCTTATTTTTGGAACAGGAATCTGTTGTTAAGCAATGTCCACATATTTTAGGAACACCTTGCGTAACCAAAAATAAATCAGTTATTTTGCAGCAGTACTTAATTAGTGTAAATTTAAAAAAATTGGAGGTGCGGGGCATCGATCCCCGTACCTCTCGCATGCTAAGCGAGCGCTCTACCATCTGAGCTACACCCCCTGATATTAATAACGTAATGCGTTCAAAAAATCGGCGTAGCTTTGTCCTACTTTCTACTTCGACATTAACAATTTACATAACGATTTCGTGTCACCAGTTCGTATAAGGAGCCGGTGAACCGGTTCCGCAGCCGCAAAATACTTCGATTCTCAGAATGTATTGGACCTGCACTAAATTCATATTGAGTTGATATAGTATATGATTCTTGTGAAATTTGAATGTACATAACGAACAAAAGCAGATTATCTCATAATTGTATTTTTAAAAATTGTTATACATTAGAAATGTCGATTCTACTTATTAGTTACTTGACTTTATGTATTTGGATTATATTTTAAATTGCATTTTCAACTTCCAGGAGGTGTAAAAATGTGGAAGTCCCGAGCATCGATCCCAGTACCCCTAGCATACTCAGCATTCTCATTATCTGAGCTATGCCTCTTTTGATAAAAAAATCTATAATTTATTCATATTCAAACCGATAATTTTTTTATTGACGTTCATCTCTGCTGTGATATGTTTTTCTGGTGATAGAGGAGGTTATTTCTATCAGTATCTCTTGACCTGCACTAACTTGGTGAAAACAGTGACTTTCCTAGACTTAAGTCTTCATATAATTATCTTTGTTGACGTTAACAGTTATTTTCATTAATATTTGTTATGATAGAAAATTGTCTACGGTTAGGGTCTTAATTCAATTCTTGTCGTATACCTTCCCAACTGCTATAATGGTTATTAATTTTACGTATTAGTTTGTAGTGTAGTATCTTTCGTTTGATTTTTCTTTAAAATATGATATAAATGTGGCGTGTATAGAAAGATCAGGATTTGATTATGTCGGTTAGACGTTAACAGAAGCATAAAGTGTATCAATTATTATTTTGCACTCCCGGAAATAAACTGCCTACTTTAGAAATGGGAGTAAGGTGCCACGTTTAATCCTTGAGGAATTAAATGAAAATTTACAACTCTACCTTAGATAGATTATCTTTAAACTTGCAAAATTAGATTGATTTCAGAATACGTACACCGGGAGTGCAAAAATAGTCTATAGACAACGAAAATAAGGCACTATTTAATCCCTCATGTGAAACTTTACCCCGGACATTAAATGGCGCACTTTAGTCCCTTGCTACATAATAATATTATTTTTCACTGCCGATTAAGTAACTGATATTTACCATCTGACATTTACTTCTCTAAAGGGGTAAGTAGAGTATATTTAATTAATATTAATTATATTAATGGTAAAACTGCAGCTAGTTTGCTTGCTATGAACGTATTGTAGTCGGCAAAAGACCTATATGAGTTATTTTGTTAAAATTAACATTGACAAATAATTTGTGATTCCTAGTTGATGAGAAACAAAATCATATACTTCGCTGCTTGTATTTTAAACATCTAAACCATTTAATGTTGCATTTACTCTCTGTAACTGCTTGTACATATCCAGAGTAAGTACAATAAAATAAAGATTGCAAAATGTTGCTATGCAAAAAAACTCATTTAATTGGAAACGAAAAGGTTTAATAAAAAAATTTACAAATTGTATATTGAAAATCGAACATTAAGAAAAACCAGAACTTTTATAACCCAAAATGTGATCAAAGGTGTTATATGTAACCATCTCCGACATTGCTATTCAGATTAACTGTTTCTCTATTAGAACGAAAACATGTTTAACATCAAAATAGTATTACTTATTTTTTCAATATGGTTTACTATTCTTCGAAGATCATTCATATCACCAACTCAATAAAAATTGAATTTTTGAAATGTGACCACAAAAAGAGATTGTAGGGGGTTTAATAGCATTGCCTAGAAGGCCATAAAATCGGCGTATTTAAACTTGTATTTGCTGAAGAATTTCTGTCATGCAAAAGTCGAATTTCGCTAATGCAAAGTGTAGAACGATGTATGATACATTTTGAAAGTGAATCTTTTCAGTAATTATAGCTTTGGTAGTTACGACAGTAGAAAAAGGTAAATTGCGTACCACACAATTGGGAAACAATTGGGATAACTGAATACGTTATCTCAAGAGAAGACGTGTGGTCATCAGAATGCAATAACCGTTGATACGTTTCATATAAAATTCTAAATAATATTTTTGATATGTAAAATATTTGATCTTTAGTTGTTTCTCCCACTGTGATAAATAATTACAAAGTGTAATAGTATATTGCAGCCCGAGATGGGAAGTGTTTCATTACTGTCGAAAGATTAGTTAGCTGATTGAGACTAAGGAAACTTCCTGTCGAGGTTTGTATACTATTTTATTCGCAACCACTTTATTCTAAACAATAATTGGAAAAATTATTATATTATGATACGACAGGTTGTGACGCGCATGAATGGATAAACGAGATTCCCAGTGTCCCTACCTACTCAGCGGTCGGGAATGTACTTTCCGCACTCACTTCCCGCACTTGAACGGGAAGTGAGTGCGGGAAGTAGCGGGCTGAAATGTACGACTTCCCCCACTCAAATGAGGTCAGGAATGTTAACATTACATATATGGTTGCGAATAAAACAATTTACTTAACTTTTTTCCAATAGCTACCTACGAGTATATAGCTGTATTTTATCTATGAAAATCTCCACGAGAATGTAACATTTTAAGGGTGAGGATGAACAAATTGTTACTTTATTAACTAATAAATAAAACAATCCATAATTCATAACAACTCATAAAAGACATACATGTTACTGTAGTAACTAGAACACAACCAGGTAATTAGATTACTTGTTTGAAATAACTTATTCGATTTCAAAATTACTTATTCGATTTCAAAATTGATTTCTATAATTAAATGTAGCTACTGGAAATATATACCAAACGTGAATAAAGAGATTTTATCCATTCAGGGAAATTAGCTCACTCGCCTTGTTCGCGTGAGCTAAAGTTTTCCCATTATGGATAAAATGCCTCTTTATTTACTCGTACCATACATAACTGTTTTCATAACTCTTATACTAAGCAAAATACGTGTTACATCGGTAATATGATACAGGCAAATGCATTTGATACGACATAACTAAACATTTGTAGCAATTACCTCCTTTTTAAGACAGTAATTGAAGCTTCAGCTTATATATTGAAGCAATTAACTACATAGCACTGTCAGCGTTTTTCGAGCAAATGTTTTACACATAACGCCGCCGGCTGTTCCTTATACGTACGAGTTACCGCGAAATCATTATTAAAATGTCACTGACGAAATAGAAAGTGGGCCAACACCAAGATTTTTTGAATACATTACTGTTTTAAAAACAGGGGGTGTAGCTCAGATGGTAGAGCGCTAGCTTAGCATGCGAGAGGTACGGGGATCGATGCCCCGCACCTCCAATTTTTTAAAATTGACACTAATTAAGTACTGCTGCAAAATAATTGATTTATTTTTGGTTACGCAAGGTGTTCCTAAAATATGTGGACATTGCTTAACAACAGATTCCTGTTCCAAAAATAAGATGAGTTAACTCTACTTACCTATTTATATCCAAATGCGTTTCGTTAAGCCAATATTCTGCTAGAAAGTCCTTTTAATTTTTTTTGGTTATAGCAATAGAATTCTTCGATCGATTTGGATGATATTTGGAATGATACTCATATATTTTGAAATCCAATAATGTTTATAATTTATTTCTTAGCATACAGGTAGCTAGTTTACACTTGTTTCCAAGTTAATCAAATTTGAAGATCACGTTTTAACTTATGTTGTTACAAGTAGACTCTAAAACTAATGTTATTACAAATGTTTATAAAAGATTTATACATAATTAATGAGAGGAAGAAGATTGTTCTGTCGTAAGTTAGTATTGAATTGGATCTGCCTATCTAGAGAATAACATATTTGTTGCAGAATATCTACGACACGCAATAGCGGGTCAAGAGCACCTTGGGCCCATAAGCAAATATAAAATGGGCCCTCTTGTAAAAAGATTGATATACTTAATGAATTGTATATTTACAATTACATTATACAAAGAAAATGTTTACAAACAGACAGAAATAGAGTAGTAAATGTCTTACATTTAACACATTTTATAACAAACATAACAAAATATCAATTAAAAATATAAAACTAAATAAAAATTTCAGGTTGGTATAGGCACTAATACAAAGAAAACTGATGGATAAATATCTACCTAGCTAGCACTAGTAAAATAAAATAATATTCAAGTAAAATCTTAGAAACCCACGTCAAAAACGGTTTGCTGAAAGTTCGTTCCCCACATTTCGTTCCCCACATCTCGTACCCGGAAACGTCGTTCCCGAGCAAGCTCAATTTGTCTCCTAGATTACAGGGTGTTGAAAAACGAGTGCAGCGATCGGAATGCAGTTAGAAAAATGAAAGATATTTTAATTAATTTATTTATTATAATAAACTTATAAGAACTATATACAGTATGTCCCCGGATTAAGTTTACAAGAGGGAATTAAATTTTATTTTTAGTATTACACAAAAATGGTATAGGAATTATAATTCCTGCTTGGTTTGTAGAGAATTTTAAGAAAATTTTCAGTTTTTCAAAAACAAGCCAACCTGACAGTTAAGCAAATATTATTTTCTTTTCAGGTAAACTACCCTTTTTGTTCATGATACAGCAAAATATTACTAAGAAAAGTTATTCAGAATGAGAAATTATCGCCCCATAAAAAATATCAGGAAGATACTTAGATTAAACCGTCATTTTTTAAACGCAATTTATTTTGTTCTTATACGTAATAAATTAATTCATTAATATATCTTTCATTTTCTAACTGTATTCTGATCGCTGCACTCGTTTTTCAATACCCTGTAATCTAGGAGACAAACTGAGCTCGCTCAGGAACGAAGATTCCGGGTACGAGATGTGGGGAGACGAAATATCCTGGGAACGAAATGTGCGGAACGAACTTTCCGTAACAAATATTTATTATCTGCTGTGGTCATATGGTCCTACTTAGAATTTTGCCTAGACTAAGGAGCTTCAACCCTAGCAAGAGATCTTTTACATGCTACACATCGTAGTAACATGGGACCCACGGCTTTACATCACTTCCTAATTATGGCATTCTGTAGAGGTTTTCATCTGCATTTTTTATTTTTTTAAACTCTCCCGGACCGGGGATCGAACTCGCGACCCTGCGATCAGTAGCCAGGATGCTTAACCACTGTGCTACAGATGTGGAAAGATATATTTCAGCTTCTACAAGATTTTTAGCTGTATTTTTAAATACATATCTAATTTTGGGAATTTATCCTTTTATCCTTTAATCACGAAAAATCACCTTCCGAGATTTCTTCAGATCTTCACGTTTGAAGGTCCCTAGATGACGAAAAAGAGGTTTTCTTAATTCCGTCTGTCTGTATGCCTTTTGGCAGTATAGCTCAAAAACTATTTGTCGGAGAAAGACGCTATTTTGCATACCTATTATATATATACCTCGCATGAAATCGGTACAATTTTATACAAATATATACAGGGTGAGCTTCTTAATAAAATAAAATTTTGTTTATTTTTGGGTTAATTTTGAAATAGAAGGAAGTAATAACTTTCACATTGCTCAAAAAATTTTTGTCAATAATGTGTCGGTTCTAGTACGATTGGCGGAAAAGTTGTTTTCAAAGCAATGCCTGTGAGTGTGAATCTGCCAGTCTGTCAGTCTGTGTCCTCTTTACACCACAGACGGTTTAATCGATTGGGGTAAAAATTTATATCTCCATTTTTAATATAAATTTAGAAGTCCGAGTGATTTTTGGTTAAAATCGGCCAACCGAAAGTGCCACTTTACTCTAATGCTTTTTTAAAAATTTAATTTTATAGAATACAATCATATAAGTATTACGCAATTATCTACTTTTATGTCCTACCAGTACATTAATTGAAATTAATGACTCTATTTTAAGGTATCTTAGATACAAAATAACGCTCCAGGGCAATTATTTTCTTCATAAGAACATTAGGGTTATTATGAAAAATTAACAGTATTTGTTTCCATGGATACCTTTATTTCAAAAATTATGCACCACTGTCACAATGAAAATTAATGACAGCTCATCTAAATGTCACAAATCTAACTTAGATCAGCTAACTAGATCAATCTTAAATACCATTGCATAGTAATTATATGAATTCAATATGAATATGAATTAGGTAAGAAAATTGGTAGGACATAAAACCTTGAAGGCACCACAGGCATTATGAGCTAAGAGCCCGCGATTGTTGTACACACCTCGGGCCAAAGGCCCTCGGTTAGTACACTAACAATCTTGGGCTATTATTTTACTCATAATGCCCCTTGGTACCTTAATAACTATTATTTGATTTTTTTTTGTAAGAAGCCTAGTTTTTGGAAAAATCACAAAATTAGGTTTTTACACAATTTTCCTCGACAGTTCTAAAATTAATAATAGAAATATGTTTGAAAACGCTACTGCATATTATGCAATTCTCTTTAACTTTTGTCAAACAGTTTTTTTTAAGAAATAGTCTTTGAAAAATAACAACATTAAATTTTACAAAAAGATAGATATGTATATTAATTTCATGTCCCTGGCTTGCGGAGTTGGAATACCAGCAATTAAACTTTTTTTTAATTCACAAAACAAAACAAAGCATTCACCGCTAACTATATTTGTGGCACATCTAGCAAGCCGTTGAAAGTAATATTCTTAAAGTTTAATTTGGTACAGTGAAGTTATTTTTCAAAACTGCCATATCAAGTGCTACATCGTTGGATTCTACGCAAAAACAGCTTTCTAATGATGGTACTTTCGACCCCCATTTCAATTTAAAAAAATAATCAAGTTGGCCGTGCTGCAGTCGTAACGATCGATAAAAAAATTGGAACCACGAATATTAGTAGAAAACCATATGTTTTACTTCTATACCAAATTTCAGAGTTCTATCTATGGCCGTATTCAAATAATACCACCATTTCCATACTTAATTTAAGCACTGTATATGTCTGAGTTTATTGACCAAATGTTTTGTATTGTTATGATTAAAACTGATAATTATATGCATGCAAATGTACGAAAATATGGGCATATATTGCGATGGTATTTAGCCCTCAAATCGGCTCTGATTGCAGTACAAGCAAATAGCAAATTAAATCATTAAAGCACAGAGTTGTAATAATGCAAGCATCTGAGAAAATTCACATAAATTGCCAAATCATAATAACACTGGTATAATTCGCCAATGACATTGATTATATTTGAATAGGCACAGAAATATGGAAGCTCAAATTCCGTGTATTGGGTTTAGCAATATAATTTTAATCGTAATATAATAGATTTGCACAAACTAAAAGTCGAATCTAAAATTAATTAAGAACTGGCACAAAAAGTTCAAGTTAGACACAGCTTAAAAATGGAAGCGTAGAAAGTAAAGTCATTAGAGAATGAATAGCAAATGAACATTTTTAATAAAGGTGAGAACAAGAATGATCAAGAAAAATAAGGCAAAGAACATAGAAATGCCAGTCTTGTCATTTATGACATGAAAATACAAGACTTGGGGATTTGAAGAGATTGCAATGGCAAGAAATTAGATGGAATTCAAATAAGCAAGAAATTAGACAATGTTGGTGGATTAAAAAACTAGTCAGTGCAGTGATAAACAATGGGCATTTAAGTGTTATAAAAATCAAGTGAGTGGCACATTAAAAAACGTTGAGAAATGAACAATTCCAAAAGACAATAATTTTAGTACATAAGAGTTTGTAAATAACTGATAAAATTTGTTAAAATTAGATTATAAGTTATGTTTTTGTACCTGGTTGATTTCCTACAATTCAAATCTGTAGACAGTGTTTTGTCAAAAACAACAGGATAGCTTTTGTTCTGAATAAATGGGTGAAAGTGCTTGGTTTTTGCTCTATCTTTAATTATAAAAATTTCATAGAAAGCATCAATTTACATAAAAATAAATAGCACCATAGTGATCAGCACGTGTTAGTGTATCAGAACCATTGGAGGCAAAAGATTCCACGCACTTGAGTTTTTTGCGTTCCGAGGCATCATCGGCAGAGAACGGCTACGACCCCAGCTTCCGCAGAATCAGTTTGCAGCATCGTGGGAAGACATGGGGAGGCAAGTTTATTCCAGCAGCACCACACAGCAAGCCCCAAGCCCACAACAATCCGAGAAGCCCGCCAGGAGTACAGACTTCACCCAGATCTTCACAAGGGGGCCTGAGATGCTACGAATGTGAGGTTAGTGGATTGTAAAATTTTGACTTGCGCGATCGGCGTGAAAATTTGGGCATACCTTAATTACGACCTGGAGAACACAAAAATCATAAAGGTTCTTGTGGATGGCGAGGTATTTGCCCAGGAGTTTCAATCAAAATCGTCAAGTGGAGCCCCAGAAACAAACGAGTTTTTTAGCGTCCTCTTTAAAAATGCACCAATAACGATCTGGAAAACAAAAGAGTGCCTAGACGCTCCTTGAAAGCACAAGTATTCAAAATCTTACCATAAAATTTGTTCATTTAATTGTTAATAAATCAATTTCAAACGCGAGCTGAGGGTAACTCGAACTTGGTTTGATAGAATTGACATTTCAGTTTAACAACGGCACATCACGCCTACATTTTAGACATTCTGCCTACAGTTCAGAGGCGTACCGTAAAAATTTTAACTAGGAAAGTTTAGGAACCCAAGACCTGAGTTTTTGAGTTTTAATTTCATGTCTCTGTTTTATAATTGACCTAGCGAAGTTCGTATATCAGATGATTGGATTAGAAAAAGGGCAAACTACCGTAAGAGTAATTCTCAATTTTGGCGTACCCAACGAAATAAATTAATCAGTTAGTTTGATTTTAGCAAGTGGTAGAGCTAAATTAAATATTGTGTGGTGACTCTTTTTATTTACTACATTAATTATAACCATACAAATATTATTGGTATAGGGTCATTGCATAATTAAATGGCTAGCCCAAAACGTGGGGCAAAACTAAATTAAATAAAATTAATCCACATTGTTATCGCATAATTAAGGTCGATCACAACGGGGGCCTTGTAAAGATTAGAATAAACCACGGATTGGACTATTACAAAATTAAATGGTCGCCTAATTCATGGGCTTTTTATAAATTTACTAGGAGCTCAATGCTGTTAAGGAATTAAAGTAAGTAAACAAATTGACAGACAGTAGGTAGGTGGAAGTTATTAAGATTTAAAATTTTGAAAAGCTTTATTCGTGTGGGTGTTTTGTCTGTGGGTGTGAGCACTCAAATTCTATCTGTATCACGTATCAACGAAAAATCGAACACATGATGACTCGAAGACAGCAAAAGAAAAGCGAAGGCGAGGAACAGCAAGCCGAAGAGGTTACAGAGGCACAAGAGCCACCGACTGAACAACAAACACAGGGTGATCAGTCCGAAACACAACAGCCGCAAACGTCAAAACAAACACAGGAATTAAGTGAGATTATGGAAGCTATAGTACAAATGAGGAAGGAAGCAGAGGAAAGGGAAGAAAAGAGCAGGAAGGAAGCAGAGGAAAGGGACGAAAAGAGCAGGAAGGAAGCAGAGGAAAGGGACGGAAAATTACAACAAATACTCACCAATAAAATACAAGAGCTCAGACAAGATGCCGAAAGAACGGTACAAGAGCTCAAACAAGATGCCGAAAGAACGGTGCAGAAATTGGAACAAGAGGCAGCGGAAAGAGAGAATATGGCAGAACAACATGCAGAGATCCTGGTCAAAGCGGTAGAAGGAAAATTGGAAAAGAATAAAGAAGAAGTACAAGCAAAAATAGACGGGTTAGAAAAGAAACTCGAGGATTTCAAAGAAACAATGAAGGCGGAAATACAACAAGAAGTCTTGCAGAGGGTTGATGAAAGCCTGAAAAGAAAGGACGAAGAAATTGAAGATAAAATGTTAGCATTACAAATAGCAACACAGGAAAGGCTGGTTCAACAACAAGATGAGACAGATCAGAGGCTAGACAGGTTGAAGACAAGTGCAGAAGAAAAATTCAAGAAAGCAGGCGAGGAAAGGAAGCAAAATTCAACAAAGATCACCATAATAGACAACCGACTTACAAGGGAGTTACAGGGGATTAATGATAGGTTAAAACACACACAAGAATATCCAGTTAGTGTGGCACCTCCTAGCTTCAGCACAGAATTTATCCCGAAGTTTGAGGGGAGATACGGGGAGCTCCCGATGATTTTTCTAAGCAAGTTAGACGATATCATTAAAACAATAACGACTGAATGCAGACGGCTACAGGTAATCAATATGGCATTAAAGGGAAATGCTGAAGTCTGGCATAGCATCATAAAATCCAAATATGCAACGTACGATGAATTTCGGGCGCTCTTCGTGGAACAATATTGGAGCAATTCCCATCAAGCTCAAGTAAGGACGGAACTAACATCGGGCAAGTACATCGATAAAGGAGGATCTCGCAAAATGTACATAATGCACCGTTTCAACAAGGCACAGTACCTAACTCCTAAGTTGGCAGAAGAGGAAATAGTCCAACACCTGTCACGACACCTTGAGGCTGAAATAACCAGAGCGGTGGCAGTCCAAAACGTCAAGACGTTGCGCGATTTGTTGGAAATTGTGCGAAATTATGACATGGCAGTTTACAACGAGAGAGGAGAAACACGGACAGCGAATCATCAAAATTCAAGTTATAAAAGAAAATTGGATAACACTTCAGAAAATAAATTTCGGCCAAATAACAATTTTAATAATAATAATCAATATAATCAACAAGACAGAAGAAACATGGGAAACTTTAATAGACTATACAACCAAAATAGGGGATATTACAATAATAATTGGGGTAACCAGAACAGGAATAATTTCAGAACGGGGGAAGATAGAAAGAACTATGACCAGCTTATTGCCGAACGTAATAAGAAGAGATGTCAAGAGATGGAGCAGGCACCAAATATCGACAGACAGTACGTCAACACATTATTTACCGAGCGAAACACAGATAGAGACAATGCAGAAAATTTGAACCGAATAGAGATAGCCGAGGTGCACGAAGAGCCTTCGGGGGGTAAAAAAAAACCCAATTTTTGTAAATATAGTTAGTAATAGTAGTTTTAAGTATGTTGCGAATTTTGCTATCACATGGGACAGAACGGGGGAATATTTACTAGAGGAGAACGAAGAATATGCAACAAACTCGTGTTTACCATTTATAAAATTACAAATTTTAGACCAACAATATTATGCGTTGATTGACAGTGGTGCAATGGTTTCCTTAGTACAGGAGGAAGTGATAAATACTCATATGAATAATTTAAGAAGCAACATTATAAAAGTTAACAAGATCGACCTTTTGTCCGTAACAAGAAGGAAAATTTCAACAACGAATAGGGTATTGGCAATAAAGATATGCATAAATGGAAAAGAATTTGATGTCCGATTTTATATTGTAGCAGCTTTGAACGTACAGTTTGTAATAGGTGTAGATATCATTCAGAAAGTAGGGATAAAAATTGATGGAATGCTAAAGAGCATCCAGATTAATGATATTATAAAGCCTTGGTCTATTGAGGATCACGAGCTAAGAAATTGTTGCCCAGCTGAGATAACGGCGGGAGACGATAATATGAATTGTTGCCGAGCTAAGAAAGCCGAAGACGAAGTTATTATTATAAATAATTATGCGATAGGGGAAAGAATACTGGATGATAATCAGATAGGAAGGGATTTTATACAATATAAAGATAGGATCATGGAAATAATCGAGCAAAATGAAGAAATATTAAACCAGAAGACCGGACAAGCGAAGAAATATTGCCACAAATTGTATGTCGACGAATCACAAGGTTTTAAGTCCAAATCATATCCTATACCATTTGCACAACGCGAGAAGGTAAGACACGAAATACAACAAATGTTAGACGAAGGGGATAATAGAACACTCTAGAATAAACTTCATGAACCCAATGGTGGTAGTAAAAACAAAGCGACAGTAGTCTTAGCATATTTAGAAAATATAATTTAGAATAGAGTAGTTATAGGACCAATGTTGTACCACACACAATAGTTTAGTTAGAATAGGAGATAGGTTAGGCATTTTAGTAGTTTAAGGTAGGATAGTAAAACATCAAATATCAAATGAGACTGATTAATGATAACAGTTTGAGAAAAAAGCAATGAATAATTTTGTGTGAATTAAAATAACAACGCATTACAACCTACTAATGAAATTAAAAAGAAAACATGCGTAGTGATTTTAATTAACAAAAATTAGGGGGAATTTCATGCGATGGTATTTAGCCCTCAAATCGGCTCTGATTGCAGTACAAGCAAATAGCAAATTAAATCATTAAAGCACAGAGTTGTAATAATGCAAGCATCTGAGAAAATTCACATAAATTGCCAAATCATAATAACACTGGTATAATTCGCCAATGACATTGATTATATTTGAATAGGCACAGAAATATGGAAGCTCAAATTCCGTGTATTGGGTTTAGCAATATAATTTTAATCGTAATATAATAGATTTGCACAAACTAAAAGTCGAATCTAAAATTAATTAAGAACTGGCACAAAAAGTTCAAGTTAGACACAGCTTAAAAATGGAAGCGTAGAAAGTAAAGTCATTAGAGAATGAATAGCAAATGAACATTTTTAATAAAGGTGAGAACAAGAATGATCAAGAAAAATAAGGCAAAGAACATAGAAATGCCAGTCTTGTCATTTATGACATGAAAATACAAGACTTGGGGATTTGAAGAGATTGCAATGGCAAGAAATTAGATGGAATTCAAATAAGCAAGAAATTAGACAATGTTGGTGGATTAAAAAACTAGTCAGTGCAGTGATAAACAATGGGCATTTAAGTGTTATAAAAATCAAGTGAGTGGCACATTAAAAAACGTTGAGAAATGAACAATTCCAAAAGACAATAATTTTAGTACATAAGAGTTTGTAAATAACTGATAAAATTTGTTAAAATTAGATTATAAGTTATGTTTTTGTACCTGGTTGATTTCCTACAATTCAAATCTGTAGACAGTGTTTTGTCAAAAACAACAGGATAGCTTTTGTTCTGAATAAATGGGTGAAAGTGCTTGGTTTTTGCTCTATCTTTAATTATAAAAATTTCATAGAAAGCATCAATTTACATAAAAATAAATAGCACCATAGTGATCAGCACGTGTTAGTGTATCAGAACCATTGGAGGCAAAAGATTCCACGCACTTGAGTTTTTTGCGTTCCGAGGCATCATCGGCAGAGAACGGCTACGACCCCAGCTTCCGCAGAATCAGTTTGCAGCATCGTGGGAAGACATGGGGAGGCAAGTTTATTCCAGCAGCACCACACAGCAAGCCCCAAGCCCACAACAATCCGAGAAGCCCGCCAGGAGTACAGACTTCACCCAGATCTTCACAAGGGGGCCTAAGATGCTACGAATGTGAGGATAGTGGATTGTAAAATTTTGACTCGCGCGATCGGGGTGAAAATTTGGGCATACCTTAATTACGACCTGGAGAACACAAAAATCATAAAGGTTCTTGTGGATGGCGAGGTATTTGCCCAGGAGTTTCAATCAAAATCGTCAAGTGGAGCCCCAGAAACAAACGAGTTTTTTAGCGTCCTCTTTAAAAATGCACCAATAACGATCTGGAAAACATAAGAGTGCCTAGACGCTCCTTGAAAGCACAAGTATTCAAAATCTTACCATAAAATTTGTTCATTTAATTGTTAATAAATCAATTTCAAACGCGAGCTGAGGGTAACTCGAACTTGGTTTGATAGAATTGACATTTCAGTTTAACAACGGCACATCACGCCTACATTTTAGACATTCTGCCTACAGTTCAGAGGCGTACCGTAAAAATTTTAACTAGGAAAGTTTAGGAACCCAAGACCTGAGTTTTTGAGTTTTAATTTCATGTCTCTGTTTTATAATTGAGCTAGCGAAGTTCGTATATCAGATGATTGGATTAGAAAAAGGGCAAACTACCGTAAGAGTAATTCTCAATTTTGGCGTACCCAACGAAATAAATTAATCAGTTAGTTTGATTTTAGCAAGTGGTAGAGCTAAATTAAATATTGTGTGGTGACTCTTTTCATTTACTACATTAATTATAACCACACAAATATTATTGGTATAGGGTCATTGCATAATTAAATGGCTAGCCCAAAACGTGGGGCAAAACTAAATTAAATAAAATTAATCCACATTGTTATCGCATAATTAAGGTCGATCACAACGGGGGCCTTGTAAAGATTAGAATAAACCACGGATTGGACTATTACAAAATTAAATGGTCGCCTAATTCATGGGCTTTTTATAAATTTACTAGGAGCTCAATGCTGTTAAGGAATTAAAGTAAGTAAACAAATTGACAGACAGTAGGTAGGTGGAAGTTATTAAGATTTAAAATTTTGAAAAGCTTTATTCGTGTGGGTGTTTTGTCTGTGGGTGTGAGCACTCAAATTCTATCTGTATCACGTATCAACGAAAAATCGAACACATGATGACTCGAAGACAGCAAAAGAAAAGCGAAGGCGAGGAACAGCAAGCCGAAGAGGTTACAGAGGCACAAGAGCCACCGACTGAACAACAAACACAGGGTGATCAGTCCGAAACACAACAGCCGCAAACGTCAAAACAAACACAGGAATTAAGTGAGATTATGGAAGCTATAGTACAAATGAGGAAGGAAGCAGAGGAAAGGGAAGAAAAGAGCAGGAAGGAAGCAGAGGAAAGGGACGAAAAGAGCAGGAAGGAAGCAGAGGAAAGGGACGAAAAATTACAACAAATACTCACCAATAAAATACAAGAGCTCAGACAAGATGCCGAAAGAACGGTACAAGAGCTCAAACAAGATGCCGAAAGAACGGTGCAGAAATTGGAACAAGAGGCAGCGGAAAGAGAGAATAGGGCAGAACAACATGCAGAGATCCTGGTCAAAGCGGTAGAAGGAAAATTGGAAAAGAATAAAGAAGAAGTACAAGCAAAAATAGACGGGTTAGAAAAGAAACTCGAGGATTTCAAAGAAACAATGAAGGCGGAAATACAACAAGAAGTCTTGCAGAGGGTTGATGAAAGCCTGAAAAGAAAGGACGAAGAAATTGAAGATAAAATGTTAGCATTACAAATAGCAACACAGGAAAGGCTGGTTCAACAACAAGATGAGACAGATCAGAGGCTAGACAGGTTGAAGACAAGTGCAGAAGAAAAATTCAAGAAAGCAGGCGAGGAAAGGAAGCAAAATGCAACAAAGATCACCATAATAGACAACCGACTTACAAGGGAGTTACAGGGGATTAATGATAGGTTAGAACACACACAAGAATATCCAGTTAGTGTGGCACCTCCTAGCTTCAGCACAGAATTTATCCCGAAGTTTGAGGGGAGATACGGGGAGTTCCCGATGATTTTTCTAAGCAAGTTAGACGATATCATTAAAACAATAACGACTGAATGCAGACGGCTACAGGTAATCAATATGGCATTAAAGGGAAATGCTGAAGTCTGGCATAGCATCATAAAATCCAAATATGCAACGTACGATGAATTTCGGGCACTCTTCGTGGAACAATATTGGAGCAATTCCCATCAAGCTCAAGTAAGGACGGAACTAACATCGGGCAAGTACATCGATAAAGGAGGATCTCGCGAAATGTACATAATGCACCGTTTCAACAAGGCACAGTACCTAACTCCTAAGTTGGCAGAAGAGGAAATAGTCCAACACCTGTCACGACACCTTGAGGCTGAAATAACCAGAGCGGTGGCAGTCCAAAACGTCAAGACGTTGCGCGATTTGTTGGAAATTGTGCGAAATTATGACATGGCAGTTTACAACGAGAGAGGAAAAACACGGACAGCGAATCATCAAAATTCAAGTTATAAAAGAAAATTGGATAACACTTCAGAAAATAAATTTCGGCAAAATAACAATTTTAATAATAATAATCAATATAATCAACAAGACAGAAGAAACATGGGAAACTTTAATAGACCATACAACCAAAATAGGGGATATTACAATAATAATTGGGGTAACCAGAACAGGAATAATTTCAGAACGGGGGAAGATAGAAAGAACTATGACCAGCTTATTGCCGAACGTAATAAGAAGAGATGTCAAGAGATGGAGCAGGCACCAAATATCGACAGACAGTACGTCAACACATTATTTACCGAGCGAAACACAGATAGAGACAATGCAGAAAATTTGAACCGAATAGAGATAGCCGAGGTGCACGAAGAGCCTTCGGGGGGTAAAAAAAAACCCAATTTTTGTAAATATAGTTAGTAATAGTAGTTTTAAGTATGTTGCGAATTTTGCTATCACATGGGACAGAACGGGGGAATATTTACTAGAGGAGAACGAAGAATATGCAACAAACTCGTGTTTACCATTTATAAAATTACAAATTTTAGACCAACAATATTATGCGTTGATTGACAGTGGTGCAATGGTTTCCTTAGTACAGGAGGAAGTGATAAATACTCATATGAATAATTTAAGAAGCAACATTATAAAAGTTAACAAGATCGACCTTTTGTCCGTAACAAGAAGGAAAATTTCAACAACGAATAGGGTATTGGCAATAAAGATATGCATAAATGGAAAAGAATTTGATGTCCGATTTTATATTGTAGCAGCTTTGAACGTACAGTTTGTAATAGGTGTAGATATCATTCAGAAAGTAGGGATAAAAATTGATGGAATGCTAAAGAGCATCCAGATTAATGATATTATAAAGCCTTGGTCTATTGAGGATCACGAGCTAAGAAATTGTTGCCCAGCTGAGATAACGGCGGGAGACGATAATATGAATTGTTGCCGAGCTAAGAAAGCCGGAGACGAAGTTATTATTATAAATAATTATGCGATAGGGGAAAGAATACTGGATGATAATCAGATAGGAAGGGATTTTATACAATATAAAGATAGGATCATGGAAATAATCGAGCAAAATGAAGAAATATTAAACCAGAAGACCGGACAAGCGAAGAAATATTGCCACAAATTGTATGTCGACGAATCACAAGGTTTTAAGTCCAAATCATATCCTATACCATTTGCACAACGCGAGAAGGTAAGACACGAAATACAACAAATGTTAGACGAAGGGGATAATAGAACACTCTAGAATAAACTTCATGAACCCAATGGTGGTAGTAAAAACAAAGCGACAGTAGTCTTAGCATATTTAGAAAATATAATTTAGAATAGAGTAGTTATAGGACCAATGTTGTACCACACACAATAGTTTAGTTAGAATAGGAGATAGGTTAGGCATTTTAGTAGTTTAAAGTAGGATAGTAAAACATCAAATATCAAATGAGACTGATTAATGATAACAGTTTGAGAAAAAAGCAATGAATAATTTTGTGTGAATTAAAATAACAACGCATTACAACCTACTAATGAAATTAAAAAGAAAACATGCGTAGTGATTTTAATTAACAAAAATTAGGGGGAATTTCATGCGATGGTATTTAGCCCTCAAATCGGCTCTGATTGCAGTACAAGCAAATAGCAAATTAAATCATTAAAGCACAGAGTTGTAATAATGCAAGCATCTGAGAAAATTCACATAAATTGCCAAATCATAATAACACTGGTATAATTCGCCAATGACATTGATTATATTTGAATAGGCACAGAAATATGGAAGCTCAAATTCCGTGTATTGGGTTTAGCAATATAATTTTAATCGTAATATAATAGATTTGCACAAACTAAAAGTCGAATCTAAAATTAATTAAGAACTGCACAAAAAGTTCAAGTTAGACACAGCTTAAAAATGGAAGCGTAGAAAGTAAAGTCATTAGAGAATGAATAGCAAATGAACATTTTTAATAAAGGTGAGAACAAGAATGATCAAGAAAACTAAGGCAAAGAACATAGAAATGCCAGTCTTGTCATTTATGACATGAAAATACAAGACTTGGGGATTTGAAGAGATTGCAATGGCAAGAAATTAGATGGAATTCAAATAAGCAAGAAATTAGACAATGTTGGTGGATTAAAAAACTAGTCAGTGCAGTGATAAACAATGGGCATGTAAGTGTTATAAAAATCAAGTGAGTGGCACATTAAAAAACGTTGAGAAATGAACAATTCCAAAAGACAATAATTTTAGTACATAAGAGTTTGTAAATAACTGATAAAATTTGTTAAAATTAGATTATAAGTTGTTTTTGTACCTGGTTGATTTCCTACAATTCAAATCTGTAGACAGTGTTTTGTCAAAAACAACAGGATAGCTTTTGTTCTGAATAAATGGGTGAAAGTGCTTGGTTTTTGCTCTATCTTTAATTATTAAAATTTCATAGAAAGCATCAATTTACATAAAAATAAATAGCACCATAGTGATCAGCACGTGTTAGTGTATCAGAACCATTGGAGGCAAAAGATTCCACGCACTTGAGTTTTTTGCGTTCCGAGGCATCATCGGCAGAGAACGGCTACGACCCCAGCTTCCGCAGAATCAGTTTGCAGCATCGTGGGAAGACATGGGGAGGCAAGTTTATTCCAGCAGCACCACACAGCAAGCCCCAAGCCCACAACAATCCGAGAAGCCCGCCAGGAGTACAGACTTCACCCAGATCTTTACAAGGGGGCCTGAGATGCTACGAATGTGAGGTTAGTGGATTGTAAAATTTTGACTCGCGCGATCGGCGTGAAAATTTGGGCATACCTTAATTACGACCTGGAGAACACAAAAATCATAAAGGTTCTTGTGGATGGCGAGGTATTTGCCCAGGAGTTTCAATCAAAATCGTCAAGTGGAGCCCCAGAAACAAACGATTTTTATAGCGTCCTCTTTAAAAATGCACCAATAACGATCTGGAAAACAAAAGAGTGCCTAGACGCTCCTTGAAAGCACAAGTATTCAAAATCTTACCATAAAATTTGTTCATTTAATTGTTAATAAATCAATTTCAAACGCGAGCTGAGGGTAACTCGAACTTGGTTTGATAGAATTGACATTTCAGTTTAACAACGGCACATCACGCCTACATTTTAGACATTCTGCCTACAGTTCAGAGGCGTACCGTAAAAATTTTAACTAGGAAAGTTTAGGAACCCAAGACCTGAGTTTTTGAGTTTTAATTTCATGTCTCTGTTTTATAATTGAGCTAGCGAAGTTCGTATATCAGATGATTGGATTAGAAAAAGGGCAAACTACCGTAAGAGTAATTCTCAATTTTGGCGTACCCAACGAAATAAATTAATCAGTTAGTTTGATTTTAGCAAGTGGTAGAGCTAAATTAAATATTGTGTGGTGACTCTTTTTATTTACTACATTAATTATAACCATACAAATATTATTGGTATAGGGTCATTGCAATATATGCATAAATTTTGTTGATTATATGCACCCAAAGTCATAATATATGCACATAATATGCTCTATTTTTTTTAAATTAGTAGAAGTATTCTAAATAATGTAATAATTTTAATTATTTTGTATAAGTATATTTATTTCTCTAATTTTTATTCAAAGACGCCATTCATTTTAACGTTTGACTATATAAACATGGACTGCCAACGCCAACTTCACGTTGTAAGCCAACATAAATATGAGATTTTTCCTAACCCCGCCAGACTATTATTCACCCAACACTCGAAGTTCGACTCTTGAAATGGATTCTATGTTGGCTGGGTTGCTGGAAATCTATGTTTATACAGACAAAGTTTTTAACAGGGACTTCCCCTTTCCTCTGCTTATTTCGATACGCGCACTACACTCCAGCGGCAGAAAATGAAGGTATATATCTCAGTTGCACACAAAATTTGTATTAATAAATTTAATGAAATAGTAAATTTCACAAAAAAATCTCAAAAAGTTAATATACCTATTACAAATTATCGCTAAATATAACCTAATATGCAAAATCCAGAAAGTATGCTCAAAAACGTATAAATATGCAAAATATGCAAAATGGAACTTGGCTTTAACGATTCTTTTTCACATAACTAGTATACATATGCAAAAAGATTCGCCGGCATATCAATTATACAAAATATGCATTTGCCATATAATATCAGCTTTAGTTATGATACATGACGTAGTATAATAAATCATAAAAAAGCAATATTCAAAACTAATAAATTTGGAAGGTTACATTAATTAGATCTTGATGGGTGTAAAATTTCGAATATGAATAATGAAAGTAATTGATACAATGAAAGCAGCCATTTGATAGTGCGATATTAATTGAAATGAATAAACTTAATGGTTGTATTAAATGTTAATAAAGAACAAACCAAGGTAACATTAGACAAATGTATTTGTTAATAATAATCAGAATGAATATCCTGTAATAGAGTTATTTTAAAATATAGGAAGTGTGCACTAAGAGTTGTATCTAATAGGGATAGAAGTTTGTTTAGTTAGTTACTGTAAAACAACTCATGAAAGCATACATGTAATTTTGAAATAACTAATTTTGTGAAATAAAAATAGAAATTATGCCTTAATTTGTGTTGGTTTTGGTAATAACAAATTTAAAAAAAAGCTTTAAACAAATCTACGAGGTCGAACAGGTGAAATATAAAATGGAATGTATTGCGACATCAAGTGGATGAATAAATTATACAGATACAGTTAATTGGGGATATAGAATACAGAATGTTATATTAGTTGAAGAGATTTGGATTTATTCATACGTACAAGATATTAGTAGAGGTTTTTACAATTTATTTTTAGATTTGGATATTCTGTGAGTATTACAAGATACATTGGACTATCTGAAAAAAGGGAACAAAGTTTGATTTGGAACATCATAATATAGCAACTTACCAGGATTTAGTTCGTGTGACGGTGACATTCAGGAGGAAACAGGACTGTATTTTGGGAGCAGAGGAGTTGGTTTGACACGACGGATGCAGTTGAAAGGATTCACAGACCATCATAGGTGAAGTGGGCAGTAGGTGTTGCAGTCTGTCGACGTCAGGATCCGGCATTTGTTGGATGTTGCAGTGAAAGCTAGAGCAGTTATAGAGGTTTGCGTAGATAAGTTGAAAAAGCATTTTGAATAATTGTCAATAAAAGAAAGTGATAATATAAAGTTGATATAGTACTTATGTAGGTGAATTGAATAATAAATGTGTTAATGTAAGGTACAATTGTCAATTACCTGGTTTGATGAATTTTAAAAGTCAAGTTTGACGTTATGTGTCATTGATTAGATTAGATTAGATTAGATTAGATTTCACGACTGCCTTTTGCTGGCATGCGCACGTCAGCCCTTTGGGCTTTTTGTACTGTCGGGAGTTTTCAAGTTAGCAGGCCGACATCCGTATCTTTTACTAGACTTGCAATGTCCCCTACTAGCTTGCGGTTGTCAATAGAGTTAAGGCTCCAATCGAGTTGGTGTCTTTTACGCTCTAATGCTGGGCATTCAAAGAGGATATGATAGGCTGTTTCATCATCCTCTTGGCATAGTCTGCAAACAGGTTCATCTCTATAGATATTGATTCTGTGCATAAATTCTCTGAATGCTCCAGTGCCTGTTAGTAGACTGACTACTTGCTTGATTCGAGTTCTGTTCAGTCTCAACAGAGTTTTGGTGGTTTGTGGATTCGGAGTTTTTAGCAATCTTTTGCAGTGTGTTGCTTGATTGTAGTTTCTCCACCTTAGTTGGTGTGCGGTGTTGACCCACTCATTAATGGCTGAGCGGGCTTGGTTTTTCTGAATGCTTAGACCAGGTTCTGGACCGGTCATTGCATTACGGGCTGCTTCTTTTGCGAGCTTGTCCGCCTTTTCGTTTCCTTCAATACCTTGGTGACCTGGGATCCAGCATAATTTTACTGTATTTCCCTGGCTTAAGGTTTGAAGTTTAGATTTGCATTCCTTGACCAGTCTCGATGAAGTACTGAAAGCGTTTAGCGCTTTCAGTGCTGCCTGACTGTCTGAGAGAATGTGTATGTCTCGATTGAGCAGCTTCTTTTCTATGCTGATGTTTGCGCATACGTTAATAGCTTGTACTTCAGCCTGAAAGATGTTACAAAACTTTCCTAGACTGACTTTTTCGTTGGTTCTAGGATTGGTACTGTACACACCGGAGCCTGTACCCCCTTCAAACTTAGATCCATCAGTGTAAAAAATGATGTTCTTATTTGTTGGAGTTGGTAGTTGGTCTGGATTCCAACTTGTGTGTACAGTAAAATTCTTTTCAAAGTCATAGGCTTTGATTATAAGATCAGAACCCATTTCTAATATTGGGTTGTTGATGTGTGACATGATCTTGCCATGTTCTAGATTATTAGCTGTGGTCATCCAGTGACCAGTACTTTGTAATCTGTAGGCTGCCATTCTGGCTTCACCTTCCAAGAAGATGTGCAGAGGTGGCAGGTTTAAAATAGCATTCAGTGCTTGTCCTGAGGTGCCTTTAAAGGCTCCAGTGATGCACCGGTTAGCTAGATATAGTACTTATGTAGGTGAATTGAATAATAAATGTGTTAATGTAAGGTACAATTGTCAATTACCTGGTTTGATGAATTTTAAAAGTCAAGTTTGACGTTATGTGTCATTGATAGTCACAGATTTTTGAAAATCCAATTTTAAAACTTCAATTAATAGAGAACTAGATTTTGGCGAACCCACCCTGAAAATAAGAGCTCTCGATTTAAAAGCAATTATCGTTTAACATTTAAGACATTGCATTAATTAAGTCATAGCTCAACTGGAGTTTTCGTAATATCTACTAAAAGTGTCCAATTTTAAGATATGTGATTTCAATACAAAGAATATAATACTTAGTTACTACACAAGTATATTAATGATGCATTATCACAAAATGTTATCTACAACTGCCCAAAATTGAGAAAAGTGCATTATGAAAAATGTCAAATCTGTCATTTTCAAAAATATTTTAGTAGGCAAATGCCATTACTTCATTCATTTGACACTATTTCCGTTAGGTAATGAAGCAAGTACACCACTTGTTGTGTAGCGGATATAGTGTGAAATGAATGACGTGATAAGTGCTTAGCTAAAGAGTTGTAGATAAATAAAACTTAGTAGTTACCACGTAATTTGGTAGTGCAGTAACGTTCGTTGAACAACAATCAAGGTACTGTGGGTAGTGTAGCATCGGTTATTAATCAAATAAACGCCGTGGCTGTTAAATTTTAACGGCTTTGATAACATTTCCATTAAGTAGACAGTAGGGATATAGTACCACAACATGTAGGTATTATGAAAAAATTTCTTTGCCGAAATAGGAAGTGGACCGAAACTAATATTACTTTCTTATCAGAAGGGGGTGTAGCTCAGATGATAGAACGCTCACTAAGAATGCGAGAGGTACGGAGATCGATGCCCCGCAACTTCAAACTTTTTAAATTCTATGAGAACAAAATTTACTTGGAAATTACATAATAATATAAATTAACATAAGCGCGAGAGACAAATAGCTGGCCATAGACACACGTTTAAAACTGCCACGAATGTAGTACATTCGTGGCAGTTTTGAACGTGTGTATATGCGCAGATATAAGCTGGGTATAAACACACGTTCAAAACCGTCACGAAAAACTACATTCGTGGAGGTTTTAAACGTGTGTCTATGGCCAGCTATTGTTACGCATCCCACTCATTTTGAGTGAATAAAGAGCTTCATTGCAGTACTCTTTTTTTAAGTAAATAATAGCAACAGATATACCGAATAGAAATCTTGGTGAACACTACTAATATCAGTATACCGAAAGATTATACCGGGTGATTATAAATGCTTTTTCATCAAGTTGCCTTTGAAATATTTGTTGCATGAATAATATGTTGGTGGCACTGTAAGTCTATGTCAAATTCGATGTTAGCAGGTTAGATTTTGCGTCAGTTTTGACACAGACTGACGCAAAACCTAACCTGCTAACCCACTCCATATGTCACGCGCGTACTGTAGTACTTTCAGCGTGATCCACGTTCTTTGAGTTTAGGTGTCTACTTCAGTGGGATAAGTAACTTATTACGTCACTCATTTGGCACCATTTCCGTTAGGTAATGAACCTCATTACACCACTCAGTTATTTAATGGCTTTATTACCTAACTGAGTGGTCTAATGGTTTCATTACCTAACTGAAATAGTGTCAAATGAATGACATAATGACATTTGCCTATTAAAATATTTTTGAAAATGACATATCTGATATTTCTCCTAATGCAGTTGTAGATAAAAAAATTTACAATACATGTGTGATATGCATCATTAATATACTTGTGTGCTAATATAACTCGTGCTACGTACTCGTTGTAACTTACGCACACGTATATTAATGATGCTCTTATCCCACTTGTATAGTAAATAACTAATATATAGGGTGTTTGTAGATTGCTTCGTTAATAATAGAGGTATCGAAAAACACTCTTTTTTTTGTTTTAAATGCCAGTGCACAATCTACAAACTGAAGTAAACCAATTTAAGCCATGGCTTCCTATTTTTGCCCAGTGATACACAACTTTGGTTTTTTAAATGGAACACCCTGCATAGTTTTAGATATTTGTAAGCAGCGCTAAAGGTGCTTTACGACACTTACAAAACGTTCTCACATTACACAGTGGTCTATTATGAGATGTTTTACTTGTATATCGTAGTGAAAGGTGCACTGATTAGAAGTGCTCACCCCTCAAGGTTTTCACCCGGTACATAAAAATGTATTGAAACTTTGACTACAAGACATGGAACAGAAATTATTCGTATTACACAGTAACCCTACGATAGCACCACACGGTCGTTAAATTTGATACAAACCACAAGGTAAGGTCGTATGTGCTCCACTTTAGATTTTTGTCTAATAGAGGAACGGAAACTTTATTTGATAAATTGGAACGAAAATGTTACACTTGAGGCTCATTGTTACATTATATTAACAAATACATTGGAAAAATTGAATTCGTTTAAAAATAATACAAAAATTAAAATAAGGTTTTTTGAGATATAAATGTTTTGGGAACCAATAGATTGCGTTAGTAAAATAAGAAAAGGAAACTAGTTATTTCCAGTCATCACATATGGCATGGCAGTGTTCGGCACACCTTTTTTTCTCGCCTAGTTCATTTGAAAATAGTTTTTTACGACCGACCAGAAAATATGCACTTTCTGGAGAATTTTTTCGCCAGAAAGTAACGTTTTGCCGGTAAAGATCGGAAAACCGGCATCAAGGACCGGTAATAGCTATTTACGTTATTAGACCGGTAGTAACATTTTTATGGCCGCGCCAATACTTTACAGGTTGAGCCCGTAGGGCGAGACCTGTATGTTTGTGAAGGCCATAAAAATGCTACCGGTCGTGTATCGTATAAGATTTTTTAGGATACGAGTCCGGTAGATAAAATTTACAGGCCGGTAGTTCTACTACTGGTCTAGGCCAGTAAATTTTATCTACCGGACTCGTTTGTAACTATGTAAACGCTAGTTACCAATGCAGTATCCTAAAAAAGCTTTTGCCGGTCCCTGATGTCTTCGTTACTATGAAAACCAGTTTGTGTTATTGTTTGGATAAGTCAAATAATATACTAATGTCATAATTTTTTTGAGTTTTCGAAAGTGAATTCGCAAGTTTTAAAGTATGGCCTCGGTTTTCATTAAAAAAATATTGTACGATATATGACCGGAAAGTGTTTTGCAGGTCTCCCCAAGTTTTCAGGGCTCGCCTACGGCTCGCCCTGGAATCTACTTGGTTCGACCTGCAAAACATTACTTTCCGGTCTCGTAACGTAAATTACTATTAGAATCTGAGATCGGAAAATGTTCTGTCTATATGTTCGTACATATGTATACAGGGTGTCCGGAAATACGTGTACAACGGAAGACCACAAGTTCCTTGGCCCAAAATATGATGATTTAACTCAACTTACCTATATACGAAGTTGCTTAGTTTAGCCGCTAGAGGTCTTCAAAAATGTTTATAATAATGGTGAGGCACTAACACTCCATGAAGGAGCTTCTGGAATAAATTCAAATTTCTAAAATTGCAGGGTGTTTTTTAAAAACTTTGTCACAATAAATTATCCATTATTTGCCCCCTGTATAATCACTACCAAAGTTTTTTGTGGATAGCTACTTTAATTTAGAAGCTATTTCCTCTCTTACAAAATTTTAGTTGGGTAAACGGTTTAGCCACAATTTTTTTTTTCTAAATCTCTACAAGCCTGAATCAGTAATTGTAACTAGGCTTGTAGAGATTTAGAAAATATTTTTTGTGCCTAAACCGTTCACCCAACTAACATTTTGTAAGAGAGGAAATAGCTTCTAAATTCAAGTAACCATTCAGAAAAAAAATTGGTAGTGATAATACAAGGGGTTAAAAAATTTAAAAAAGTTAATCATTTTTAAGCCCTCTAGCGGCTAAACTAAGCAACTTTGTATATATGTAAGTTCAGTTAAATCATCATATTTTGGGCCAAGAAATTTGTGGTGTTCCGTTGTACACGTATTTTCCGGACACCCTGTATATAAAACAAATGAATTTATTCAAGCCAAATCTAGCATCCCATTATACATTTTGTAGAGCGCATTTCTGCGTTTTTCTAGCCACCGTTTCCGATTATATAACTTCTTCTTCATAGTCACTAACAATAGGATTATTTTTATCTTCATTCTCGCACTCTCTCGTCGAAATTTTTCATTATCACTGTAATCCTCGTATAAGTGTTTCGCAGTTCTGTATTCGTAACGGGACGCTTATTTGTAGCCATTTTGATTATTATTCTATGAACAAAAAGTTTAGTTTAAATCAAGAAATCCAGATTATTCGTTAACTTACCGCATGGATATTTATTACAGTAACCAGACAGTGGGGTCGTACATAACATAATAAAAAAAAAGCAGCGGACATTGTGAGACTTGTACGGTTCTATGATAAGTGAAGGTACTCAAACGCTGGACCTTACAGCTATAACACGTACGCAAATGTAAATCTTGAGGTCACGAGCGACTCCACGGTGTGGTCCTAGGGTTAGCGTAGCTAACGTGATTTATTAGTGACCTTAATCTATATATACAGTGCTTTCGTAAACTCATGTATACATTCGTTAAAAATTCAAGAAATAACTTTTGGAAAAAACGCTCGGACCCGTCGATTTTTATTTTTATTTGGGCATTTTTTGAAATAAAATGCATACATACAGGGTGTCCCGAGTATGAGGTATGGCGTTATCAATGTTTTTTTTTAAATATTAACTCCCTTTTTTTATTACGGAATTTGAAGGAACGCATCTTTTTACTTATGTTAAGCTGATTTTTGAATATATATCAGATGATAAAAAATTAAGAAAAAAAAATTGCAAAATACTAAATTTTGTTGCAATAGTCATTTCAAAAACAACTAAATTAAATGTACAAATTGTGCACCGTTGTCTGCCTGACAGTAACTAAGACGACCGATATGTTTTTTATTGATTGCTGTCATTGATAAAAGCGTAAAATCATACTTCTTAAAATCAAATTTAGTATTTTCTAAACTTATTTTTTTTTCTTAATTTTTGGTAATGTGACCTATACACAAAAATTACCTTAGCGTAAGAAAAAAGACGCGTTCTTTCATATTCTGTAATAAAAAAGGAGGTTTCTATTAAAAAAACATCGATAACGCCATACCTCATACGAGGGACACCCTATATGTATGCATTTTATTTAAAAAATTGCCCAAATAAAAATAAAATCGACAAGTCCAAGCGTTTTGTCCAAAAGTTATTTCTTGAATTTTTAACGAATTTATCCGCTATTTTACGAAAGCACTGTATATAAAGGAAAGTCGCAACTCTGACTAATCAACGTAGAGCCGAAACCACTGGTATTAGAAACTTGAAATTTGGGTGGAAGGTTCAATTTGTTATGTAAAGTAGTGCTAAAAAGGAATTTTTTAAAATTCGATCCCTATGGGGGTGAAAAGGGGTAAAATGTGTTTTCACGAATTCCTCAATATCTCTTACACCCGATAAGATATCGATTTGGTGTTTGCTTGCAAAGATTATCAATGCAAATACCTAGAAAGTATTTTAGCATTTTGCCCTAATCAACCGCTAAAGGTGCAAATCTGGATTGGGTGTGATTTAAAGAACCCTTCGTATCTCCTATGTTTATTGAGTTAGAAAATTCTTCATTAGCATATAGATGTATTTTTAAAATATTTAGAAAGGGGTTTAAGGAAATTTGAAAATTTTGACCCTAAAGGAGTGAAAAGGGGTAAACTCTGTTTTCACGAATTCCTGAATATCTCTTACACCCGATAAGATATCGATTTGATGTTTGCTTGCTTACGTGTCCACTGTCCAATAGAGGTATCTAAGAACACATTTCAGAATTTTGTCCTAATCGACCCCTAAAGGTGCAAATCTGGATTAGGGGTGAATTAAAGAACCCTTTGTAACTCCTAGGTTTATTGAGTTAGAACATTCCTTTTCTGGAATATAGATGTATTCTTAAAATATTTCGAAAGTGGTTTAAGGGATTTTACAATTTTACCCCTAAGGGGGGTGAAAAGGGGTAAACTGTATTACACGAATTCCTCAATATCTCTTAGACCCGATAAGACGACTTGGTGTTTGCTTGCATAGGTATCCAATACAAGTGTCTAAAAACACATTTCAAGATTTTGTCCGAATCAACCCCTAAAAGTGCAAATCTGGATTCGGGGTGAATCAAAGAACCCTTCGTATCTCCTATGTTTATTGAGTTAGAACATTATTCTTTGGTATACAGATGTATTCTTAAAATAATTAGAAAGTTTAAGGGATTTTAATATTACCCTTAAAGCGGTAAAAAGGTAAATTTTTTTTTCGCTGTGGGTTTATTTCAGGATAATATGGGCTGAATTTTTTTTTCAAAATTTTACCCCTAAGGGGTGAAACGGAGTAAACTGTTTTCCACAATTATTCAATATCTTTTAGAATAAATAGGATTTCTGAAATTCCACTCCCAACTGGGGGAAATGGGTATCGTGCTATAATTTATGAATACAAAATTTAGTTTGTACATATATATTTTAATTTTATCTCATTGTTATACTAAAACTGTAGTTTTATCCATATATATAAGGGGAACGACAATTACGCACACATTTCCAGGGGGTGCGTGAAGTATAAAAGAGTTATGGAGGCATTTTTTCGGAAGAATTTTGTTTCCTTTTTTCCTACAATATTGTTTTGCGGCGTTTGTTAGTTTAGTGTATTGAGTGAAGGGGGGGGGGGCTAGAATTCATTTGAGATTTGCAAGAAAAAACATTTGTTGCCCGTACGAAGAGCTGGTATGACATAGAGTCCCTGTATATAATAAGAAAGAGTCGAGTCATTGGTGCAACCCATTGTGATTGGTTGGATTCACAAACCATGGAGTACTTGAATTTTAAAAAATAATATAATAATCATATTATATTTGAATTTGACATAAGCTATTCAAATGCCTTATTTTAGGTTATTTTGACATGACTTTTGACGTCAGTTCAAAATCGTTCAAAGTATATTCGTATTATTAGTGACAAATAATTATTCCGAAGGCTCAGTTACATTACATGGGAACAAGTAACTAATAGCCAGTACTAAAGCGAGTGTTTTAACAATACATTTTTTTAGTAGTTTGCGTAAGTAGACAGTCCAGTTTAAGCTCCAAAATGAGTGATACTAAGAACACACTCGTAAACGAATACTGAAAACTGTTATAAAATGTATGTGCCAGGAATTGATAAAAATACTGGAAAGATGAATTAGTTCCAAGAAAAAGCGTGTGGATAAAGAAATGTTGTGCTAGAAGGAAGACATGTGGTGCTTCAAGCCTTCTCATGAAAGAACTTTCCCTGAAGTATATTGAAGAATATTGAAATTGCATTACCATGACTCCAACATCTTTTGATACTGACCTAATGACAATTGGACTGGTTGGGTCTACCCGGGTATAGTGTGCACAGTACGGCTGTTATATTTCGTGCAATTATAGCTCTCCTGCTTGCACTTAAATTTTTAGTTGTTAATTTTTAATTTATTGTTATATTTTTATTATTTATATTTTTTATTTAAAAACTAAAAGTTTAGGTTCCTTTATTGAATAGAAATTGTTGAAAAAATGATTGTAAGTAAATACAGATTTAGACGGTTAAAATTCTTTGACAATAAAAACATTTATTTCATTGTAAAATGTGTTGTTGCTGCTACGGGCATTTCATAATATTGCAGTAGGTAAATATGAAAAAAGAGTTCAATGCAACTATCGATGTTGAAGATGTAGCCAGTGATGATAACGATGATAGTACAGTAGTTGATGATGGTAAAGACTTCAGGAGGAGGGATCATTTATTTGTAAACATGTTTCCATAATAGTCTTGTAGAAAACGTAGGAGTAAAATTGAAATGTTTATATGTACATAAGTAATAACATAATTAAATCTATTAGGAAATTTAATTTTTTTCTCGTTCTTTTAATTTGAAATATCTCTCAAGGAGTTCACATTTCCTTTTGTCAACTAAAATCGTTCATTCTACAGTGCCTTTATATAGACAGTGGCGACAATGGGGTGTCCTATTTTTGATTGGCTCCCTAGATCACGTGGTTTTAGCCGCCATGTTTATGCTAAATCACCTGTGATTCGTGTTATACTTTTGGCAGTACTGAAGTGTATTGTCAGTCTATGTCAAATTCGAGGTTAGCAGGTTCGGTTTTGCGTCAGTTTTGACACAAATTGACGCAAATCTTAACCTGCAAATCTCAAATGTTTTCAGTACTGCCAAACGTAAAACACGTATCACAGTCGACTCTGATCACGGATTTAAATAAACACCCGTTAGAAATTTGCCAAAATATGGCGGCGGGGGTGTGGCTTAGTTGTGTTGTCGCCACTGTCTATATAAAGGCACTGTAGTTCATTCCAGCAATTTCATTTTTTCTTCATGCCTATCCTCTCGTCAAATTGTTAACTTTCTTCTCAAATAAGCTTTTTTTTTTGGGTTCTCACTCCCACCACCTGCTGTTTTCTTTTATTTCTCGGGGTAAGTTTTGCAGATGCGTTTGTGTATTCTGTAGAATGTGTGTTTGCTCGGGCAGCTAAACTTTCTTTAGAAGTGCCAGTAGAAGAATCTGCAGAAAGAACATTAAAAGAATGTAAGCTACAAGTTTGGTTTTTGTCCTACTAACTGGTCCATTCCTTGCAAATTTAAGAAACGGGTAGGCTTTCGTCCAGTCTTATTACTGTTAGTTTTAAAATCAGAATATGATCGCAGCAAGTTTTTCTATTTTAATCTGCAGGTATTGGTGGTCTTCTAAAATGTTCTCCAACTCGCTGCTTATAGAACTCCAAGCATCTGTTTTCTTTTTGGGGTTTGAATGATTGATTTCATTTAATTGGTTCTCCGTTGTAGTTATAACCGCAAGAGTTTCGCTGTAAGTCCACTTTGAACTCTCAGTAGCAATGTGAGAATCTTGGGCCTCTACATTTTGTCATCAGAGCAGCTTAGAGCTTGTCGGTCAGTTGAAACTAGAATACTACTAAAAACGTAAACTGACAATGCATTTTTTGCGTTTGACATATTGACATTTGTGTTTGAAATATTAGCCCGCCATGTTACACATACATGTTTAATGTAAAATCAAGTGGTTTTGATTTGTGGATCCACATGTCTCAACTCTTTCTTATTATATACAGGGACTATAGTATGACACTATTCTAGGAGACATCTGTTGTTAAGCGACTCACATATTTTAAGAACAGCCTGAGTAAACTAAAATAAATTAATAGTTGGCAGCAGTACTTATTTAGTTTAAATTTAAATTTGAAGTAAACTCTTAATTGCCATAAAAAGCTTGGAGGTGCGGGGCATCGATCCCCGTACCTCTCGCATGCTAAGCGAGCGCTCTACCATCTGAGCTACACCCCCTCATAATAACAAGATAATGTATTCAAAAAATAATTTTAATTTTGGTCTACTTTCTATTTCAGCAGTAACATTTCAACAACGATTTTGCGGTCACCCGTACGGATAAGAAGCGGCCGGTTGCAATATATGCAAAACATTTGCTGAATAAGGGCTTTTAATTTTTATTATTTCTTTCACAATAATTGAAAATTGATGCTTTCGTCTTCATCAGAAATATATTTTAAATAATGTAAGGATTTTGTTGTTAATATTTACAATAAATAGTTTGTGTGCTATGTCTTGTAGTTAAAATTTCAATAAATATTGATATACCCGGTGGACACCTTGAGGGTTACTAATTTTATCAGTATACTTTTCACTATGACCATTCAAGTAAAACATTTCATAATAGACCACTGTCTAAACTCTAAAGTGAGAACATCTTTTATCAATCTCATATAGTCAACGGTATCCTGATATTAGTAGTGTTCATTACCAAGTTTTCACTCGGTACCTATATTTGATGCAATTATTTACTTTAAAAAAAGAGTGCGGTAATAAAACCCTTAATTCACTCAAAACGAGTGGGATAAGTAAAATTTGTCTGACGTGCGTACGTAAATGTATACAATTATGTTATTTTGAATAAATACTTAGTTCTGATAAAATCTAAAAAGTTTGGAGGTGCGGGGCATCGATCCCCGTACCTCTCGCATGCTAAGCGAGCGCTCTACCATCTGAGCTACACCCCCTACTGATAACAAAGTAATGCATTCAAAAAATTGTTTTAGTTTTGGTCAACTTTCTATATCAGCAGTGACATTTTAACAACGATTTCGCGGTGACCCACAGGGATAAGGAGTGGCATGCTACGTAACATGCAAGCTATTTGCGCAATAAACGCACACAGTTCTATGTCATTAATCATCTTAAGAGAATTTATCTCTCTAATTTCAAGATCCAGATTCTGCATATTCTCCATATATTCTACATATAATTATTATTAAACAAGTTCGAGTTGTTTTGTATAAAATGTCTTTGCTTTGTGCTAGATTGTTGGATGCTATGTGGGTGATCCATATTCTGTTTGTTACAAGAGTTACGAAAAGAGCTAGATACAAAAGAATTTATCCAGAGTCACCAGCAATGAACTTTCTATCATCAAAACGAAATTTCTGGGTACCTACTGAAAATTTGTGTTTAAATCTGAAACCACATATTGCTGTTAATGTTACTACATTTTGTAGTGATTGTAGTTCAACGGGTTTGATATAAAGTTAAAAAATGTAATGTAAATATTACCTGAATTAAAGTGGAGAATTAATATCAAATACTTATTTGAAAGAAGTCATTTAATATGTCGGTTGTTAAAATAAGTGTAATAACATATTATACAGAGTGTTGAAATTTAAAAATATGCATAAAGAATATCACTATGGAAAAGGTTGTTATTATGTACAAATCAAATTTCGAAGAGAAAAACGAATTAATTTTGTAAAAGTCTAAAATTTGGAAAATAAACCCTTTTATAATTTAGTGGTTAATATATTTGGTTCATAAAAGGGTGTGTAGGCAGACCTCGCCGTTCGCGGGGGTTACGTTCCAGAAGAATGCGAAGCGCAAAACCGCGATGCGCAAGTAAACACATAAATGATAAAAATGGGGTTAGAATCCATTAACTAGATTTATTTATACTATGCAACCTCAAAAAAACAAAACTACTCTGCATTTTTTGGCTGACAATACTGAAGCAGAAACTTTAAGCTTTGACGACATAGTTTTCCGTGTTTTAAAAATTAAACTCAGTTTAATTTTCGGCAGAAACGCTCGAGAAGACAGTAAAGCTTGAACTAAAATTCCATACGTAACATTAGTCTGCCACTTGAATCTAGAGCTCGAATGTCCATTTGTTTATTCAAGTCATAATTTTACAATTTATTTCAGGTCCAATTTGGTAATAAGAGATTCAAAGGAATAGGCTCGATAAGTGTGTTTACAAGTTACATACGTCGGCTTTATTTATTTACGTCCGGTTTTATAAAGGTCACTAATCTGACGTTAACTTTAAATCTCTGTTAAAGTAAACAACGTCAAAACGTTGGCGCTTATGACATATTATTCATTAGTAAACACATAAAGTTTTATAAACTTTTGTTTATTTTAACAGTTAATTAAAGTTAACGTCAGATTAGTGGCATTTATAAAACCGGCCGTTAGTGTGTGAAAGTTGAAACAATTGACAATTCGATCCGTGAACTGCAAAGAAAAGGGAGCACAAAAGTGCCGCGCGTAAAATCAAATCAGCGAACCGCAAAGCCGCGAACGGCGACGTCTGCCTGTATATGAAAAAAATTGCGAGAAGAGAGAAGAAAAAAATTTAAAAGAAGATTATATGGTGAAGAAATGAAGAAAATGTGCATGGTAGGAGGGCCATAAGTTAAATACTGCAATCTATAAAAAGTAATTATCGGAATTGGGCGATTAACTTAGTTTAGTGGTAATTGGGTACATCATGGGAATTGGATGGCGAATGTTGCATTTGCTAGTAGTGTAGTTCACCAAGATTATTACTGGAGTGGACGTCTCATGAGTTGGACCTTGTCGAGGTTCCTGTTACTGGGTTGTCAACAACTTGTAAGATTTGGAAAGGACACATTGTGGTTATTGCTGGTGGTGCTTCTTGTTGGAGTAAACGTCTTGTGAGTTGGACTTCGTTGGAGTTCGTGTTGTTAGGTTGTCTGCAGCTTGTGAGGTTTGGAAAAGGGTCATTCCAGTTATTGATAGCGGGTCTTGTCTATCTTGCTGGTGGATGTAATAATTATCCTATCGAGATTGGCTAGATGGGGTGGGCAGTTACTGGCAGTTGCTTGGATCTATACTGGGGTTAGTCTGCAGCTTGGCAAACTTCTGTGAGCAGTGAAAAGGCTGATCGAGTTCTTTAGACGAGTGACAGAAGCAGGTATGTATTGAAAGAACTAAAAAGTAAAGTGAGGTGAAGTAATTAAGAAGGACTACTTACTACTTTCATGTTTATTGAATCACCGGTATTGTAACAAATAGGTATTTGATGAATTTTCCACTTTCATAGCATATATCACATTGACAATGGTAGAAAGTGTCATACGAGTTTTGAAGTAAGCTTTCATTAAACAAAACGAATTTTCAGAAATAATAACAATATAAATAATGCGTGAACCCGACCTGTTTTTGAGAGTAATCATATTCTGCTGGAGCTAAAAATATTTAATAACATTTAATATTAATAATGTATAAAAGGGCTTATGAAGTACATAAATTCATCTTAAAAGAGAATGTGTCTGAAACTAAATAGAATTAGTAAAGCCAAATATAACAGCAAACATAACACATTTTGACATAATGTATGAATAATAGTGATTTTAGGGCAAAACATTAAATAAATATAAATACGCTGTATGTATACAATACATAACTTAAACTTAGGTGTCGCAACGTATAGATATGGAAGTATATTATATGGTATTACTATGATTACAGATATGTACTGTCTTATAAAAGATGGCATAATACAGAAGAGTTAAATTAACAGGCCGTCGAAACGGCTTAAAAAAATATACGTATTTTACAATGCATAAATACAATAGCGTCTTAGCACAGGCTTCGTAAGACAATTTCTTAGTTCGAGATTCCTGTCAATTTATTATTAGTTTGTTCTTGTTGAAGCTTAATTCACTTTAATTCAAACTTTATGGAATATAAGTTGGCAAAGTACAGCGTTGTTTACAAAACTGTTAGGGCTTATCGAACTGATAACATTAGTTATCTATTACATAAGTACTAGATAGCACAAAACCAATAATCGGTCAAGTAAAAATATCGTATTTAATAACGACTGATCTACTTTGATACCCTAGTGCACAAGAAGAATAAAAAGAAGAAGAACTTCGTGAAAGCGCAATGTTAAGTTTTCTAACGCTGCTCTTAATGACCTGCTTGGCATTTGCCAGCGAAGAAGGTCCAGAAGTTACCATAAAACAAGGAACGCTTCGAGGATACACTCAGAAAAGCAGAAGTGACAAAACGTTCAGTGGATTTAGAGCCATTCCTTATGCAAAACCGCCAGTGGGAGAACTTCGATTCAAGGTAACGACCGGTGAATCTAATAAGTTTTATAATGGCTGATGTATCGATGTATACAGCCTCCAGTTGAGGGAGAATCATGGGAAGGAGTTTTGGATGCCACGAAACCACATCCTGTCTGCCCCCAGACTGATATGTTGACTAGAAGCGACACCATAATTGGAGATGAGAATTGTCTGTATCTTAATATTTACACTCCTCAGGTAAATCAGTTTTATTTTTCGATCAATTACTATCAATAGTTGACTCCTGGTTAGTACATGTTTAGTATTTGCAACAACATATTATAAATATAAACTTACCACTACAGTATCAGAAGATTGAATACTTCTATTCATTTGAAAGAGCATCGTCTATTAGTGAAATATTTTACTCAAAACTGTTTGTTTAACAATGATTTAGTCTTGCCCTATTTTTTTATATATTGTTTTTACAAATAATAGCTACCTGCCTCTGAGACAGAACTTCTTCCTGTCATGTTTTACATCCACGGTGGTGGTTGGTTTTTTGGGAATGCAAACATATACAACCCTGACTACTTGATAGATAAGGACATCGTACTTGTTACTGTGAATTATAGATTGGGTAAGTCGTCTAATATTCTAAAATAAAAATTTGTAATCTAGCAAAAAACTAGGTGCTCTCGGGTTTTATACAACTGGAGATAGCAACGCCTTAGGAAATTTCGGACTTAAGGATCAGGCCCTTGCCATCAAGTGGGTGAAGGAGAATATTGAGAAGTTTGGAGGAGACCCAGACAGCATTACCCTTTTTGGGCAATCAGCTGGAGGTGCCAGCGCTCACTTTCACATGCTATCTCCCTTAAGCAAAGGCAATTATATGATGTCTTTTAGGTGTATTTAGATTTTCAATATTTTTCGTTGCAGATCTGATAAAAGGGGTTATTGCTCAGAGTGGTACAGCGTTTGCGCATTGGGCATTAATGCCTCATTTTTTCTCAACACGAAGGTCAATGATATTATCTGGTGATTTAGGATGTCCTGGATTTGTCAAAAATGATATGATAGAATGCATGAGAAAAGTTGATGCTTATTCTATTATTAATCAGACAAAGACATTTGTGGTAGGTCAAATATTTCAAGGAAGATGAAGGGTTCTTGAAGTTTCTTGTTACATTTACAGGAGTGGGATATGGACCCCATCATACCATTCAAGCCAGTGATTGAACCCAACATACCAGGAGCATTTTTACCAGGAGATCCACTGGCTCTAGTAAAAGCTAAGAAATTTGCAGACGTTCCATTCATGTCTGGACTTACAACTGATGAAGGAGCCGTTAGAACAGCAGGTTTGATTTTACTCAAACGTCATGGCTACCATTACTTTTTCCAACTTTAGCTCTGTACAACCAACCGGAATTGGTAAAAGAATTGGATGAAAAATTCGAGGAAATTGCCCCAGTGCTGCTTATGTATAGAGAAATGGTTGCTGTCAAATACGAGAAAACAACGGGTCCCAAGATAAGGCAGTTTTACTTTGACGATCAACCTATAGATGAATCGACTAAACATAAATTTACTGAAGTGAGTATTTTGACTTTTACCACGCGGAGACAGCTATGATGAAAGAAAAACAAATTGTAAAAGTCACTTTATTCAAAATATACAGGAGAGATTCTTCCAAAAGAAACTTCGTTCTTATAAAATTATCACTTTTATTTTCAACAAAATCTAATCGTTGTACATAATCAGAAAGCTAATAATTACAGGAAAAAAGGTAACATAATTTTTAGATATTAAAAGCATATAGCTAATATATTTCAGAGTACCATTTTTAAAATTCGAGTTAACAGACATGTTTACGTTTTCTTCAGATGTATAGTGATGCTGTGATTTTATCAGGAGAAGACGTTGCAGTAGATTTACACGCAAAATACTCGAAAAACCCCGTGTACTACTATCTGTTCGGATACAGAGGATCTGGAAGCTATTGTACAATTTTTGGCGCCGACCCGTTAGATACAGGTGTTTTTTTTTAGGAAAATTTGACGAAGTTCAGTAAATTTAATAAAATAAGTTTTAGATGTTTGCCACGGTGATGAACTTTTATACTTATTTAACCACCAGTCAATATTACCCCACTATGAGCCCACAGAGTCTGATAATAAGATGACCGATTTTCTAACGACGTTATGGACAAATTTTGCAAAACATGGGTAGAACTTATAGACAATTAATTTCCATGTATTTAACAAGCAATTATTTTCAGAAACCCCACTCCTGACACTGATGCGACATTAGCCAAGTGGGAACCCGTGAAAACTGGAAACCAAAACTATTACTACATTAAAAGTGATACTGATGTCAAGGTGGCTCAAGGACTGTATGAGGAGAGAGCTGCATTTTGGAAATATCTTCCCTTAAATGGGATGAGAACCATGATCAAAGACGAACTGTAGATTTTATATGTTTGTCGAAATTGTTAAACCTGAATAAAAGCACTAAGACGATTTTTTTCCATTGTTTGCTTATAATCCAGAAATGATGATTATCATATTCTTTACGAACTGTAACAGCTGCTTCTTAAATCGAAGGTTTAGCCATTAAACCAAGTAATAATTAATAGGATAATATAATTATAACTAGTAATTAATACAAATAAATGTGAGTACGACCTAGTGATCTTGCGTACGACTGAAATCCCAGGAATCCACGATAAAGCCAACGTATATGCAAAACTTTTAAGCATCGAATTCAGTAACTGAGATGCGCGCTATTACAGCTACAGGCGACTGTTTGATCCAAACCTGAAATGGCTCCAATTCAAGGCTAAGCAGCCTACCTTTGCATGTACCTCCTTCGCCGCTAATTGCCCGCTGCTGCACATAAACTGTCGAAAATCTGGGCCACTTCGATTTGGCTCCAATGCGCTGTGAAGATAAGCAAGCGCTTTCCGCACAGTTTATATTTGTAAAATGAAAATTATGCTTTGTTTAAGCTTTAAAGAAAAGAATGATAAAAAATAAGTACAAAACATGTTTCTTTCAGAATAAAAACAATCTTGAATGACTGAGTTGTTATGGTAGGGCCATGGCTCGTTAGTTAAGCTACTTACTTTTAAATTGCTTAGGGTAAATAATCTTACATACTGTGTGGCTCCTTATAGCGAACGGCCACTTGCTAAGATACTTACCTTTAAATTACTTAGGGTAAGTAATTTGTCATATTATGAGGCGCTCCACTGCTATTGTGAGATTTAGGTTTATAAACATGTTTGCTAATAGTGTTGAATGTGTTGCATATATTGGTGGTCACGTGCTAAGGTGGTCTTTAACATTTTTCGTTGCCTCTGTACAAAGTAATTGTAACGATGGTTGCAATTTCATTTAAATATTTTTAGTTTACGTTTTCCGCCAACATCAAAACTAAACATACATAAATTAAAAATCAAAACGGATGGTCAATATGACTAGCCGTTTTTCTAACAGAAATGCATTTTGCTAAATAACTGTGCCGTGAATTAAAATTCATTCCATTTAATCGTGAAAAAATCACTTTCCGAGATTTATTCAGATCTTCACGTTGCCTGTTGGTCCGTCTGTCTGTCTGTCCACCTGTTCGTCTGTTGGCGGTATAGCTCAAAAATTGTTCCTTACAGAATGACGATATTTTGGATGCTAATTAGATGTCTATCTGACTCAAAATTGAATATACTTTCAGTCAAATATATACAGGGTAAGCACGTTTAAAAAATTAAATTTTGTTTGTTTTTGCTTTAACTCAAGAACTATTAGTAAAATAAAGTAATATATTCCCCATCACTCAGGTTTTTACCCTTGACGAAGATAGACATATTTTGGACCCAAAATAGACAGGATGGACAACTTAAAACATATTTTTTTACTTTCCTCTTCTAAAAGTCGACGGAAGTAGTGCGATCGTAAAAAATTGCCTTATGGGATTTCTTCAGAACTTTACGTTTCAGGGTCCCTATATGACGATAAATATGTTTTCTCAATTCCGTGTATCTGTGTGTCTATTCGTCTGTCTGTCCTTCTGTCTGTTCGTCTGTACGCCTGTTGGCGGTGTAGCTCAAAAAATATTTAGTGGACGAAGATGATATTTTGCAAGCGGATTAGATAGAGTTTTCTACCTTTTTTCTGAAAAATTGTTTTGTAGAGACTCCTTAACAAGTTACAGTATGTTACAAAAGAAATGGGAACATTTATTAATGTAATAAAACAAACAAAAAATTTACAAAAAAAGAGTAATAGTTCGAATGGGATGTAAAAGAAAAACAAACATATTATACCAAATATTCATAATGACCTCCATCAACTTCTATGTATCTCTACCAGCGCGTCACGATGGCTTCTTGCACACGATTTATCATTTCGACGTTATTCTTTAACATATTGACAGCATTCTCATGCATTCTAATAATTCGTGTCGGGCGCCCACCGGTGTTTCGTACATTTCCGATTTCAAATAGCCGTAAATACGAGTCGAAAAACAGTATAAGTTTATCTAACATTTACCATATACAACAAAAAATGAGGAAAAAACCACGATACCCTGTATACCTGGCTTGAAACCGAGAAAATTTCGGTCAAATATACAGTGTGTCCAAGATAAGGAGGGCCAGTATGAGGATCTCAGTAATTGTAAGAGATGCAAATGTGGTTAAATGGGAAGAAAGTTGCGCAATTAACGGACTAACAAAATTACGCCTAGAAATCCTTGATATGATTTTTTTAAATTATATCAAAAAAACAGAATTTTTGGATTTTCTATTTTATTATATTCGGGCTTTAATATTAAAGTTAGAGCAACACTGATTAAACTTCCTTGAAGCAGCTTTTAGTGGACTTAATGATTGCGCTATCAAATTTTTTATCCGACGTTTCGTCTTCGAGAAACCATCATCAACTTAATTTTTTTAAATATGGTCCTGGTTTTTTGATGCCAAATTTATGAAGTCCATTTTATTCTGAATTCAACAATGTACCACATGTTATGGTTTAATTACGTTTCGAGCTTTTTTTGATCATCACCAGAAAATTTTTAAGAAACGGACCTGCATTTCTCATAATTTTGTAAAAATAAGTTCACACAGTAAGTTAGGCGTTTTTAGATGCCATTAATATAGTGAAATGCACATCATAATGTCATACTTCTGATACATTAATCTAATAACCAACCAATAACTATTAACAATAAATAACAAATAAATGAACAAAAGATAAACAGAAAGAATAACAAAACGAACATCGAAACAATTTAATAGGTATTAAATTTACAGAAGGTATTCAAAAAGGTTGCCATCATTCTCTAAGTATAAATAACATCTTCTAACTGTAGAATCTAAAACATTATTCAGCAATACTGGCGTTATACTTTGAAAGGCTTCAAGAACCAATCTTCTAAGTTCTTCTTCTGTTTCAAAGTTTCAAAACTTTGAATACCTATTACATTGATTCAATGCTCGTTTTGTTATTCTTTCTGTCTATCTTTTGTTCATTTATTTTTGTTTATTGTTAATAGTTATTGGTCGGTTATTAAATTAATGTATCAGAATTATGACATTATGATGTGCATTTCAATATTTTAACGGCATCTAAAAACTCCTAACTTACTGTGTGAACTTATTTTTACAAAATTATGAGAAATGCAGGTCCGTATCGTAAAAATTTTCTGGTGATGATCAAAAATAGCTCGAAACGTAATTAAACCATAACATGTGGTACATTGTTGAATTTATAATAAAAAGGACTTCACAAGTTTAGCATTAAAAAACCAGGACCGTATTTAAAAAAATGAAGTTGATGATGGTTTCTCGAAGACGAAACGTTAAATAAAAAATTTGATAACGTAATCGTTAAGTCCACTAAAAGTTGCTTTTAGGAAGTTTAATCAGTTTCGCTCTAACTTTAATATTAACGGCAGAAAAAAATAAAATAGAAAATCCAAAAATTCGGTTTTTTTGAGATAATTCAAAAACGAAGAATCATATCAAGGATTTCTAGGCTTAATTTTGTTAGTCCTTTAATTGCGCAACTTTCTTCCCATTCAATCAAATTTGTATCTTTTACAGTTACCGAGATCCCCATACTGGCCCTCCTTATCTTGGACACACTGTATATTGGTTAAAAAATCTATAAAGGGATTTATTTATTTTTATTTTTTTTTATTTTTGTACTCAGCCAACAGCCGTTAGGCCAATTATAGGCGTCGCTGTACATTTTATGGGGACTTCCAACCCCACTAACGACTGTCATGATGTTATTATGACATCCGGGACCAACTATTTCCATGGCAGTCGTACCACGAGGCGCCGAGAGAAGCAGCTATGGAACTTCCATCCAAGTTCTGACCAGAAAGAGCTTTACTTAACTCTGCTGATTGAATGTGGACGCTTGTTCAAGCTACACCACCCGAAAACTTCAGAACTTTCCTCGCAAGTAGAAGTTGTGACACTGAAAATTTTGAAGAATCAAATAAAATTAGGGGCAAAAATATGTTAACGTTTTTAATAGTACTGAAACAGAAAAATGGTACACTGGGTAATGCAAATTACATCACTTTACAAATAGAAAACAACGTAACCAGTGGTATTCTAGCTGGACGCCATTTCAGCGCTTGGTAGCAGCCCACGCGCAACACCCTTGTTTGTCCCGTTCCGTGAGGAGGTATGCCTGGCATCTGTACGATTCTGTTGGATTATTTACGACGAGCTTATTATTTCCCATTTTTGTCTTTTTTACAAACATTTACCGTATGTATGTTAGGTCCCATTTTCGTTTAGGGTAAACCGTAAGCTATGTGCAAATTATTACATTTACTTACTCCTCAGTTATTTTATTTTCTTACGGCGCTCACCCTTTATATATTTGACAGAGAGTATATTCGGTTTTCGGCAAAGTAGATCAATAATCCGCATGTAAAATACCGACTTCCTTCAATAAATAGTTTTTTTAACTATATCGCCAACAGACGGACAGACAGAGAGACGAACTGATAGACAGACAGACGGAATTAAGAAAAATGGTTTGCCTCATCTATGGACCCTGAAACGTGAAGATTTGAAAAATCTCGGAAGGTGATTTATTACGTAATTCATTTTCTTATATGGGTATTTCGCCACTCTGCAAATTAAAATATTAAATAACGAAAATATTAACAACGAACGTTTCGAGGGACAATCTGCCCTCGTTATCAACGAATAACAATTAAAACTAACAAGAACTTATCTTTTTTTCACTGGAAGAAAAAACGACCAACCTCCAATGAATTTTCTGACATTGACGTTTGTTGATATCTGTACCTACTTGATCTCATCTTTAAGAATCGATAGCCAACTATTGTCTAAAAATATTGAGAAAGACGACACGCATTTTTCTTCGTTAAGTAAAATGTATGCCGTTTCTTTAATTTTTCGCCTAGTTGACATCGATTCTTTAGACAAGATCTTTGTGTTGTCCCATTGTATTTTATGGTTTTCATCCCAAGCATGTTCTGCCAGCTTAGACTTATTGAATTGATACGTTTTCAACATATTTTTATGTTCTTTAACTCTTACTGCTAAAGGCCTGGATGTTTCACCGATATAATATTTCCCGCATTCGCAGGGAATACTATATATACAATTCCTTGAATGCTGTTCTTCGTTGAACGGTTTAGTTTTTGTAAGAACTGACCGTAAAGTATTCATCGTTTTGAATACCGTCCTAACATTGAATCTATTTCCAATTCGTCTAATTTTGTCAGATATGCCTGGAATATATGGTATAGTAAGAGTATTATATTTTTGAGTGTCATTCCTTTGTATGTGTGTGGCATTGCTTCGTGTATTGAAAATGTTCCGAACAAGAGTCTCTGGATAGCCATTATCTTGTAAAACATTAATAATAAATTCTTTCTCTTTTTTGAAAATTGTATCATTAGAGCAAACAACTTTGGCTCTGTCGTAAAGACTTTTTACAACGCCTGTCTTTATGTTTTTGTGATGGTTAGAATTAAAATGTAAGTACCTATTAGTATTGGTTTTCTTACGGTATACTGATGTTTCAAAAGTATTTATTGTGCGTGTGATTAGTGTATCAAGAAAGGGTAACTGATTGTTTTGCTCTGTTTCTAATGTGAATTTGATGGAGGTTTCTTTACTGTTAATATGTTCAAGAAATTTGTCCACCTCATCTATATCATGAGGCCAAATTGCAAAAACATCATCGACATATCTCCACCAAACTACTGGTAATGTTCCAGTAGACAAAACACTCAACATCATTAAACATAAGCTACAAAACGATAACACATTACATACACGAACAACATTAAACGTTGGTACCATTATGGAACTTTTAACACTATGCATTAAAACGACATACTTTCAACTAAACAATGAATTTTACCAACAAGATTTCGGGATGGCAATGGGTTCACCTTTATCTCCCATTGTTAGTAACATTTTTATGGAAGACTTTGAACAACAACATGTCTACACGTACACCAACAAACCAGTAGTTTGGTGGAGATATGTCGATGATGTTTTTGCAATTTGGCCTCATGATATAGATGAGGTGGACAAATTTCTTGAACATATTAACAGTAAAGAAACCTCCATCAAATTCACATTAGAAACAGAGCAAAACAATCAGTTACCCTTTCTTGATACACTAATCACACGCACAATAAATACTTTTGAAACATCAGTATACCGTAAGAAAACCAATACTAATAGGTACTTACATTTTAATTCTAACCATCACAAAAACATAAAGACAGGCGTTGTAAAAAGTCTTTACGACAGAGCCAAAGTTGTTTGCTCTAATGATACAATTTTCAAAAAAGAGAAAGAATTTATTATTAATGTTTTACAAGATAATGGCTATCCAGAGACTCTTGTTCGGAACATTTTCAATACACGAAGCAATGCCACACACATACAAAGGAATGACACTCAAAAATATAATACTCTTACTATACCATATATTCCAGGCATATCTGACAAAATTAGACGAATTGGAAATAGATTCAATGTTAGGACGGTATTCAAAACGATGAATACTTTACGGTCAGTTCTTACAAAAACTAAACCGTTCAACGAAGAACAGCATTCAAGGAATTGTATATATAGTATTCCCTGCGAATGCGGGAAATATTATATCGGTGAAACATCCAGGCCTTTAGCAGTAAGAGTTAAAGAACATAAAAATATGTTGAAAACGTATCAATTCAATAAGTCTAAGCTGGCAGAACATGCTTGGGATGAAAACCATAAAATACAATGGGACAACACAAAGATCTTGTCTAAAGAATCGATGTCAACTAGGCGAAAAATTAAAGAAACGGCATACATTTTACTTAACGAAGAAAAATGCGTGTCGTCTTTCTCAATATTTTTAGACAATAGTTGGCTATCGATTCTTAAAGATGAGATCAAGTAGGTACAGATATCAACAAACGTCAATGTCAGAAAATTCATTGGAGGTTGGTCGTTTTTTCTTCCAGTGAAAAAAAGATAAGTTCTTGTTAGTTTTAATTGTTATTCGTTGATAACGAGGGCAGATTGTCCCTCGAAACGTTCGTTGTTAATATTTTCGTTATTTAATATTTTAATTTGCAGAGTGGCGAAATACCCATATAAGAAAATGAATTATGAATTCACGCCACAAAGAAGTTTCAGAGATTATCTTGATTTATTACGATTATAATACTTTTTTCGTCTTTTAGACGATGTAAGTAATAAAGGTAAAATTTTGTAGATAGCTTAGGTTTTTACCCTTGACAAAAAAGGGCATATTTTGGACCCAATATATATACAGGGTGAACACTCTGCTTGAGTCATGTGGTCAGTGCGTCGATTATACTGCTACCGTAAGCCCACAAAATAAGTGACATTTTTTGTTCTAGAAGTTAGATCGCCGAGCTAGCATCGCGATCCATGTCGGAGTCCAAGTTCTAATCGCACCAGCCACAACGTTTTTTTTTAATTTGCAAATTGATGTAATTCACACCCTTTCGAAGAACGTTTTGTGTAAACCTTTTTACAGATTTTGTTTCCTTTGATATTTTCAAAATGTGTAGTTCCAAAACTTGCACAGGCGAGGTAAGTTTCGAGTGAAACCCTTACACAGTTGCTAATTGGTTTTACAAAAGAACCAAAAAAGCTAAACAAGTTTTTAAGTAAAGCAGGCTTTCCAGTGCACGTCTTTTATGCATCTACTTAGTTCGCTTTTATATTTTGAATTGTCCTGTATATAAACCGAGTGTTTTAGAGCTTGAAACAATCTTCTTCCCGTCCTTAACTGCCATAATAAATTACTAAACACATTTTAGCAACTTAATCTGAAAGACATTTTCAATTCAAGTACAAGCCTACTTAGAGAAAAAAATATATACACTATAAAGGAAAGGAAACCTAAACATATTGTATATCACTAAAATAAAAAAAATGATAGCTATTTATAGCCATAATTGTCAACTTTTATTTTTCTTTTTCCTGTATTTTTTTAAAATTTTAAATAACTTATTGAATTTATTGTGTGAATTGATTCCATTTCGTGAAAACAGTTTTATCGTTATGCAAAAAACAAACATGACAAAATACTGTTCTAGAGTTAGAGCTAATATAAAACATTAGAAAACAACTACTGCATGCAGGATCAAAAGTAAAAACACAAAACGCATAAGAGATTAAAATGTTGAATTCCAGTAAAAGCTACATTTCCGACTTTTGACCGTTATGAAAGCAGCAATATAACTAAACAAGAATTTCTACTTCTACCAACCAATTAGCTTTCTAAACATAAATATGTATTTAATTACTTACCTCTGGTATTTTCTTAGTAAATTTTTGAAGTTTCTTTATTGTTCTGTTGATGTGCAACAGCTCAAATGCAGCTAACACATGTAGATGGAGCAGGTCGTTACAAAATAAGTTATTCTGTTATTTACTAAATTCAAACATTGCATCATTTTTAATTTGAAATTCGTTATACGAGTAAATACTGCTAAACCAAATTTTAAGTACGAGTTTGTGGAAGCATGATTGATTGAAATTTAATCCTTCATTGTGTTCTGCTTACTAATGCAATTGTGAAGCACTATACTCCAGGTATCCAGATTAGAATTCAATCAGGTAATTTTAGACAGACTATAGCATTAACTTATAATCCTGCAGTACAATGATGATTATATTAAAATGTACAGCCAAAGTTATATTTCAGTTTGTTTTTATATATATTCTTACATAACACACAACAACAAATAGTTCACGACGTCATAGCAAATGTCATGACCCACGATAAATGCAGTTGAAGAGCATATATCGGCACTTCTAAAAAAAGAAACAAGTAAGATCTACCCAGCAATGTTTTTCAAAGTTTCCGTATTTAATGGATTATTAATAAGAAAAAATAAAACTCATAACCACTTTAGATTTTGCTATTTAAGCAAATATTTATAGAATAGCTATGTAGCTACGTATACAACTCATAAAGAGAACTAGTCACTGAACGATATCTTTCCCACTCTTTTTCGCAGGTGTAATTATTGTAATTTGACAGCATAGCAAACATTAAATAAAAAACCTGACTGCCTATGCAACAATTTCGTTGACTTAATGAAGATAATATATCTTTAACGTATATAGTACGAGCACCTTTGAACCATGTTAGATGGCAAGCAGAATAATCTGTGTAACACTTCAGATTTTAGAAACACTTATCGATATATGTATCTGATGAGAGTAGACTTTATTTAGAAGTATAGATGACGTATTTATTTTAAAATTTATAATAGATAGGACCTTACCAATATTTTTGATTCGATTTAAAAATATTGTAAAATATTTACCTTATGCTAAAGTTTCCAACTATATCTGTTACAGAATATAGATAAAACTTAAGTGTTTCTTATTTAATCATATGGTACAGTACAACAGCAGCTCAATAGTTATTTTGTTATATTTCCAAACTATAGCATAAAGTACATCTACCGAATATACAACCTAGCGCTTAAAATTCCATTGCAATGGATTTAGTTTCGAATTCACTCAGTTATTAGACTAAATTGTACACTGCGCTATTTTTCGTTTCCACCACTGCATTCACGGAACATACAATTACGGCATTGTTACTGTACTGCACTTTATTGTTTACGTTACAGAAACGCAGTTGGTTTTAAATTCTTAGAATTTACAATTAACGAAACGTTTTCGGATATTTGTCATTATTTCATTGCAATATTTCTTTGGTGTAAGCATAAACCAATAATACGAATCGATTAATGTCGGGTAATTACTGCAAATTTTGAATATTGCAAATAATTAGTTTCGCCAAACATTCGGTGTTAAGAGCATTGATTGGTAACAAAAATGCCTCGCCGTAGAGTACATGTTGGCGAGTTGATTGTAAGTCTTATACGATTATTTTCAGTCTAAAAAAATGGTGGGCCGCTCATACCAGTAGTGCACGTGCATAAACGTGTCACAGATTCTCTACAAATTAGTGAATCTAAATTAAAAAGTGTGTTAAGTGGTAAAAACGATTGGTGAAATATAAAAACCTTAAATGCCTGAAAACATTACATGTTCAAAAAGCAGAAGTGAGGCATGTAATATATCACATGTACGTAAAATAGTATATTTCTTTTTACATAAACTAACAGAAAGACAAATTTTAGATATTAGTCGGGCAAGTTTAGCTATATTACTACGTAATATCGGTTTCGTTTTGTGAAAGATGATAATAGGAAAGCACTCTGCTTTCTTCAGAAATTATATAAAGTTCAGTAACGAAAATATCACTTCGTGTTCTTGGATAAAACCTGGATTTTTTTAAAGGTGGATTAAAAAGATCTTGGCAAGACGATTCTATTACATTCGGTCAAAATTATGGTGGCGTAGAAACGCGTTACATAATATTACATGCGGGGACAAATAATGGATTTGTAGAAAGTGCGAGCTTAATTTTTTCTTCAACTTTTCATTAGCAATATGAACGGGGAATGGTTGATAAAATGGTTGAAAAATCAGTTACTGCCTAATATAAGCGGGTCATCTGTTATTGTCAATGATAACGCTCCTTATCATTCAGTGGTGATTAACAATCAACCCAATTGGAAAAAAGAGGACCTAATTAATTGGCTGCAGAAAAAGCAAATCAGTTTTTCAAAGAATTCTTTGGAAAGTGCATCATTGACTCTCGCCAAATTACACGAAGAATACAAAAAATGTGACATTATCCAGGAAAATGGCCACCATTGTTGCGTCTTTCTCGCATCATTGTCAATTTAACCCAATTGAGTTGGTATGGGGTATCTGTAAAAATTATTATGACCGACATATTGGTGAAAATGGTTACGAACGCGATCAAGTGTTAAAGGTGTGACAAGATTCTTTAAGCAATACTGGGATCGAGAACAAGTTATTGACGGAGTTAGACCACTAATTATAAACAAAGGCAGAGATAGTGAATCTGAAACAATTTTTTTGCTTCGCCTAATTGTTTCGCCATTTATCCAATTATTTCAGGATTAACCTGTATATTTTTATTTGAATTATAAATCCTTTGCATTTCAAATTCTTCAATTTTCCAAAGCAGCTTATTTTGTACCTGGATCGAGTTCCTTTCGTTTGCGCGATGCCCTTTGTATATATGTAACGCAGCCGGCCGCTTCTTATTCGTACGGGTCACCGAAAATTATTATTATAGTATTTAAGTTTTAGGCCCATAATAAGCATATGACGAACGAGGATAAATTTTGTGGCCGAGACCGATTAGGCCGAGGCTAGTAAATTAGGGGAGACGGTTATATGCTCAATATCAGCCGTATGTTCTTCAATAGTTTTCGTAATATCTACTAAAAGTGTCCAATTTTAAGATATGTGATTTCAATACAAAGAATATAATACTTAGTTACTACACAAGTATATTAATGATGCATTATCACAAAATGTTATCTACAACTGCCCAAAATTGAGAAAAGTGCATTATGAAATGTCAGATCTGTCATTTTCAAAAATATTTTAGTAGGCAAATGCCATTACTTCATTCATTTGACATTATTTCCGTTAGGTAATGAAGCCAGTACACCACTTGTTGTGTAGCGGAAGTTTATTACACCACTAGTGACCTTCCTTACCTAACGGAAATAGTGTCAAATGAATGACGTGATAAGTGCTTATCTAAAGAGTTGTAGATAAATAAGTATAGTAGTAACCACGTAATTTGGTAGTGCAGTAACGTTCGTTGAACAACAATCAAGGTACTGTGGGTAGTGTAGCATCGGTTATTAATCAAATAAACGCCGTGGCTGTTAAATTTTAACGGCTTTGTCTGTCATTGGTAACATTTCCATTAAGTAGACAGTAGGGATATAGTACAATAACATGTAGGTATTATGAAAAAAATGTCTCTGCCGAAATAGGAAGTGGACCGAAACTAATATTACTTTCTTATCAGAAGGGGGTGTAGCTCAGATGATAGAACGCTCACTAAGCATGCGAGAGGTAAGGAGATCGATGCCCGGCAAATCCAAACTTTTTAAATTCTATGAAATTTCTCAATTTACTTGGAAATTACATAATTATATAAATTAACATAAGCGCGAGAGACAAATGTTACGCATCCCACTCACTTTGAGTGAATAAAGAGCTTCATTGCAGTACTCTTTTTTTAAGTAAATAATAGCCATAAATATACCGAATATAAATCTTGGGTGAACACTACTAATATCAGTATACCGAAAGATTGTACCGGTTGATTATAAATGCTTTTTAATCAAGTTGCCTTTGAAATATTTGTTGTATGAATAATATGTTGGTGGCACTGTAAGTCTATGTCAAATTCGATGTTAGCAGGTTAGGTTTTGCGTCAGTTTTGACACAGACTGACGCAAAACCTAACCTGCTAACCCACTCCATATGTTACGCAAGTACTGTAGTACTTTCAGCGTGATCCACGTTCGTTGAGTTTAGCTATCTAGGTGCAGAAATATGTATTTATTTACTTCAGTGGGATAAGTAACTTATTACGTAACTTATTTGACACCATTTCCGTTAGGTAATGAACCTCATTACACCACTCAGTTATTTAATGGCTTTATTATCTTATTGAGTGGTCTAATGGCTTCATTACCTAACTGAAATAGTGTCAAATGAATGACATAATGACATTTGCCTACTAAAATATTTTTGAAAATGAGAGATCTGATATTTTTTCTATGCAGTTGTAGATAAAATTTTGTACAATACATGTGTGATATGCATCATTAATATACTTGTGTGCTAATATAACTCGTGGTACGTACTCTGTGTAACTTACACACACGTATATTAATGATGCTCTTATCCCACTTGTATAGTAAATAACTAATATATAGGGTGTTTTTTTTTAATATTTCATTTATTCTGCATATTCCATTACATATATGTAATACTATATGCCTATATGCAACATTCGTTTTTTAATCATACATTATAAATGTTTTAAAACTATACTAAAACTATCTGCTCTAATTTACTTCTCTGATTATATGAAAACTATGCCTAATTCCTGGTAACTTAACTACTTATAACTTACAAATTCTATTTTTAACAATTATATGAAATTCTTTTAGGAAAGTATGTTTAACTGATTATTACCTACAACTAAAGCTATATATGTTTCTATTTACTATTTTATAATTTTTCCCAGTCTATATTTTTGACAAAGAAATTAAATTCTCTTAGGTAAGTATTTACAAGTAATTTTTTATTTACGGGCCAGTCGCCGCCCTTGATTAGTATACTATGTCGTAAAATTCGTCGCTGCACTTTAAAAATTTTACAGTTATAAATCAGATGATCTACAGTCTGATCATCAGTATCACACGGACATCGAGCACTGTCTAAAATTTTTAAATGGTACAAATAGCTTCGCAGTTGTCCATGGCCGGTCACTAGCACAGTAAAATTAGGGTTCACTTTAGACGGGTATTTTAATCTTGCGGATACTGTTGGATAGAACTCTTTTGTCACTTTCCCTTTTTCTGTATTGTTCCACTCACTTTCCCACTTCTCTACACTTTCCCGTTTAGCATCACTAATTATTTCACTTTTGGGTATCTTGTTGTAGATTTCCACAGTATCGTCGCACTCTGCTCCACATTTTGCTAAGTAATCGGCCCTCTCGTTCCCTACGTTACCTTGATGTGCTTTTACCCAGGTGACAAACAATTCACATTTTTCTTCTAGTTTAATCATCAGTTTCTGTATTTGTATTATTAAATTGCCATGTTTATCTCTCCCTTTCAATGAATCAATTGCGACTCTACTGTCGGTGTATAGTACTACTTTTGGTAGATTGCTTCGTTAATAATAGAGATATAGAAAAATACTTCTTTTGTTTTAAATGCCATTGCACAATCTACAAACTGAAGTAAACCAATTTAAGCCATGGCTTCCTATTTTTGCGCAGTGATACACAACTTTGGTTTTTTTAATGGAACACCCTGCATAGTTTTAGATATTTGTAAGCAGAGCTAAAGGTGCTTTGTGACACTTACAACAGATGTTCTCACATTAGACAGTGGTCTATTATGAGATGTTTTACTTGTATGTCGTAGTGAAAGTTGCACTGATTAGAAGTGCTCATCCCTCAAGGTTTTCACCCGGTACAAAAAAGTATATTGAAACTTTAACTACAAGACATGGGACAGAAATTATTTGTATTACACATTAACCCTACGATAGCACCACACGGTCGTTAAATTTGATACAAACCACAAGGTAAGGTCGTATGTGCTCCACTTTAGATTTTTGTCTAATAGAGGAACGGAAACTTTATTTGATAAATTGGAACGAAAATGTTACACTTGAGGCTCATTGTTACATTATATTAACAAATACATTGGAAAAATTGAATTCGTTTAAAAATAATACAAAAATTAAAATAAGATTTTTGAGATATAAATGTTTTGGGAACCAATAGATTGCGTTAGTAAAATAAGAAAAGGAAACTAGTTATTTCCAGTCATCACATATGGCATGGCAGTGTTCGGCACACCTTTTTTTCTCGCCTAGTTCATTTGAAAATAGTTTTTTACGACCGACCAGAAAATATGCACTTTCTGGAGAATTTTTTCGCCAGAAAGTAACGTTTTGCCGGTAAAGATCGGAAAACCGGCATCAAGGACCGGTAATAGCTATTTACGTTATTAGACCGGTAGTAACATTTTTATGGCCGCGCCAATACTTTACAGGTTGAGCCCGTAGGGCGAGACCTGTATGTTTGTGAAGGCCATAAAAATGCTACCGGTCGTGTATCGTATAAGATTTTTTAGGATACGAGTCCGGTAGATAAAATTTACAGGCCGGTAGTTCTACTACTGGTCTAGGCCAGTAAATTTTATCTACCGGACTCGTTTGTAACTATGTAAACGCTAGTTACCAATGCAGTATCCTAAAAAAGCTTTTGCCGGTCCCTGATGTCTTCGTTACTATGAAAACCAGTTTGTGTTATTGTTTGGATAAGTCAAATAATATACTAATGTCATAATTTTTTTGAGTTTTCGAAAGTGAATTCGCAAGTTTTAAAGTATGGCCTCGGTTTTCATTAAAAAAATATTGTACGATATATGACCGGAAAGTGTTTTGCAGGTCTCCCCAAGTTTTCAGGGCTCGCCTACGGCTCGCCCTGGAATCTACTTGGTTCGACCTGCAAAACATTACTTTCCGGTCTCGTAACGTAAATTACTATTAGAATCTGAGATCGGAAAATGTTCTGTCTATATGTTCGTACATATGTATACAGGGTGTCCGGAAATACGTGTACAACGGAAGACCACAAGTTCCTTGGCCCAAAATATGATGATTTAACTCAACTTACCTATATACGAAGTTGCTTAGTTTAGCCGCTAGAGGTCTTCAAAAATGTTTATAATAATGGTGAGGCACTAACACTCCATGAAGGAGCTTCTGGAATAAATTCAAATTTCTAAAATTGCAGGGTGTTTTTTAAAAACTTTGTCACAATAAATTATCCATTATTTGCCCCCTGTATAATCACTACCAAAGTTTTTTGTGGATAGCTACTTTAATTTAGAAGCTATTTCCTCTCTTACAAAATTTTAGTTGGGTAAACGGTTTAGCCACAATTTTTTTTTTCTAAATCTCTACAAGCCTGAATCAGTAATTGTAACTAGGCTTGTAGAGATTTAGAAAATATTTTTTGTGCCTAAACCGTTCACCCAACTAACATTTTGTAAGAGAGGAAATAGCTTCTAAATTCAAGTAACCATTCAGAAAAAAAATTGGTAGTGATAATACAAGGGGTTAAAAAATTTAAAAAAGTTAATCATTTTTAAGCCCTCTAGCGGCTAAACTAAGCAACTTTGTATATATGTAAGTTCAGTTAAATCATCATATTTTGGGCCAAGAAATTTGTGGTGTTCCGTTGTACACGTATTTTCCGGACACCCTGTATATAAAACAAATGAATTTATTCAAGCCAAATCTAGCATCCCATTATACATTTTGTAGAGCGCATTTCTGCGTTTTTCTAGCCACCGTTTCCGATTATATAACTTCTTCTTCATAGTCACTAACAATAGGATTATTTTTATCTTCATTCTCGCACTCTCTCGTCGAAATTTTTCATTATCACTGTAATCCTCGTATAAGTGTTTCGCAGTTCTGTATTCGTAACGGGACGCTTATTTGTAGCCATTTTGATTATTATTCTATGAACAAAAAGTTTAGTTTAAATCAAGAAATCCAGATTATTCGTTAACTTACCGCATGGATATTTATTACAGTAACCAGACAGTGGGGTCGTACATAACATAATAAAAAAAAAGCAGCGGACATTGTGAGACTTGTACGGTTCTATGATAAGTGAAGGTACTCAAACGCTGGACCTTACAGCTATAACACGTACGCAAATGTAAATCTTGAGGTCACGAGCGACTCCACGGTGTGGTCCTAGGGTTAGCGTAGCTAACGTGATTTATTAGTGACCTTAATCTATATATACAGTGCTTTCGTAAAGTCATGTATACATTCGTTAAAAATTCAAGAAATAACTTTTGGAAAAAACGCTCGGACCCGTCGATTTTTATTTTTATTTGGGCATTTTTTGAAATAAAATGCATACATACAGGGTGTCCCGAGTATGAGGTATGGCGTTATCAATGTTTTTTTTTAAATATTAACTCCCTTTTTTTATTACGGAATTTGAAGGAACGCATCTTTTTACTTATGTTAAGCTGATTTTTGAATATATATCAGATGATAAAAAATTAAGAAAAAAAAATTGCAAAATACTAAATTTTGTTGCAATAGTCATTTCAAAAACAACTAAATTAAATGTACAAATTGTGCACCGTTGTCTGCCTGATAGTAACTAAGACGACCGATATGTTTTTTATTGATTGCTGTCATTGATAAAAGCGTAAAATCATACTTCTTAAAATCAAATTTAGTATTTTCTAAACTTATTTTTTTTTTCTTAATTTTTGGTAATGTGACCTATACACAAAAATTACCTTAGCGTAAGAAAAAAGACGCGTTCTTTCATATTCTGTAATAAAAAAGGAGGTTTCTATTAAAAAAACATCGATAACGCCATACCTCATACGAGGGACACCCTATATGTATGCATTTTATTTAAAAAATTGCCCAAATAAAAATAAAATCGACAAGTCCTTGCGTTTTGTCCAAAAGTTATTTCTTGAATTTTTAACGAATTTATCCGCTATTTTACGAAAGCACTGTATATAAAGGAAAGTCGCAACTCTGACTAATCAACGTAGAGCCGAAACCACTGGTATTAGAAACTTGAAATTTGGGTGGAAGGTTCAATTTGTTATGTAAAGTAGTGCTAAAAAGGAATTTTTTAAAATTCGATCCCTATGGGGGTGAAAAGGGGTAAAATGTGTTTTCACGAATTCCTCAATATCTCTTACACCCGATAAGATATCGATTTGGTGTTTGCTTGCAAAGATTATCAATGCAAATACCTAGAAAGTATTTTAGCATTTTGCCCTAATCAACCGCTAAAGGTGCAAATCTGGATTGGGTGTGATCTAAAGAACCCTTCGTATCTCCTATGTTTATTGAGTTAGAAAATTCTTCATTAGCATATAGATGTATTTTTAAAATATTTAGAAAGGGGTTTAAGGAAATTTGAAAATTTTGACCCTAAAGGAGTGAAAAGGGGTAAACTCTGTTTTCACGAATTCCTGAATATCTCTTACACCCGATAAGATATTGATTTGATGTTTGCTTGCTTACGTGTCCACTGTCCAATAGAGGTATCTAAGAACACATTTCAGAATTTTGTCCTAATCGACCCCTAAAGGTGCAAATCTGGATTAGGGGTGAATTAAAGAACCCTTTGTAACTCCTAGGTTTATTGAGTTAGAACATTCCTTTTCTGGAATATAGATGTATTCTTAAAATATTTCGAAAGTGGTTTAAGGGATTTTACAATTTTACCCCTAAGGGGGGTGAAAAGGGGTAAACTGTATTACACGAATTCCTCAATATCTCTTAGACCCGATAAGACGACTTGGTGTTTGCTTGCATAGGTATCCAATACAAGTGTTTAAAAACACATTTCAAGATTTTGTCCGAATCAACCCCTAAAAGTGCAAATCTGGATTCGGGGTGAATCAAAGAACCCTTCGTATCTCCTATGTTTATTGAGTTAGAACATTATTTTTTGGTATACAGATGTATTCTTAAAATAATTAGAAAGTTTAAGGGATTTTAATATTACCCTTAAAGCGGTAAAAAGGTAAATTTTTTTTTCGCTGTGGGTTTATTTCAGGATAATATGGGCTGAATTTTTTTTTCAAAATTTTACCCCTAAGGGGTGAAAAGGAGTAAACTGTTTTCCACAATTATTCAATATCTTTTAGAATAAATAGGATTTCTGAAATTCCACTCCCAACTGGGGGAAATGGGTATCGTGCTATAATTTATGAATACAAAATTTAGTTTGTACATATATATTTTAATTTTATCTCATTGTTATACTAAAACTGTAGTTTTATCCATATATATAAGGGGAACGACAATTACGCACACATTTCCAGGGGGTGCGTGAAGTATAAAAGAGTTATGGAGGCATTTTTTCGGAAGAATTTTGTTTCCTTTTTTCCTACAATATTGTTTTGCGGCGTTTGTTAGTTTAGTGTATTGAGTGAAGGGGGGGGGGGCTAGAATTCATTTGAGATTTGCAAGAAAAAACATTTGTTGCCCGTACGAAGAGCTGGTATGACATAGAGTCCCTGTATATAATAAGAAAGAGTCGAGTCATTGGTGCAACCCATTGTGATTGGTTGGATTCACAAACCATGGAGTACTTGAATTTTAAAAAATAATATAATAATCATATTATATTTGAATTTGACATAAGCTATTCAAATGCCTTATTTTAGGTTATTTTGACATGACTTTTGACGTCAGTTCAAAATCGTTCAAAGTATATTCGTATTATTAGTGACAAATAATTATTCCGAAGGCTCAGTTACATTACATGGGAACAAGTAACTAATAGCCAGTACTAAAGCGAGTGTTTTAACAATACATTTTTTTAGTAGTTTGCGTAAGTAGACAGTCCAGTTTAAGCTCCAAAATGAGTGATACTAAGAACACACTCGTAAACGAATACTGAAAACTGTTATAAAATGTATGTGCCAGGAATTGATAAAAATACTGGAAAGATGAATTAGTTCCAAGAAAAAGCGTGTGGATAAAGAAATGTTGTGCTAGAAGGAAGACATGTGGTGCTTCAAGCCTTCTCATGAAAGAACTTTCCCTGAAGTATATTGAAGAATATTGAAATTGCATTACCATGACTCCAACATCTTTTGATACTGACCTAATGACAATTGGACTGGTTGGGTCTACACGGGTATAGTGTGCACAGTACGGCTGTTATATTTCGTGCAATTATAGCTCTCCTGCTTGCACTTAAATTTTTAGTTGTTAATTTTTAATTTATTGTTATATTTTTATTATTTATATTTTTTATTTAAAAACTAAAAGTTTAGGTTCCTTTATTGAATAGAAATTGTTGAAAAAATGATTGTAAGTAAATACAGATTTAGACGGTTAAAATTCTTTGACAATAAAAACATTTATTTCATTGTAAAATGTGTTGTTGCTTCTACGGGCATTTCATAATATTGCAGTAGGTAAATATGAAAAAAGAGTTCAATGCAACTATCGATGTTGAAGATGTAGCCAGTGATGATAACGATGATAGTACAGTAGTTGATGATGGTAAAGACTTCAGGAGGAGGGATCATTTATTTGTAAACATGTTTCCATAATAGTCTTGTAGAAAACGTAGGAGTAAAATTGAAATGTTTATATGTACATAAGTAATAACATAATTAAATCTATTAGGAAATTTAATTTTTTTCTCGTTCTTTTAATTTGAAATATCTCTCAAGGAGTTCACATTTCCTTTTGTCAACTAAAATCGTTCATTCTACAGTGCCTTTACATAGACAGTGGCGACAATGGGGTGTCCTATTTTTGATTGGCTCCCTAGATCACGTGGTTTTAGCCGCCATGTTTATGCTAAATCACCTGTGATTCGTGTTATACTTTTGGCAGTACTGAAGTGTATTGTCAGTCTATGTCAAATTCGAGGTTAGCAGGTTCGGTTTTGCGTCAGTTTTGACACAAACTGACGCAAATCTTAACCTGCAAATCTCAAATGTTTTCAGTACTGCCAAACGTAAAACACGTATCACAGTCGACTCTGATCACGGATTTAAATAAACACCCGTTAGAAATTTGCCAAAATATGGCGGCGGGGGTGTGGCTTAGTTGTATTGTCGCCACTGTCTATATAAAGGCACTGCAGTTAATTCCAGCAATTTCATTTTTTCTTCATGCCTATCCTCTCGTCAAATTGTTAACTTTCTTCTCAAATAAGCTTTTTTTTTTTGGGTTCTCACTCCCACCACCTGCTGTTTTCTTTTATTTCTCGGGGTAAGTTTTGCAGATGCGTTTGTGTATTCTGTAGAATGTGTGTTTGCTCGGGCAGCTAAACTTTCTTTAGAAGTGCCAGTAGAAGAATCTGCAGAAAGAACATTAAAAGAATGTAAGCTACAAGTTTGGTTTTTGTCCTACTAACTGGTCCATTCCTTGCAAATTTAAGAAACGGGTAGGCTTTCGTCCAGTCTTATTACTGTTAGTTTTAAAATCAGAATATGATCGCAGCAAGTTTTTCTATTTTAGTCTGCAGGTATTGGTGGTCTTCTAAAATGTTCTCCAACTCGCTGCTTATAGAACTCCAAGCATCTGTTTTCTTTTTGGGGTTTGAATGATTGATTTCATTTAATTGGTTCTCCGTTGTAGTTATAACCGCAAGAGTTTCGCTGTAAGTCCACTTTGAACTCTCAGTAGCAATGTGAGAATCTTGGGTCTCTACATTTTGTCATCAGAGCAGCTTAGAGCTTGTCGGTCAGTTGAAACTAGAATACTACTAAAAACGTAAACTGACAATGCATTTTTTGCGTTTGACATATTGACATTTGTGTTTGAAATATTAGCCCGCCATGTTACACATACATGTTTAATGTAAAATCAAGTGGTTTTGATTTGTGGATCCACATGTCTCAACTCTTTCTTATTATATACAGGGACTATAGTCCGGTCGGCAGGTACATAATGAGGGGGGTTAGCTGGACACAATTCCCAAGTTAATGAAATTTTGGGATATTGTTTGGGGATGTTATTGGGTGTGGAATCTGAGTTTTCGACCTCGAGGACCCTGTGCTAACTCGGGGAGGGCCGAAAAACCACGACATTTTCGGACTTTTTTCGGTTTTTTGCTTATATCTTCTGAACCATGCGTTTTTCGAGAAAAATACTCTTATAGGAAGTTGTAGAGCATGATATTTCCTTCAATTTTGATTGGTCAAAATTATTTGTTGACCCAATACTTACCGAGATACAGCAGTTGAAAGATGGAATAAATTTCTCAAAATGCAAAAAAAATAGAAAAATACAGGTTTTTGCCTCATATTTTTCAACGTATCTATGTATACTATACATAGCTACTTATTATTCTTTATTTTAAACTAGCTGACCCGACAGACGTTGTCCTGTACAAATTTCAATTAGTTTGTGATCGTTTTCTGAATTTGTGAAGATATTTTGGCAATGTGTAAACAAAGTAAAAAGGAGAAAAAAAAACGTATTTCTTAGTGATAATTGCATCTATTAACGATTGTGGCTATGGATATTCAATTTAAGGAAGCGTTAATTCAGAAGTACGCTAATGGAAAATTCGTTTGGTTTGTAGCATTGCGAGTTCTGTGACCTAAATTGCTGCGTGTGATTAGCGGCATTGCAATGCAATTAAATTGTGTCAATTCAATTCAATTCAATTATTTGGTTTGCGACACAATGTGCGATGCGAAGAAACACAATTTGGACAACTGATTCACTTTGTTGTAACTGTATAACCGTTTGTCACTTCAAAACTCACCGTATTTCGTAGGTAAATCTGTAAATTTGCTTGAGATCAAACGACGAAACTTAATTCATTTCATGCGTGTATGCTGACACGGAGGACACTGACGCCTCCGAAACTTATTGATTATTCACTATCACTTTGGTTTAATGGTAAATCTTGGAGAAGCCGTCTCTTGAGTCGTATGTATATTACTTCGGCCTAGTTGCTGGATGGTGATGTTATCAGTGAAACGTAGATTGGTTAGGATTTTTTGGTAGCTCTGTTTATGAATTGTTCAATGGTGTCAATTCCTAGTTCATGGTGGATTTGATCATTTCGAACAAAACCGAAAAAAGTCCGAAAATTTCGAGGTTTTTCGGTCCTCCCCGAGTTAGTACAGGGTCCTCGAGGACGAAAACTCAGATTCCACACTCCATACTATCCCCAAACAATATCCCAAAATTTAATTAACTTGGGAATCATTGTTCTGTTGCAACGTTTCATGAAATGAATTAAGTTTCATCGTTTGATCTCAAGCAAATTTACAGATTTACCTACGAAATACGGTGAGTTTTGAAGTGACAAACGGTTATACAGTTACAACAAAGTGAATCAGTTGTCCAAATTGTGTTTCTTCGCATCGCACATTGTATCGCAAACCAAATAATTGAATTGAATTGAATTGACACAATTTAATTGCATTGCAATGCCGCTAATCACACGGAGCAATTTAGGTCGCAGAACTCGCAATGCTACAAACCAAACGAATTTTCCATTAGCGTACTTCTGAATTAACCCCTCCTTAAATTGAATATCCAAGGCCACAATCGTTAATAGATGCAATTATCACTAAGAAATAAGTTTTCTTTTCTCCTTTTTACTTTGTTTACACATTGCCAATATCTCTTCACAAATTCACAAAACGATCACAAATTTATTGAAATTTGTACAGGACAACGTCTGTCGGATCAGCTAGTTTAAAATAAAGAATAATAAGTAGCTATGTATAGTATACATAGATACGTTGAAAAATATGAGGCAAAAACCTGTATTTTTCTATTTTTTTTTGCATTTTGAGAAATTTGTTCCATCTTTCAACTGCTGTATCTCGGTAAGTATTGGGTCAACAGATAATTTTGACCAATCAAAATTGAAGGAAATATCATGCCCTACAACTTTCTATAAGGATATTTTTCTCGAAAAAGGCATGGTTCAGAAGATATAAGCAAAAAACCGAAAAAAGTCCGAAAATGTCGAGGTTTTTCGGCCCTCCCCGAGTTAGCACAGGGTCCTCGAGGTCGAAAATTCAGATTCCACACCCAATACCATCCTCAAACAATATCCCAAAATTTCATTAACTTGGGAATTGTGTCCAGGTAGAAAGTACCTGCCGACCGGACTACTATAGTATGACACTATTCTAGGAGACATCTGTTGTTAAGCGACTCACATATTTTAAGAACAGCCTGAGTAAACTAAAATAAATTAATAGTTGGAAGCAGTACTTATTTAGTTTAAATTTAAATTTGAAGTAAACTCTTAATTGCGATAAAAAGCTTGGAGGTGCGGTGCATCGACCGCCGTACCTCTCGCATGCTAAGCGAGCGCTCTACCATCTGAGCTACACCCCCTCATAATAACAAGATAATGTATTCAAAAAATAATTTTAATTTTGGTCTACTTTCTATTTCAGCAGTAACATTTCAACAACGATTTTGCGGTCACCCGTACGGATAAGAAGCGGCCGGTTGCAATATATGCAAAACATTTGCTGAATAAGGGCTTTTAATTTTTATTATTTCTTTCACAATAATTGAAAATTGATGCTTTCGTCTTCATCAGAAATATATTTTAAATAATGTAAGGATTTTGTTGTTAATATTTACAATAAATAGTTTGTGTGCTATGTCTTGTAGTTAAAATTTCAATAAATATTGATATACCCGGTGGACACCTTGAGGGTTACTAATTTTATCAGTATACTTTTCACTATGACCATTCAAGTAAAACATTTCATAATAGACCACTGTCTAAAGTGAGAACATCTTTTATCAATCTCATATAGTCAACGGTATCCTGATATTAGTAGTGTTCATTACCAAGTTTTCACTCGGTACCTATATTTGATGCAATTATTTACTTTAAAAAAAGAGTGCGGTAATAAAACCCTTAATTCACTCAAAACGAGTGGGATAAGTAAAATTTGTCTGACGTGCGTACGTAAATGTATACAATTATGTTATTTTGAATAAATACTTAGTTCTGATAAAATCTAAAAAGTTTGGAGGTGCGGGGCATCGATCCCCGTACCTCTCGCATGCTAAGCGAGCGCTCTACCATCTGAGCTAGACCCCCTACTGATAACAAAGTAATGCATTCAAAAAATTGTTTTAGTTTTGGTCAACTTTCTATATCAGCAGTGACATTTTAACAACGATTTCGCGGTGACCCACAGGGATAAGGAGTGGCATGCTACGTAACATGCAAGCTATTTGCGCAATAAACGCACACAGTTCTATGTCATTAATCATCTTAAGAGAATTTATCTCTCTAATTTCAAGATCCAGATTCTGCATATTCTCCATATATTCTACATATAATTATTATTAAACAAGTTCGAGTTGTTTTGTATAAAATGTCTTTGCTTTGTGCTAGATTGTTGGATGCTATGTGGGTGATCCATATTCTGTTTGTTACAAGAGTTACGAAAAGAGCTAGATACAAAAGAATTTATCCAGAGTCACCAGCAATGAACTTTCTATCATCAAAACGAAATTTCTGGGTACCTACTGAAAATTTGTGTTTAAATCTGAAACCACATATTGCTGTTAATGTTACTAAATTTTGTAGTGATTGTAGTTCAACGGGTTTGATATTAAGTTAAAAAATGTAATGTAAATATTACCTGAATTAAAGTGGAGAATTAATATCAAATACTTATTTGAAAGAAGTCATTTAATATGTCGGTTGTTAAAATAAGTGTAATAACATATTATACAGAGTGTTGAAATTTAAAAATATGCATAAAGAATATCACTATGGAAAAGGTTGTTATTATGTACAAATCAAATTTCGAAGAGAAAAACGAATTAATTTTGTAAAAGTCTAAAATTTGGAAAATAAACCCTTTTATAATTTAGTGGTTAATATATTTGGTTCATAAAAGGGTGTGTAGGCAGACCTCGCCGTTCGCGGGGGTTACGTTCCAGAAGAATGCGAAGCGCAAAACCGCGATGCGCAAGTAAACACATAAATGATAAAAATGGGGTTAGAATCCATTAACTAGATTTATTTATACTATGCAACCTAAAAAACAAAACTACTCTGCATTTTTTGGCTGACAATACTGAAGCAGAAACTTTAAGCTTTGACGACATAGTTTTCCGTGTTTTAAAAATTAAACTCAGTTGAATTTTCGGCAGAAACGCTCGAGAAGACAGTAAAGCTTGAACTAAAATTCCATACGTAACATTAGTCTGCCACTTGAATCTAGAGCTCGAATGTCCATTTGTTTATTCAAGTCATAATTTTACAATTTATTTCAGGTCCAATTTGGTAATAAGAGATTCAAAGGAATAGGCTCGATAAGTGTGTTTACAAGTTACATACGTCGGCTTTATTTATTTACGTCCGGTTTTATAAAGGTCACTAATCTGACGTTAACTTTAAATCTCTGTTAAAGTAAACAAAAGTTCGTCAAAACGTTGGCGCTTATGACATATTATTCATTAGTAAACACATAAAGTTTTATAAACTTTTGTTTATTTTAACAGTTAATTAAAGTTAACGTCAGATTAGTGGCATTTATAAAACCGGCCGTTAGTGTGTGAAAGTTGAAACAATTGACAATTCCATCCGTGAACTGCAAAGAAAAGGGAGCACAAAAGTGCCGCGCGTAAAATCAAATCAGCGAACCGCAAAGCCGCGAACGGCGACGTCTGCCTGTATATGAAAAAAATTGCGAGAAGAGAGAAGAAAAAAATTTAAAAGAAGATTATATGGTGAAGAAATGGAGAAAATGTGCATGGTAGGAGGGCCATAAGTTAAATACTGCAATCTATAAAAAGTAATTATCGGAATTGGGCGATTAACTTAGTTTAGTGGTAATTGGGTACATCATGGGAATTGGATGGCGAATGTTGCATTTGCTAGTAGTGTAGTTCACCAAGATTATTACTGGAGTGGACGTCTCATGAGTTGGACCTTGTCGAGGTTCCTGTTACTGGGTTGTCAACAACTTGTAAGATTTGGAAAGGACACATTGTGGTTATTGCTGGTGGAGCTTCTTGTTGGAGTAAACGTCTTGTGAGTTGACTTCGTTGGAGTTCGTGTTGTTAGGTTGTCTGCAGCTTGTGAGGTTTGGAAAAGGGTCATTCCAGTTATTGATAGCGGGTCTTGTCTATCTTGCTGGTGGATGTAATAATTATCCTATCGAGATTGGCTAGATGGGGTGGGCAGTTACTGGCAGTTGCTTGGATCTATACTGGGGTTAGTCTGCAGCTTGGAAAACTTCTGTGAGCAGTGAAAAGGCTGATCGAGTTCTTTAGACGAGTGACAGAAGCAGGTATGTATTGAAAGAACTAAAAAGTAAAGTGAGGTGAAGTAATTAAGAAGGACTTCTTACTACTTTCATGTTTATTGAATCACCGGTATTGTAACAAATAGGTATTTGATGAATTTTCCACTTTCATAGCATATATCACATTGACAATGGTAGAAAGTGTCATACGAGTTTTGAAGTAAGCTTTCATTAAACAAAACGAATTTTCAGAAATAATAACAATATAAATAATGCGTGAACCCGACCTGTTTTTGAGAGTAATCATATTCTGCTGGAGCTAAAAATATTTAATAACATTTAATATTAATAATGTATAAAAGGGCTTATGAAGTACATAAATTCATCTTAAAAGAGAATGTGTCTGAAACTAAATAGAATTAGTAAAGCCAAATATAACAGCAAACATAACACATTTTGACATAATGTATGAATAATAGTGATTTTAGGGCAAAACATTAAATAAATATAAATACGCTGTATGTATACAATACATAACTTAAACTTAGGTGTCGCAACGTATAGATATGGAAGTATATTATATGGTATTACTATGATTACAGATATGTACTGTCTTATAAAAGATGGCTTAATACAGAAGAGTTAAATTAACAGGCCGTCGAAACGGCTTAAAAAAATATACGTATTTTACAATGCATAAATACAATAGCGTCTTAGCACAGGCTTCGTAAGACAATTTCTTAGTTCGAGATTCCTGTCAATTTATTATTAGTTTGTTCTTGTTGAAGCTTAATTCACTTTAATTCAAACTTTATGGAATATAAGTTGGCAAAGTACAGCGTTGTTTACAAAACTGTTAGGGCTTATCGAACTGATAACATTAGTTATCTATTACATAAGTACTAGATAGCACAAAACTAATAATCGGTCAAGTAAAAATATCGTATTTAATAACGACTGATCTACTTTGATACCCTAGTGCACAAGAAGAATAAAAAGAAGAAGAACTTCGTGAACGCGCAATGTTAAGTTTTCTAACGCTGCTCTTAATGACCTGCTTGGCATTTGCCAGCGAAGAAGGTCCAGAAGTTACCATAAAACAAGGAACGCTTCGAGGATACACTCAGAAAAGCAGAAGTGACAAAACGTTCAGTGGATTTAGAGCCATTCCTTATGCAAAACCGCCAGTGGGAGAACTTCGATTCAAGGTAACGACCGGTGAATCTAATAAGTTTTATAATGGCTGATGTATCGATGTATACAGCCTCCAGTTGAGGGAGAATCATGGGAAGGAGTTTTGGATGCCACGAAACCACATCCTGTCTGCCCCCAGACTGATATGTTGACTAGAAGCGACACCATAATTGGAGATGAGAATTGTCTGTATCTTAATATTTACACTCCTCAGGTAAATCAGTTTTATTTTTCGATCAATTACTATCAATAGTTGACTCCTGGTTAGTACATGTTTAGTATTTGCAACAACATATTATAAATATAAACTTACCACTACAGTATCAGAAGATTGAATACTTCTATTCATTTGAAAGAGCATCGTCTATTAGTGAAATATTTTACTCAAAACTGTTTGTTTAACAATGATTTAGTCTTGCCCTATTTTTTTATATATTGTTTTTACAAATAATAGCTACCTGCCTCTGAGACAGAACTTCTTCCTGTCATGTTTTACATCCACGGTGGTGGTTGGTTTTTTGGGAATGCAAACATATACAACCCTGACTACTTGATAGATAAGGACATCGTACTTGTTACTGTGAATTATAGATTGGGTAAGTCGTCTAATATTCTAAAATAAAAATTTGTAATCTAGCAAAAAACTAGGTGCTCTCGGGTTTTATACAACTGGAGATAGCAACGCCTTAGGAAATTTCGGACTTAAGGATCAGGCCCTTGCCATCAAGTGGGTGAAGGAGAATATTGAGAAGTTTGGAGGAGACCCAGACAGCATTACCCTTTTTGGGCAATCAGCTGGAGGTGCCAGCGCTCACTTTCACATGCTATCTCCCTTAAGCAAAGGCAATTATATGATGTCTTTTAGGTGTATTTAGATTTTCAATATTTTTCGTTGCAGATCTGATAAAAGGGGTTATTGCTCAGAGTGGTACAGCGTTTGCGCATTGGGCATTAATGCCTCATTTTTTCTCAACACGAAGGTCAATGATATTATCTGGTGATTTAGGATGTCCTGGATTCGTCAAAAATGATATGATAGAATGCATGAGAAAAGTTGATGCTTATTCTATTATTAATCAGACAAAGACATTTGTGGTAGGTCAAATATTTCAAGGAAGATGAAGAGTTCTTGAAGTTTCTTGTTACATTTACAGCAGTGGGATATGGACCCCATCATACCATTCAAGCCAGTGATTGAACCCAACATACCAGGAGCATTTTTACCAGGAGATCCACTGGCTCTAGTAAAAGCTAAGAAATTTGCAGACGTTCCATTCATGTCTGGACTTACAACTGATGAAGGAGCCTTTAGAACAGCAGGTTTGATTTTACCCAAACGTAATGGCTACTTTTATTTTTTCCAACTTTAGCTCTGTACAACCAACCGGAATTGGTAAAAGAACTGGATGAAAAATTCGAGGAAATTGCCCCAGTGCTGCTTCTGTATAGAGAAATGGTTGCTGTCAAATACGAGAAAACAACGGGTCCCAAGATAAGGCAGTTTTACTTTGACGATCAACCTATAGATGAATCGACTAAACATAAATTTACTGAAGTGAGTATTTTGACTTTTACCACTCGGAGACAGCTATGATGAAAGTAAAACAAATTGTAAAAGTCACTTTAGTATTTAAGTTATATGTATTCAAAATATACAGGAGAGATTCTTCCAAAAGAAACTTCGTTCCTATAAAATTATCACATATAATCTCATAAGAGCACTAATTCTTTCCGGAAATTTTTTGAGTGCGTTCTAACAACGTCGTATTAATTTGCTCGAGCGGGACGCGAGGGCAAATTAAGACGTTGTTGGAATGCACGTAAAATAATTTCCGGATATGAATTAATGCTCGAATGCAGATTGGGTAAGAAAATCGTAACGACACAAACCCTCGCAGTTAGGTTGGTCTAACTACAAAAAATTTCTAAGAAATTTTGTTGTTGTCTTGGTTACAACTCGTGAACTAATTTTTCTGTTGGTCATTAATGACTGTCGTACGATTTTCACTTTTATTTTCAACAAAATCTAATAATTTGTACATAATCAGAAAGCTAATAATTACAGGGGAAAAGGTAACATAATTTTTAGATATTAAAAGCATGTAGCTAATATATTTCATAGTTACTTTTTTTTTAATTTGAGTTAATAGACATGTTTACGTTTTCTTCAGATGTATAGTGATGCTCTGATTTTATCAGGAGAAGACGTTGCAGTAGATTTACACGCAAAATACTCGAAAAACCCCGTGTACTACTATCTGTTCGGATACAAAGGATCTGAAAGCTATTGTACAATTTTTGGCGCCGACCCGTTAGATACAGGTGTTTTTTTTAATAAAAATTTGACGAAGTTCAGTAAATTTAATAAAATAAGTTTTAGATGTCTGCCACGGTGATGAACTTTTATACTTATTTAACCACCAGTCAATATTCCCCCACTATGAGCCCACAGAGTCTGATAATAAGATGACCGATTTTCTAACGACGTTATGGACAAATTTTGCAAAGCATGGGTAGAACTTATAGACAATTAATTTCCATGTATTTAGCAAGCAATTATTTTCAGAAACCCCACTCCTGACACTGATGCGACAGTAGCCAAGTGGGAACCCGTGAAAACTGGAAACCAAAACTATTACTACATTAAAAGTGATACTGATGTCAAGGTGGCTCAAGGACTGTATGAGGAGAGAGCTGCATTTTGGAAAAATCTTCCCTTAAATGGGATGAGAACCATGATCAAAGACGAACTGTAGATTTTATATGTTTGTCGAAATTGTTAAACCTGAATAAAAGCACTAAGGCGATTTTTTCCATTATTTGCTTATAATCCAGAAATGATGATTATCATATTCTTTACGAACTGTAACAGCTGCTTCTTAAATCGAAGGTTTAGGCATTAGACCAAGTAATAATTAATAGGATAATATAATTATAACTAATAATTAATATAAATAAATGTGAGTACGGCCCAGTGATCTTGCGTACGACTGAAATCCCAGGAATCCACAATAAAGCCAACGTATATGCAAAACTTTTAAGTATCGAATTCAGTAACTGAGACGCGCGCTATTACAGCTACAGGCGACTGCTTGATCCAACCCTGAACTGGCTCCAATTCAACGATAAGCAGCCTACCTTTGCATGTACCTCCTTCGCCGCTCATTGCCCGCTGCTGCGCATAAACTGTCGAAAATCTGGGCCACTTCGATTTGGCTCCAATGCGCTGTGAAAATAAGCAAGCGCTTTCCGCACAGTTTATATTTGTAAAATGAAAATTATGCTTTGTTTAAGCTTTTAAGAGAAGAATGATAAAAAATAAGTACACAACATTTTTTTTTCAGGATAAAAACAATCTTGAATGATTGGTTTGTTATGGTAGCGCCATGGCTCCTTATAGCGAGCTGCTACTGTGAGGTTTAGGCTTATAAACATGATTGCTAATAGTATTCAATGGGTTGCCTATATTGGTGGTCACGTGATCTGACGGTCTTTAACATTTTTCGTTGCCTCTGTATAAAGTAATTGTAACGATGGTTGCAATTTGATTTCAATATTTTTATTTTACGTTTTCCACCAACGTTAAAACAAAACATACATAAATTAAAAATCAAAACGGATGGTCAGTGCGACTAGATGCTTTTTTAATGGAAATGAATTTTGCTAAATAACTGTGTCGTGAATAAAAATTTAATCCATATAATCGTGAGAAAAAAATCACTTTCTGAGATTCCTTCAGATCTTCACGTTGTCTGCCGGTCGGTCTGTCTGTCTGTCTGGCCGCCTGTTCATCTGCTGGTGGTATAGCTCAAAAACTATTCCTACAGGAAGAAAATATTTTGCATGCGGATTAGATGTCTATCTGACTCGAAACCGAATATACTTTCAGTCAAATATATGCAGGCTGAGAACTTTTAAAAATTGTCAATATTAGAATTAAATTTCGGCTTAGACCGCGTCGTCTTTGTAGATAAACATCCAGAATTTGTTGGCTTAATGTGCCTAACACCTTGTGAACTCAATCAAGGATTTGTGTAACGGTTATGTTCTTTGGTGACTCGTGAACACTTACAAGCCACCCATGATTTGGTCCGTGTTATTAGAGTACTTCGAGAACAAAGATACTTACGCATATTTGGCCTTTTTACTGTTTGTGCAATCATATAGACTAATTGGAGCTCCTATTACATTTATGTAGTTAAAGCAAAAGTAAAAAACATTTTATTTTCTTATAGTGCTTACCCGTTATTTATATTTGACAGAAAGTATATTCGTTTTCCGGCAAAGACGATATATAACCCGCATGCAAAATATCGACTTCCTCCAATAAATAATTTTTTAAGCTACATCGCCAACAGACGGACAGACAGACAGACGAACAGACAGACAGACAGACAAACAGACGGAACTAAGAAAACATGTTTTGCCTCATCTATGGACCCTGAAACGTGATGATTTGAAAACATGTCGGAAGGTGATTTTTACGATTATAATACTTCCTTCATCTTTTAGACGGGGTAAGTAATAAAGGTACTATTTTGCATATATACATGGTAAACACTCTGCTTGAGTCCTGTGGTCAGTGCGTCGATTATACTGCTATCGTAAGCCCACAGAACAAGTGAGATTTTTTGGTCTAAAAGTTAGAGTGCCGAGCTAGCATCGCGATCCATGTCGGAGTCCGAGTTCGAATCCCACCTGCCACAATGTTTTTTTTTTAATTTGCAAATTGATGTAATTCACATTACTCTTTCGAGGAAAGTTTTGTGTAAATCTCTTTACAGATTTGGTTTCCTTTGATATTTTCAAGATGTGTCGTTCCAAAACTTCCACCTGCGAGATAAGTTTCGAGTTAAGCCCTTTACACAGTTGCTATTGTTTTGCGAAAGAACTAATATAGCTAAACACGTTTTTAAGTAAAGCAGGCTTTCCAGTACACGTTTTTTATGCATCTACTTAGTTCGTTTTTATGTTTTAAAAAGACCTGAATATAAATCGAGGTTTTTAGAGCTTGGAACAATCTTCTTCCCGTCCTTAACCGCCATAATAAATTACTAAATACACTTTAATAACTTAATGTGCAAGGCATGTTCAAGCCTACTTAGAGAAAAAAATAATTCTGCACTATAAATGAAAGAAAACCTAAACATACTGTATATCACTGAAATACAAAAAAAAAGATAGCATTTATAGCCACAGAAATACAGTTGGCAACTTTTGGTTTTTTAGTTTTATTTTTCCTATACTTTTTTAAAACCAACATGATAAAATACTGTTCCGGAGTTAGAGCTAACACAAAACATACATTGGAAAACAAATACTGCATGCATGATCAAAAGTAAAAACGCATACGAAATTAAAATGTTGAAATCCAGTAAAAGTTACATTTTCATCTTTTGACTGTTATAAAAGCTTCATTACGCTGCGATATAACTAAACAAGAATGTCTATTTCTACCAACCAATTAGCTTTCTAAACATAATATGTATTTAATTACTTACCTAGGCTATTTTCTCAGTAAATTATTGAAATTTCTTTATTTTTCTATTGATGGGAAATAGCTCAAATGCACCTAACACATGTAAATTGAGAAAGTCGTCACAAAATAAATTATTTTGTTATTTACTGAATTCAAACATTGCATCATTTTTAAATTTGTTATACGAGTAAATACTGCTATACCAAATTTTAAGTACGAGTTTGTGGAAGCATGATTGATTGAAATTTAATCCTCCACTGTTACTAATGCAATTGTGAAGCACTATACTCCATGTATGCGGATTAGAATTCGGTCAGGTAATTTTAGGCAGACCATATCATTAACTTTTAATCATGCAGTACAATGATGAATATCTTAAATGTACAGCCAACGTTACACTTCAGTTTATTTTTATCTATATTCTTACATAACACACAACAACAAATAGTTTACAACGTCATAGCTAATGCCATGACCCAAGATAAATGCAGTTGTACATCACATATCTGCCCTTCTAAAAAAAGAAACAAGTAAGATCTATCTAGAAACGTTTTTAAAAGTTTCTGTATTTAATCGATTATTAATAAATAAGAAAAAATAAAACTCACAACCACTTTAGATTTACTAGTTAAGCAATTATTTATAGAATAAATATGTAGCTTCGTATACAAATCATAAATAAAACTAGTCACTGAATGATATATTTCCCACACCAATTACTTTTTTTCACAGGTGTAATTATTGTCATTTTAAAGCATAGCAAACATTAAATAAAAAGTCGATCCAATAATTTCGTTGGCTTAGTAAAGATAATTTAACGTTAATGTATATAGTACGAACACCTTTGAACCATGTTAGATGTCAAGCAGAATAATCTGTAACACTTCAGATTTTAGAAACACTTATCGATATATGTATCTAATGAGAGTAGACTTTATTTAGAAGTATAGATGACGTATTCATTTTAAAATTTATTAAAGATACGACCTTACCAATATTTTTGCGTCGATTTAAAAATATAGTAAAATATTTTATTTATTCCTCACTTGTAAACATCAATTTATCAAGTCACTGTATTCACCTTGAAAATGTTTCTTAACTGGCTAGCCAGTAAAAAATTTACTGGCTAGCCAGTTATATTTTACAAGCGTCCTCATAGATAAATGATAGCGTGCAAAGCCAGAGTTGTCTTCCTTAGTATGTGTCATATTGATGAATTTAGTTGCTTGTCAGTTTGACATTTTGAATAAATGGTAAATTTCTAGTTATTTACAAGTGAGAAACAAATAAAATATTCAACAAAACACGCCAGGTAACCATTTTTACTGGCTCAAGGATATGACAGGCTCGCCTAACGGCTCGCCAGTCATCCCAATCCTATCGCCAGTAAAAACTGTTTTACCTGGCTTGTAATGTTAAATACTATACCTCTTATGCTAAAGTTTCGATTATATGTGTTACGGAATATAGTGAAAGCTTAAGTGGTTCTTATTTAATCATATTGTACAGTACAACAGCAGCTCAACAGTGATTTTTTTATATTTCCAAATTATAGCATAAAGTACGTCTAGCGAATAGACAACTCTAACGCTTAAAATTCCATTGCAATGCATTTAGCTTTGAATTGACTCAGTTATTAGACTAAATTTTGCACTGCGCCGCTTTTCGTTTCCACCACTGCATTCACAGAACATAAAACTATTACGGCATTGTGAAGCACGAAATCTGTTGGTGCACTTAATCGTTTATGTTACAGAAACGCCGTTGGTTTTAAATTCTTAGAATTTACAATTAAGAAAACGTTTTTGGATATTTGTCATTATTTCATTTCAATATTTCTTTGGTGAAAGTTAAACATAAACCAATAATACGAGTAGATTAATGACTGGTAATTACTGCAAATTTTGAATATTGCAAATACGAGGAGCGTTCAAACATAAATTATAATTTAATATTTATTCAAAAACAAACTCAAGGACTCTAATGTATATCATGTAATTTTTCTACTCAGTTTCTCTTTCTTTCTTTGAATAAATTGGTGCCATCTTTTCGGAAGTTTCTGTATTCCGCGAGAATATAGCTATTTATGCAACAAGTGCTAAAAGTCGACGCTTATGCACGTGACATGAAAACTATGAAACGAAGCCGAAGGCTGAGTTTCATAACATGTCTCGTGCATAAACGACTTTTAGCACGCGTTGCATACAATATTAATATCTACGATCTTAATTTTACTGTTATTAATCCATAAATATCGATTTAACAAAGGTTTGCATCTGCGACACTTCTAATTTATGTCATAATAAGCAGTAGGCCATGCCGCGCGGGCGAATGTTTGCGAAGCCAGTACTGTCAAGGTCAGTTACGAAATGTAATTATTAATACTCCCCATCTGACTGTATTCATTACATAACTCTTTAATTATTTCAAAAACACTTTACCTGTAACGCAAGAAGCAACTAGAATAACTTTATAACTTCACTTCCACTTGTAGTTTTATAACCTCACTTCACTTTTAGCACATGGGCTAAAAATAAACAGCTGATTTCTTTAACCACGCTAAACTATAAAACTCCACTTTTAGTGAAACAAGCTAGCGCTAAAAGGCCTACTTTTAGTAGTGGTCGTAGATAAAAATCTTTTGGTTGCTGACACACCCATTTCCGAACAATTTCGTTGATTTCTTCATTACAAAGATGTATATTTCTCCCAGAAACTCTTTTAAAGGTCCAAACAAATAAAAATTTGATGTAACAAGGTCCGAAATGTATGATAAATCAGGCTGCATGGTCCATTTCAATTTTTGAATCATAGTCAGCGTGTGAATAGGGAAATGGGGTCGAGCATTATCCTGTAAGAAGTGGACACAGAACCCGCTACCCTTACTAATATTTAATACAAAAGTAATATCATTCACTGTAATTCGACTATAGTTCCAAATAAGTGCATTTTACTTTGTCAGCATTCTCTTCGGTTGTCGATGTTTTTGGACGCGAGAATGCAGTTCATTCTCTACACGTTGGCGGCCATTTTTAAACGATTTACTAATTTTATAAATGCTTACGTCTAATAGTAAGTGCGCAGAAAACTGTCTTTTAACTCTTACACACATTTATGATGGTTTGATACCTTCTTTGGTAAGAAATTTAGTGATAATGCGTTGTTCAAAGCTTGAAAGCACTCCCACTTCACTCATGCTTGCCAATTGAATGAAAATGAATTGTGACGACTTAATGAAGTTAGGACTTGTTCCTGAGCATTAATTAATGTATACAACTTTTGTGTATGTCTTTGTTTTTGGCGCGCAATTCAAATTATAATTCATATTTGAACGCTCCTCGTAATTAGTTTATCCAAATATTCGGTCTCAAGCGCATTGAGTGGTAACAAAAGTGCCTCGCCGTAGTTTACATGTTGGCGAGTTAATTTTAAGTCTCTTTCGATTATTTTCAGTCTAAAAGAAAATGTTGGGCTGCTCATACCAGTAGTGTACGTACATTAACGTGTCACAGATGCTCTACAAATTAGTGAATCTAAATTAAAAATTGTGTTAAGTGGTAAAAACAATTGGTGAAATATAAAAAACGTAAATGTCTGAAAACATTACATGTTCCAGAAGGTCAAAAAGCAGAAGTGAGACACGTCATATATCACATGTACGAATTAAAATTGTATATTACATTAAATTACCCTTTTACGTAAACTAACAGAAAGACAAATTTTAGATATTAGTCGCGCAAGTTTAGTTATATTACTGCGTAACATCGGTGTTCGTTTTGTAAAAGATGATAATAAGCGAGAGAAATAATGTTGTTACAAAAAGAACAGTTCTCTTCAGAAATTATATAATGTTCAGCAACGAAAACGTTACTTCGTGTTCTTGGATGAAACCTTGATTTTTTTAAAGGTGGATTAAAAAGATCTTAGCAAGACGATTCTATTACGTTCGTTCAAAATGATGGTGGCGTTGCATAATATTACATGCAGGGACAAATAATGGTTTTGTGGAAGATGCGAGCTTAATTTTTTCTTCAACTTAGAAGAGTTCAGATTATCATGGCAATATGAAAGGAGAATTGTTTATAAAGTGGTTAAAAAAACAGTTACTGCCTAATTTAAGCGAGTCATCTGTTATTGTCAATGATAACGCTCCTTATCATTCAGTAGTGATTAAAAATCAACCCACGAGTAATTGGAAACAAGAGGACCTAATTAATCGGCTGCAGAAAAAGCAAATTAGTTTTTCAGGGAATTCTTTGAAAAGTGAATTATTGACTCTCGCCAAATTCAATCAAGAATAAAAAAATGTGACAACATTATCCAGGAAAATGGCCATCAAGTGTGGCGTCTTTCCCCACACCATTGTCAATTTAACCCAATTGAGTTGGTAGGGGGTATCTGTAAAAATTATTATGACCGCCATATTGGTGAAAATGGTTACGAACGCGATCAAGTGTTAAAGGTGTGACAAGATTCCTTAAATAATACTGGGATCGAGAAGTTATTGACGGAGTTAGACCACTAATTATAAACATAGGCAGTGATAGTGAATCTGATTCTGGAAACTATGATGATGGTAGTTGATATCAGTAACCGTTCGTAAATAATGATTGGTAAGTAATTCATAATGTGTGTATTTATCACGTATATAAACTACTACTGAAATACAACACTTTTTCTTTAATTATTATTACGTTTTAACAGAATTTTTCTTTGTTTCTGATCAGGTTTATTTTTTATTGCAAATAACTTAGAAATTTTATATCTTCAGCCAAAATATATGCAATTAAATTATTTATAAGTACTTGTACAGGGTGTCCAACTTAAATGTACCCAGCTTTAAGCAGGTGAGTATGCAACACACATTACAATCGCCATTGAAATGTAATGTGTGTAGCATACTCACCTGATTGAAGCTGCGTAGATTTAAGTTGGGCACCCTATATACATTTTCATTTAAGTAGGGTAACACTTATAATAGAGTACAATAACGTTTATCTAACCGCATCAATATAATTTTAAGGGACAATTTAATTTAAATAATTGATAAATAAAGAGAATGCGTTGTAATTTTACTAGAATGCTATTATAGTTGTATTATACAAAATTTTATCTACAACTGCCTAAAATTGAGAAAAGTGCATTAAGATAAATGTCAGATCTGTCATTTTCAAAAATATTTTAGTAGGCAAATGTCATTATGTCATTCATTTGACACTATTTCAGTTAGGTAATAGAGCCATTACATAACTGAGTGGTGTAATGAGCTTCATTACCTAACGGAAATAGTGTCTTTTCTTTATATATTTACTTTAATTTAATTTTATTTTATTTTGTTACTCAGCCAACAGCCGTTAGGCCAATTATAGGCGTCGCAGTACATTTTATGGGGACTTATAACCTCACTAACGACTGTCATGATGTTATTATGACATCCGGAACCAACTATTTCCGTGACAGCCTTACCACGAGGCGCCGAGAGAAGCAGCTGTGGAACTCCCATCCAAGTTGCGACCAAAAAGAGCGTTGCTTAACTCTACTAATCGTACGTGGAAGCTTGTTCAAGCTACATCACCCGGGACTTCTTAAAAGAAGTAGATTAGAATGTTTGAAATGTGAAAAACATTGCAACTTGCATTAAACATCAATAGAAACTGCCCAAGCGTTCGGTAGGGTACGTAAGAACCGTGGTGGATTTAATTTGAACTGGTAAAATGCGTTTCAAGCACGACAACCCGGTAATTCTCCATATGCGTGGAAGAAATCAGTCAAAAAGAGATAGCATCACAAATACTTTTAAATATATACGTGTTCATTTTACTGCGAGCAAACCAGTAATGCAGAAGATGATGTCAATATTTTCACATCGCTTCGCTTAACTAGCAGCGCTAATAACCTGGAGTTGTATATTCGCTAGACGTACTTTAATTTATTTTGCTTCACACTAGGTAACCGTATTTTTATTTAGCCAAATATAGGAATACTACAACTTGAATGTTGTAAAATGTAAACGCAATATACAATATGAAGGTTTTTGTATCTTTAATAAACGAATACTAAATATTTGTGGTAGGCAAATAGATCGAGGTTATTAAATGTATAATACACGTAATGTAATTTACACTTTCAACAATAATGTGGCTAGTAAGAATTGTTTTTTAAAATATCAGCTAATTCATTGTGTTCCTTTATATAGTGAGATCATAAAAAATGTTGGACAAGGGCGGCTGTGGATTTTCAGCTGTTGCCATTTTGCTTTAATGATCAGCCAAGTTCAATCTATATTCGTTAATAGTACCATATTGAACGCTGCATTTCCACTCAATAATTTCTTGAACGACATTGCGAAAGTATTAATGAATAAAAAACATCCTGTGTTCTTGTGAGAAATCCATTTTAGTAAACACACATTGATTAGAAGGGCCTCAAATTTTCAGATGACTTAATTTTAAGTATCCAAACTAATCTAAGACACTGATATTGTCTTTTTCAGCCGTCCTTGTTCAAAACCTTAATTATTGTGTTGAATAAAACAAGGTACTTATTGAGACTTCGTGCAAAAGGAGTTAAGTTTTTAATAAATACATATATCTTATGTTTGGAAAACTACTAAAGGTTTAATCTTCTGTAAATCATACTAGTGTAACATGCATTAGTAAGTACGTACTATTAAATATAACCCCGCGACAAGTACCTAAATTCGTTAAGAGTCTTGAACTGAAACGATAACAGCTGTAGTATACCTGTTATCGCTAACTACTGATAATAACAGAACACCACGTAGGTATAGGTTGGTTGGATACTGCCATGTGAGTTTACGCGAATCATCCGTATCATTCAGTTTTTTATACGGTAAAGCATATGTTTAAAAATGCTCCTCAAATTTATATTAGTGGTTTTGTCACTATCCTACACTGCGGTAACTGCAAATGAAGATGGCCCAGAAGTTACAATAACACAAGGAACACTCAAAGGTAAATTCCAGAAGACCGACCAGGGAAAAACCTTCGCCTCCTTTACAGGCATTCCGTATGCAAAACCTCCAGTAGGTTCATTGCGGTTTCAGGTAATGATATTAATGTTACTTCAGAAGGTATTCTATGCTTACGCTTTATTTTAAGGCTCCGGCGACTCCTGACCCATGGGATGGAACTTTTGATGCAACTAGGCCTCACAACGTCTGCCCTCAGGCTCATCCATACAAAGAGAACTTAACAGTGATTGGAAATGAGGACTGCCTGTACCTCAATGTGTATACACCTCAGGTTGTATTACTATTATGTTGTTTGTATTTTAAGTGGCACCAGTGTGTCAAATACGTGTACTTCACAATTTAAAAATAATATTTTAATATAACCTCTTACGATATTTTCATACTTCGCAATCTCGTTTTAGATACAGTAAATATCAGTTTAAAATAGCATACATAAAGAAAGTCTTATTCTTCATTTTTATTACTAAATATTCTGTAAATGTTATTTTACAGTTGTTTACATGAGGAGATTTTTTAGAACATGTAAATTGTATCAAGAAAAATCCCCTCAAAAGAACATTTACAGAATTTTTATAACAATAATTCATTGACAGGGCTAGATTAGAGTTTCTAGAAGCCATTTAAATAGATATTAATTAGAACTGAAAAACATTTCTCCTAAAAAGCACCTTACATAAAAAACGTAAAAATTATGCTTTTCGGTAAATAATAAAAAATATGAAGAAATAATTAAAAGTCTATATTATTTTCTCCAATTATAAATCTTTAAAATCTTCACAAATAAAAATTTGAATTTTAATATTAAGTCTTGGTACCTATGTGAAATTTAGAAAAATATTTAAAAAATAAAAAAGTTAAAGTTAAAAAAATTGGGTGTTTTCTGGCCTTGAGATTGTTCAGTTAGCTAAAAATAATACTCTCTAAACAAATATCATTGAAATCTTACTTAATTTACGAAAAATATTACTTTTTGGATTTTGACGATTTCGAAAAGCTCCATTTTCTAAATAAGAAAAAATCACTCGGTATATAGAATAGAGGCGAAATAAGTTTTTAAACAAGCACACATTATTGACGTAAAAAGTTTTTTTTTTTAAATCAAAAACTAATTTTTTTCACATATTATGCCGACCTTTTGGGGGTCACTGTATATTATATTATTATATTATACTATATTATATTATTATAGAGTTCCTTTTCAAACCATATAACTCAGGGTAGGCTATGATATCACATTTTTAACGGATTACAGGTAAAAACCACTGGAAGTAATGTAACACTGACACAAATGTTAATTTAGTTGATAACACGAGTACAAATGACAGAGAAACGTTTTGCCTGATCAACTGAAAACTGCAGCTATAAAGTGTTTTGACGAATTTAAAACTCTGAAAACTGTGAAGTACTAAAGTAAAAGTAGCAATACTATTTAATAGCATTTCGTATGGTAATGTACTACATTTCTACGTTCCAAATCGTTGAGTAAAGTGGTATTTTACAACATAGCAACCATTATAGCATAACAACGACGATTCGTTTTACGTTTGGCAATAGTGAAGTGTATTGTTGGTGGCACTGCCAGTCTATGTCATATTCGAAGTTCGCAGGTTAAGTTTTGCATTCGTTTGTGTCAAGACTGACGCAAAACCAAATCTGTTACAGACTCACTAAATCTAACCTGTTAGCCTTGAATTTGGCCAACTAATACTTTGAACCATCGTTTCTTAATATTTTTGTACGTGTGATCTCTATTACATTAGCTGTAACTTGGTGACTACCCCCCCCCCTTCCATGCCGCAGCAAAATTTAAAAATGGAAATTTTGTCTGCATTTAGTTTTGCACTGATTACATTTTTTACACCTGAAGATGTTACTTGTATTTCGCTTCCTTCTAATCCATATTTATTACTTTTTCTGGTTTTTATGCAATGTATTTTATGAATTTAAGTATTTGTAAATTAAGTTTTAATTTAAGTAGTACCTAAACTATCGTTTTTATACTTCATTTACTGCACACATACAGTAAAATCTGCAAAATTCACAAATATTAGCTGTAACTAGATTAAGAATATAACTTGTTGAAAGCCTTTAATCAACAAGACAAGGTCCTTTTAGCTGTCTTTTTGTGTGTCTTAATCAATGCATCATGTTTTTAACATAACATTTCACAATTTTCTAATTTCAAACCCTAAAGCAATTTCACAAATTTGACAAAAACTGTATAACCTTCATAACAACGGATCAATAAAAAAACCAATTAGGGCAGGCTGTGATATGTGTTATACGTTTGGCAGTACTGAAGTGCATTGTCAGTCTATGTCAAATTCAAGAGGTTAATAGGTTAAGTTTTACGTCAGTCTGTGTCAAACAACAAACTAAACTTAACCTACTAATCTCCAATTTGACATAGACTGATAATACACTTCAGTACTGCCAAACGTAGAAACATATCACAGCCTGCCGTAATTGATTTTTTTATTGATCTATTTATATCCTTTATCTAATAGACTTGTCTGTCCGTCCGTCCGGGACGCTGTTTCAGCAGCCAAACCGTAAGAGATAGAGAACAAAGTTATGAAAGTTATATGTTTGGAATGGTCATGTCAGGTCAGGAACCGAATTTCAGTCACGTGACATTTCCGGTTTTCGAGAAATCACAAAAAAGACCGTTTGTCAAATAGAACGCGTATTAAATAAACATGTTTCAGCAGCTAAACGGAGCTGCGACCCTCTGCGCCTTAAAACGTTGTTATCTTGTGGTCGGGGTGGGTGTGATTTCACCCCGCACTCGATGAACGCTTGCACTGTATTCACTGGCACGCAAAGTCAAAAGAGTCAGTGTGGGCGTGAGATTGATACACAGTTTAACGAAGAAGTCACAAGGTGTGTGGTTACTAAGTTTATTACATAAACATCACACAAAAGTATACAGAAAAATAGCACACACAAGAATAAACATACAAATAAAGAAATACAAATAATTACAACTTACTCTAGAACTTAAACTAACTTACTTGCTAACTTAACTAAGGAGGTCTTCGTGGTCCCGGTTGAGAGCAACGCCTGCCAGTCGGATGCGCACGGCCGCGGGCGCGTCGTGGTCGCAGATACCAGCCAGAGGGAACTCCGGTGCTGGGCGAGCTGGGGGGCGATGTCTCAAACCCCTGACTTGTCTTAGAGGGATCTATCCATCTAACCCTCTAAGAGCAAGCCTGACTAGTCTCGGAGGGATCAATCCTTCTAACCCTCCAAGAACAAGTGCCTTCTCAACCTCTCGTTTCTCTTTATAAAGCCAAAAACGGCAGACGACGCGTAGTGGTGAGAGAAGTGGGGGCCTGTGCCCGCACTCCTGGTTGGTCGGAGTCCCAATGGCCGACGAAGCTTGCGGGTGGGGAGCGTTCTGGCTCCTGATTGGCCGAGCTCCGAGCGCCAGCGAGGTGGCTGGTGGGGGCGCTATCGGCGAGCATCGGTTCGCAAGATGGCGACCGTTAAGGATTCCGGCGCAACATCGTGCTTTGGCAGCGCGAATGTAACAATCCCCCCTCGTCAAGGGCATCGTCTGTCCGTGGAGTTGGCGACTTAATTCTAGGCCTAATGTCTTTAATCTAATCTTAATTCTAACACTAACACTAATGTCCACTACACAATTGTCCATGCGATGCCGGTTTCGATGTCCGGTGGGCGGTTCGGCAGCTAGAGCGACGGCATCGGGCGGTTCGGCAGCTAGAGCGACGACATCGGGCGGTTCGGCAGCTAGAGCGACGGCATCGGGCGGTTCGGCAGCTAGAGCGACGGCATCGGGCGGTTCGGCAGCTAGAGCGACGGCATCGGGCGGTTCGGCAGCTAGAGCGACGGCATCGGGCGGTTCGGCAGCTAGAGCGACGGCATCGGGCGGTTCGGCAGCTAGAGCGACGGCATCGGGCGGTTCGGCAGCTAGAGCGACGGCATCGGGCGGTTCGGCAGCTAGAGCGACGGCATCGGGCGGTTCGGCAGCTAGAGCGACGGCATCGGGCGGTTCGGCAGCTAGAGCGACGGCATCGGGCGGTTCGGCAGCTAGAGCGACGGCATCGGGCGGTTCGGCAGCTAGAGCGACGGCATCGGGCGGTTCGGCAGCTAGAGCGACGGCATCGGGCGGTTCGGCAGCTAGAGCGACGGCATCGGGCGGTTCGGCAGCTAGAGCGACGGCATCGGGCGGTTCGGCAGCTAGAGCGACGGCATCGGGCGGTTCGGCAGCTAGAGCGACGGCATCGGGCGGTTCGGCAGCTAGAGCGACGGCATCGGGCGGTTCGGCAGCTAGAGCGACGGCATCGGGCGGTTCGGCAGCTAGAGCGACGGCATCGGGCGGTTCGGCAGCTAGAGCGACGGCATCGGGCGGTTCGGCAGCTAGAGCGACGGCATCGGGCGGTTCGGCAGCTAGAGCGACGGCATCGGGCGGTTCGGCAGCTAGAGCGACGGCATCGGGCGGTTCGGCAGCTAGAGCGACGGCATCGGGCGGTTCGGCAGCTAGAGCGACGGCATCGGGCGGTTCGGCAGCTAGAGCGACGGCATCGGGCGGTTCGGCAGCTAGAGCGACGGCATCGGGCGGTTCGGCAGCTAGAGCGACGGCATCGGGCGGTTCGGCAGCTAGAGCGAGTGGTGCTGGCTCAAGCGAATTGACAGCGGGTGGTGCTGGCTCAGTCGAACTGACAGCGGGTGGTGCTGGCTCAGTCGAACTGACAGCGGGTGGTGCTGGCTCAGTCGAACTGACAGCGGGTGGTGCTGGCTCAGTCGAACTGACAGCGGGTGGTGCTGGCTCAGGCGAACTGACAGCGGGTTGGGCAGCTGCTGCGAGCTGAGGTTCGGCGTACGCCTTGATTATGGAGCGTAAAACCTCGATCGCAGGCGGGATGCTTGGGTCTATTGGCTCCGTTGAGTTAGAGGTTCTGCCTCTTGGTTGCGGGAATTTTTCAAGAAGAATATCCCGGAACTGTTCATAAGTAGCTCCAAAACCGTCAAAGTAGCTCCAATACTTTGCAGCGTCGCCTCGGAGTTGCGCAACGGCTGTTTGAAGTCTAGCAGCACAGTCATCGGAAAAGTTCTCGATAGCCTTGAATAATGAATCTGCGCTCTCCCGTGGTCTTCCACTGAACAGCGGAAGCTGATGTTTCCTCTGTATTGCCAGCAAGTGTTCGAGGGTTGGCAGGAAGATGCTCTTACATATCTGGCTACCGAGGGCCATGTCTCTCGATACGTTATGATCCTGGAGGGCAAGCACCCCGGTCACCAATTCTTGGATGCGAGGGTCCATTGCTGGTTTATAGATTTGCTTTTGGGCGCCACTGGATTTTGGTAACGGCAGATCCAGATCTGCGGTGTTGCCGGCACTCTTCGGTAGAGCAGGCGGTTGGATTCGGCACAGAATCCTCAGTGCTAGCTGGGCCACACGTTGGGCACGCCAATTGTTATCTTGTGGTCGGGGTGGGTGTGATTTCACCCCGCACTCGATGAACGCTTGCACTGTATTCACTGGCACGCAAAGTCAAAAGAGTCAGTGTGGGCGTGAGATTGATACACAGTTTAACGAAGAAGTCACAAGGTGTGTGGTTACTAAGTTTATTACATAAACATCACACAAAAGTATACAGAAAAATAGCACACACAAGAATAAACATACAAATAAAGAAATACAAATAATTACAACTTACTCTAGAACTTAAACTAACTTACTTGCTAACTTAACTAAGGAGGTCTTCGTGGTCCCGGTTGAGAGCAACGCCTGCCAGTCGGATGCGCACGGCCGCGGGCGCGTCGTGGTCGCAGATACCAGCCAGAGGGAACTCCGGTGCTGGGCGAGCTGGGGGGCGATGTCTCAAACCCCTGACTTGTCTTAGAGGGATCTATCCATCTAACCCTCTAAGAGCAAGCCTGACTAGTCTCGGAGGGATCAATCCTTCTAACCCTCCAAGAACAAGTGCCTTCTCAACCTCTCGTTTCTCTTTATAAAGCCAAAAACGGCAGACGACGCGTAGTGGTGAGAGAAGTGGGGGCCTGTGCCCGCACTCCTGGTTGGTCGGAGTCCCAATGGCCGACGAAGCTTGCGGGTGGGGAGCGTTCTGGCTCCTGATTGGCCGAGCTCCGAGCGCCAGCGAGGTGGCTGGTGGGGGCGCTATCGGCGAGCATCGGTTCGCAAGATGGCGACCGTTAAGGATTCCGGCGCAACATCGTGCTTTGGCAGCGCGAATGTAACAACGTCGATCGGTTAGGCAACCACTTTGACACCTTCCAGGTCTGGGTACAGTTTTTATTTAATACGCGTTCTATTTGAAAAACGGTCTTTTTTGTTTTTTTAAATGAGACATTTGTCTCACTGGATTGCTTGCTATACATAATAGAATTACATTAACAAACTTACTACTAATATTTCTATCTTGGGTTGCAGATTTTACTATATCTGTTCAGTAAAAGAAGTATAGAACATTCACGACGCAATTCGCGCAGGGTCGCGACCTTCAATATTCATAAAAAGTCTAGGTACTTTGCTAAATATTTGAGTTTTTAGAAAAATGATTTAATAAAATCATATATGCAGTTATTTACAAGTTATAACAAATTTTAAAAATAATTTTTCAAGAAAATTGCAGAACTTTTTATGGCCACTTAGTAAGTAGTATTAAGTGATTTTTTAATTGTTAGCTTCTTGATTCAAAGTCATGACATGTTAACGCTTTACATTTTCAGGATATGGATAAAAAAAATCATTAAATATACATTTATGTATACATTCATCAAGGAAAGCAAATTTACAATAAATATAAATGTAAGCGAGAAGAAGTTGTTTATGCATTTTAAGTATACGAGTATAATATTGCTATTATTAATATTATTTAGTAGGTAATCAAATTTGTTACCCAAAATGCGCACAATTTCGACGCTTGTCATTTTGTACCAGCCTCGATGAGTGTACAGCAATAGTTGATCATGCACTAGTTTCTTAAAGGTAATTTGGCTAAACGTGACACTTACCGACACAAATTGTATATAATATTGCTAATAACTAATATTTAGGCGGAAATTCTCGATTTTCCTAAATTAACAATGCCTTTATAAACATATTATACAAATTGCAGAGGTAGAACTTCAAAAAATATTATTATACGAATTTATTTCTTTTTCAAATTTTAACCCCTGTAGTTCAACTACGTGTGATGTGTATTGCTTTAAAAAATTAAATGTTTGTGTTATTAATAACAATTAAAATGTAGATGTGCTTTCAAAATTAAAAATAAATGTAAATTTGTAAGTTCCCACTTTAGATATTTTATATTTGTGCAGTTATAACTCGAGCATCACATATCAAAAATTGGCAACATGTTTTGCATTTAGAATTTTATTCACAAATTAAAATTTGCAAGCATTTATGATACTGAAATAACGTTCCGACAAGAGAACTACAGCAAATATGTGGTACCTAATTAAGTAATTATAGTGCAACTATTATGAAATCTCCAATAAAGTCAAACTAAAACATAAAACCAATTCATAACCTTGAGATTTAGAAAATGTCATTTTGACTATCATTGAAAAACTAGTAATGAGTTCTGTTGAAGAACATTAGGTTTCTGGAAAGTTAACCATTACATGACTAGTTCAGTAATAACAGTCAGGTAAATATATAACTGTACTAGTCGTATAATGGTTAACTTTCTAGACTCAAAATAGCCTTCAACGTTTGACTTTCTTGATGTTTTCAGGTAAAAATATAATAAATGAAATAATAATCTGTAATGCAATGGATACACACCAGAAATAATGAAATAATAGTAATTTACGATACAAGTGCGTAAAGCTACTATTTCGTCACGAGTGGGGCAGAGTTAAAACGCGAGTCTAAAGATGTTTTACGCCTGTGTATTGTACAATATTTTATCTACGATAGAATCTAGAAAACACGGTAAATATAAAAAATATTTAAATGTAAATTAGGATTACTAGCAACCGGTCGTAATTTTGCGTGGTTAAAAATTTTAAAACACGTTGCTACTGAAGACGTGCTTAATAAAATCATTTTAAACACGTTGTTACTGACGACGTGAACTAATGAAAACATTAGACCTTGTCCATTAACAAACAAACAAACAAACGTGTTATTAAACAGTCGTTTTACAAACTTAAACTGCCAACTAAAAGTCAATTTTACGCACAATCGTAGATAATAGCTATTTATGCAACAAGTGCTAAAAGTGGATGTTTATGCACGAGATATGTTATGAAACTCAGCCTTCGGCTTCGTTTCATAATTTTCATGTCTCGTGCATAAACACTTTTAGCACGAGTGTGCGATATTTTTTCTACGGCCTTAAATTTACTGTTATTAATCCATAAATGTCAATTTAACAAAGGTTTGCATTTATGACAGTTATAATTTATGTCATAGTAAAGAGATGGCCTTGGAGGCACAGGCAACTGTTTCTGCAGCCGGTAGCTGTCAAAGTTAGTTATCAAAGATAATTATAATAGTACACATTTGACTTTATTCATTACATATTGCCTTAATTATTTAAAAAAACACGTTACCTAGAACGAAAGAAGTAACTAGAATAACTTAACCTCACTTTCAGTTCAAAATGTTATATTCAACACCAACTGATTTCACTTTTAACACGCTGATTTATAAAACGCCATTTTTAGTGAAACAAGCTAGTGCTAAAAGGTCTATTTTTAGTAGTGGCCGTAGAAAAATAATATTTCAAAGAAACCTAAGCGTGAGCTCTCGAGTAATCAATTTATTTAACAACATAGTATATATTTGTATGGCTCAGAATAACTACACCCATAGAGAAAAAAATAAATTACAGGTTGAATTAAAGTAAATAGAAAGAGTGGTAACATTAATAACAATGATGGTGTTTTTATTATTAAGTAAATTATGAATTACATACATAGGTTTAATGGACCCAAACTTTATAGCACTGTCCTAAAGTTTTCGAGGCACCTTCAAATTGTATTTCGACTTGACGTTTGTATCTTGTGCGGTGATGATGTGATCTATCTAACAGCACAAAAGGCCTTTAAGGCTAATGGATTTTTTGGTTACGTCCTTCCACTCTTTTCTGTCCTTTGCTAAATTTCCAATCTGCAACACCAAGGTTTGCAAGGTCTTCCTCCACATACTTTAGCCAATTTTTTCTGGGTCTACCTTTGCGGTTTCTGCCCTCTGTTTTGTCAAATAATATACCCCTACCACCTCTGTTACCTTCCATTCTGACTATATGTCCCAACAATTTTATTCTATTTTATTTGATGACACTTATGATTCCTGATTCTTTAGACAGTTTCTCCAATTCACTGTTTGTTCTTCTTCTCAAGATCTCTCGATGCCTCACACCTTCATATATTCTTCTAGGACCTTTCTTTCCCAAATTTTCATTTTTCTTGTATCTTCGTCTAGTAAAACTCAAGCCTCGCTTCCATATATTGCAACATGTCGTATTATAGTTTTGTAATGTTTAATTTTGACCTTTCTAGAAACATTTTTATCACTCAACATTTTCTTTACTGAACCCACTTCTAGTTTTCAGGGTTAGTCTTCTGTCTATTGCGTTTGCGAGCTCCCTTTTTCAATCGATTTCCCTGCCGGGGTATATTACACTTTCCGTTTTTTTAAAGCTTTGTATTTGGTTGCCTACTCTTACATTTAATGTACTTCCCACTTCTTCTTTTTCCTAATATGATGTAATCTGTCTTTTCTTGGTTTATTGCTAATCCCACTTTTGCTGCTTCCGAACTCAGCTGTTTTATTTTATCCTTAAGTTCTCCTCTTGGCAGTGCTATCATCGTCACATCGTCAGAGTATGCCAAATATTGATACGAGTTCTTTTAGAATATTACCTTGTTTCTTTAGCTTTGCGTTTCTCATCACTGATTCTAGTACTAGATTAAATAAGAATTGGATGGGGGATCGCGTTGTTTTAATCAGCTGTTTGTTCTAAATTGTTTATAATCGTTTTCCTTTTCTATTTTCGCGTTACAGTCTCCCAGCACAATCTTAATAATAAGTTGGAATATTTTCATGTAAGGTTTCGAACTCTTCGTAGAATTTTTGTTTGTCATGATCTTAGGCATCCTGGGATGGTGCGAGCACTTTAACAATACTGATCTTCTTGTACATTCCGCGCAGTCTTAGGTAGCGCAATCTTTCATTTATTCCTTTACAGTTGACAATTGCACTTCTTAGGCCCTGAACACACGGGATTCCGTTTCCCAGATTCGGTATGCGGGATACAGAATCTGAGTCTGTTCAGACACGGCGACTGAATCTCAGACGCGGGCCTTCAGTCACTTGCAGTGCCGTGCTGTTATGGACCTAACATTGCTGTTCTTTGTTTCTGTCGAATTAGTCTAGAAGTGCTGTATTTAAAGTCAGGGATTGGGCTCTTCTAAGCTAATAAATTTTTCATTGTCAAATAATGTACATTCTATGATCGTTGTATAGTAAGGAACGCCTTGCTTATTCGATTTAAATAGAAGTTGAAGAAAATCTGCTACGCCTATGACATGATATCATATGTTCTGGCTGGCAAAAGTAGGCGAGTCCAGGCCGTGGTACACGTGGACTCATATCCTCTATATGCTCCAATGGTAAATCGGTATCCGAGATACAGAATGTGTCGCCGGCGGCCGATTTTTCTTATCTCTCCATTTCGGCCGCCGGCGACAAATTCTGTATCTCGGATACCGATTTACCATTGGAGCATATAGAGGATATGGGTCCACGTGTACCACGGCCTGGACTCGCCTACTTTTGCCAGCCAGAACATATGATATCATGTCATAGGCGTAGCAGATTTTCTTCAACTTCTATTTAAATCGAATAAGCAAGGCGTTCCTTACTATGCAACGATCATAGAGCGCACATTATTTGACAATGGAAAGTTTATTCGCTTTGTAGAGCCCAATCCCTGACTTTAAATACAGCACTTCTAGACTAATTCGACAGAAACAAAGAACAGCAATGCTAGTTCCATAAGAGCACGGCACTGCAAGTGACTGAAGGCCCGCGTCTGAGATTCAGTCGCCGTGTCTGAACAGAGTCAGATTCTGTATCCCGCATACCGAATCTGGGAAACGGAATCCCGTGTGTTCAGGGCCTTAGGGTTTCATTTGTTACAAAGCCGGTTCCAAATCTATTCTGTTTTCCTACAAAATTTATGAATAAATGTTTGTTTACTTCAATTGTGTATTTCCCTTTAATGTTTTTTTCCTGTAGTGCTAATACCGCCATTTTATATTTACGACTTAGATTATTAGCTGCTTTAGCTTTAGAAGAGGGAGCTTCTTTCGCCCCTGATACATTACAGGTTACCAGGTGGATTTCCTACTTTCTCGGTTTTTCTTGTATATTTGTGCTTCTACCTTTATTTCCTTTCCTTTTGTTCGTTTTAATCCCTATCTTAATAATGTTTGCATCGATTGCATTTCATATTGCATCGCTTACGTGATGAATTACTGTTACAAAATCCTGTAAATGTTCTTTTACAGTTGTCTAAATGAAAATTTTCCATATCCAGTTTACATGTTTGAAAAATTTCCTCATTTAGATAACTGTAAAAGAACATTTACAGGATTTTTGTCAAAGTAATTCGTTGACAGGAGTAAATTAGAGTTTTTAAAAGCCATTTAAATAGATATTAGTTATCATGGAAAACTTTTTCTCTAAAAAGGTGCCTAACATCAAAATCGTAAAAATGATGGAATCATTACTTTCCCGTAACTAATAAAAAATCTAAAGGCGTAATTAACATTTTGTATTATTTTTCCAATGGCATATAAATCTTTAAAGTTTTCACCTAAAAAAAATAATCTTAAAATTAAGTCTTGGTATGTGTAATTTTGAAAAATATTGAAAAATTAAATTTTAGCTGAAGTTAAAGAAAAATAGGTGATTTCTGGCCTTGAGATTGTTAACTTGGCTAGAACTAACACACGCTAAAAAATTTAAATGAAATATTACTTAATTTCCCAAAAAATAGCATTTTTTTAATTTTGACAATTTCGAAAAATACAATTTTCTAAATAAGTAAAAATCACTCGGTATGATAGAGGCGAACAAGCACACATTTTGTCGTAAAAAGCTTTGTTGGCGGTCGCTGTATATGTACAGTGAATTTATTTTAATGCGCAATGTGGTATTTCCGTTTCCATGAGGACTTGATTGTTACTATTAGTTTCTATACTTGCTGCAAATTGAAGTCTTTATATCATTTGATCAACAGAATTCCTTCCTCCGTAGAATATATTATGTTTTTACATACTCAGTAACGTTTCTATATTGCATTTTAAAATAAACGCATTTACACATTGCGCGTTATTTTTTATTTATTTTATTTCTATTTTTATTCCCCACTCCGCCAACAGCCGTTAGGCCAGTTATAGGCGTTACTGTATATTTTTTGGGGACTTGCAGCCCCATTAACGACTGTCATGATGTTATTATGACAATTTTTTGTGAAATTAGTGATCCAATGAAATTAACTTTTTTCTAGTCATGTGGACAAAATCAGTTATCCTTACATTGGAAACTACCCATGGGTTGTCACTTTGTATACAGCGGTCAGTTTGGGTTGCTATGTTACGTCAAGTTTTTGGCAGTTCACATTGAAGTATTTTAAGATGTCATATTCTTTTCATAATTGCACTTTCTCTAAATAAATGTAAATAAATAGCTTCAAGGACAAAAAATTGTCTAACCGAATATCCCTCGACCATTGATAAATACTTATAATTTTATTACAACTTCCTCAAGCACGTTGCTTTTAGGCAACAGCCCTCCGCCGCTGGCGTCGGGCTGTTTCCAAGCAACGTGCTTTCGGAAACTGCAATAAAATTATTTCGTAATTATCACTGTCCTTGGGATATTATAGCTGATAATAAACTCTCTGTATATACGCTCATGGCTACCTATTTTCCAATTCTCAGTAATTGCAGCTTGGCCCTCATATTTCCATAAAGCAAGACATTTTTGGTTAATTTGTTGTTTTAATCAGAATACCAATAAAATAAAATAATCATGAACTCCACATTTATAGTTACCTGATGAGGAAAAGCCATCTCTTCCTGTCATGTTCTCCATCCACGGGGGTGGCTTTCAAGGTGGCAGTGCTGGAAGCGATTTCTATGGTCCAGAGCTACTCCTAGAAAAAGAAATAATTTTAGTAACTGCAAACTATCGATTAGGTAACCTTACACATTTATATTTTTATGTAACTGAAACACGATAACATATGCAGTTTATTTGTATACTTTCTAGATAAACACTCCCTGACACTTGTACTACATTATTCTTCCAATGTACGCTATAATTTAAAGGTCTAGAAAAAATACTGCAGCTAAGTAGTTAATTTGTTTACAAATAAATACCACTGAGGAATCTTTATTTCTTCTAAATTTGTCAAAGAGTTACAATTTCTCCTATTGCCAGCATCCTACAATTAAACTATATTTTGTAGGAAATATTTACAGCTTGTTTTAGATTTTGTTAAGAAATAGTCATTGGCGTATCTAGCGGGGGGGGCAGGGGGGCCAGGCCCTCCCCAGAGTGCCGTCTGGCCCACCCCTGAAGAATAAATTTAAAAATCTGATTTTGTATTAAACCATTTAAACCTACGGAGTTATTAACGACCGACATGCATTTTTAAATTTTCAGATTTTATTATTTGTTTTGACTAAAAAAACATAGTATAAATATAGGTACCGTATGTTGGATGGGTGGTTGTAATTGAAAATAATATGCAAAATAAAACATAATTAGTGCAGAACTACAATATAGTTTTGTAAATCTTTAAAACAAAACAATATTTTTTTCCAGTGCACCATTTCTTTTAATTTCTCTTCAGTAATCTATAAATACATGGTCAACTTATGTGCCTAGAAAAAGACAATTTCAATTATTTTATATACGGGTATGTAAATGAGCGCGAAACTTGAGTGAATCTCTAACGACTTGCTGAGCGCATGCCGCTACTTAGGCTCGTCTAGTTCAAACACACTACGAACTACGACATGCTATTTGGACGTTTGCTTTGTCTAAAGAGTTCAGTTTATCATTTTGAAGAGTAGGATCCAGAATTGTATGTTTAGTAATATTTAAGGTAGCAAAGTAGTGTCGTAATTATAGATTTGCAAGACCCCGCAGTGCCAGGTATGAGGGCCCTGATCGAAAGAAGATTTTTTCTTAATTTACGATGTGTACTGTTAAAAGCTTTGGGGGTACAAATATACACATGAAAAGGTTTTCTTGGGTCATTTACGATTAATAATAAAATTAACAAAAGGAACGTGAAGTGTAGTCATTTTCAAAATGGTAGCTTTAAAAGTAAGGTATGGAACATCGAAGATCAAGTTTGGCGTCGCCCCATATAGTTATTAGAAATATTTAAGAAGTTTCATGCCCAGTTACTGAAACTGCATATTTTTCTCCAAATATTTTTAAAGAATTTAAATTTAAAACGGTTTTGTTAAAGTTTTAGATAAAATTAAAATTCAAAGTACGGAATCGGAATCCCATGCTGGAAAGCATGCATTATGGGAAATGGGACGTCAGCTGTCACTAAGCACTGAGGGCCTTCTGACTCAATAATTAGTGAAATTAAAGACAACTCACAACTTACCAAATTACAAACGCGAGAAGATCAAAGTAACACTAAAGGTATTGTTTTTTAAATTTTAAAAGTAAACGCCAGAGATAAAGAAGAAATGAACAAGTCCATGCAAAATTTGAAATAATACAAAATTTTCTTAGAAATAGTACCTCTTAAAAAAGGTTAAAAATGACTTGGCCCTTACGGCTACATAAAATAACGCAGGTAGCTGTATAGACATACATAGAGCAATAGATGTATTTGTAGAAATACAAGCGAAGAAAAAACAATTTTAGATTGTAATTGCGGGGGACGCTCATATTATTGAAATAAATTTAAAGAACGTTCATATCTCAGTTCACACTTATGTGTATTTTTTAATATTACATAATAAAGTAACTTAATCTTGTATTTACCAACTGGTTTTTGTGCCCTATATAAGTATTTATCCGCTGTAGTAAATAGAATTTTGTGGTGATGACGAGTGTAAGTGATCCTAACAGCTTGAATTTTCACAGTTGCAAACTCAATATATTATGATAAAGAGAAATCACAATAACTTTGAAGAAGATATAAATTTTTTCAAGAAAATATTTACTTCAACCGTACTGAGAAAAAATTGAAGTAATGTTTTCCAAAAAAGGTATTTATCCTGGAATAATAGTTTTTACCGCCAACTTCATTGAGTTGCGAGAGGTAATCTTTACATTTTTTATGTTGTTTAGAAACCGATACAAAAACCAGCAAATAACTTTACGTGAAAAGGTAATATATGCAAATTAATGTCTTCAAAGATATGCATAGATATTGTCGATGGTTGGCTGGGGGCCTGGCCCTCCCCAGCCAAAAATCCTAGTTACGCCAATGGAAATAGTAGCCATCGTCGGTATGAAATAAATTGAATTCGTTTTAAGTCTAAAAGATTCGCAACTATACAAAATGTCAGGTTATACGTAAGTACTTACGTTTTTTGATTTAACAATTCTCGATTACAAAAATTATGAGTACTTAGTTGATATCACAAACGTAGTGACTAACTAGTAACTGCAGTATTGTTTCAAAGATTCGAATTATTACATGAAATAAAAATTGAAGTTCGAATTATGTGAAACCTAAGATTTTACAACATCGAGTACATATTTTTCACAGACTACTATAATATAACATAGATATTTAATCCACTCTAACATTGCAATAAAAAAGGGCACATTAATTAAATGCATATTTGTTATAAAATGCAATGCTATTTTAGGAATGCTGGGATTTGCCACTTTGGGAAGTGAAATGCTGCCAGGAAACAATGGCTTGAAAGATCAGTCATTCGCCATAAAATGGATTAGGAAAAATATTGCTCAATTTGGGGGAGATCCAGAAAAAATAACCGTTTTCGGGCAATCAGCAGGGGGCGCCAGCGCCCAATATCATATGATTTCACCCATGAGCAGAAGTGAGAGTTGCATTTATAACTAATTAACCTTGTTTCAACGATTTTTTATGCTAGAACTTATCAAGGGAGTGATAGCACAAAGTGGAAACGCGCTATCGATGTGGGCCCTAGGACCAGGCCATATAGTAGGCAGAAGAACCAAAGTTGTGTCTGGACTAGTTGGATGCCAAGCTTTTAAACTTGATAAAATGATGGAGTGTTTGATGGATGTAGATGCGCACGAAATTGTGAAGCAAACTCAAGTTCTTTTGGTATGTCCAATTATGATAAACATAACATGCGTTCTTTTTAAAAGTATACATAGAGGATACTACCTAGTATGTATAGTAAAAAGAAAAATTTCCTTATTTTTGCAACAGCATGCTATTTGTTTTAAATTTAAACTCTTAAAATTGAAGTTTGCTGTATAATTGGTTGCCTACGTATAGGGCAAAACAATAAAACATAAGTGAATTTTTCTTTTTTAGTATACAAACGAGTATCCCCTATGTATACTTTTAAAAAGAACGCATGGTATATTTTTTAACGAGCGCCAATGTCGACTCATTTGATAGTACAATATTTTTTGAGATGGTTTAAACATTTTGTAGATGGTACCTCTTAATTTATGGTTGTACTCCTATATTGGACCGTTACATTTAGATTTTGTTAAAAATATGTATTTCTGAAGCAGTTTGTTTTACAGGAAACAGATATGGATCCTCTGGTACCATTTAAACCCGTAATAGAGCCCCCTGTCGTAGGATCTTTTCTTGCAGAAGATCCTATTGATATTATAAAATCAAAGAAAATGGCAGACATCCCAATGATGACCGGAATTACCACAGAAGACGGCGGCTACAGGACTGCAAGTTAGTATTACATTTTTACTTTTGATTTAAAAAAATGCATTTCAATAGTTCTTTACGTTCCTAATTTTTATTTTCATGTAATTTAAATACTATGGCAAGTCAAATAAGAGTGAGAATGAATTTTTTATTTTATAACGCAGCGTACATAGATCACAGATATTTTTTGATGAAAAGAGCATAAATCGTAGAGCAGGCAATAAAAATTGTGACCGCGTAGGCGTATGTGTTTGATAACACTGCAGCATCTAAATAGTAATTTTGACAGTCATACTTTTTTTCATGAATTTGCAGTTTGATAATGAGGGCGAAGATAAGATATTTCGTTTGTAATAATGTTGTACTATAAAACCGATATTGAAAACAAGGTAGACATCAAAGCGGGACTAGCAGCCGCCAACCGATGCTATTATGCTTTTCAAAACTTATTGCGATCGTCAATAGTATCCCAGAAAACAAAAGTAAGACTGTATGGATCGGTGATCCGGCCAATTGTTATGTATGGAGCAGGTACTGACAGCTGCTGATAAAAATATGCTCTGCATATGGGAAAGGAAAATCCTTAGAAAGGCGAATTAGAAACAACCAAGAACTTTGTGACAAATATGAACACCCAGATCTGGTTACCGAAATAAAAAGATGTAGACTAAGATGGCTCGGACATGTAGGAAGTATGCCTGACACATGTAGCACCAAGAAGGTATTTAGAGGTAAATCAGGAGGAAAATTGGCAGACCCAGAAAGAGATGGATTAATGATGTGGAGGATGACATTAGGAAATTAAGAATAAGAGGATGAAGGAAACAGGCCACCGATAGAGTGGAATGACGGTCAAGGCTCATCAAGGGCTGTAGCGCCACGGGGTAAGGTAAGGTAATTAAGGCATTAGAAACTAAAGCTACCTCATCTTTGAACACCTACCTATACCTTGTTCTGTGATTTTGTGGAGGCATCGTAGTAATAATACCCTGTCATGATGCTAAGTATTGATGAGAACTTACGTTTTCAAGCTTACTCAGCATTTTCCGATACCAAACAATGCGGTGGCTTGTTTTTCAGCCGATGAATGCGGGATCCATAAAGAAGAATCCCTTATAATTTTGAAGTGGATCTGAAGAACTGAGTTCACTGAAGGTTCAGTGATACCCAAGGTCTCTTTGATCTGTCCGTATGTCAACCTTCTCTCTTGCACCAGCATTTTCCGCACGGTTGCAATGTTTTTCAGTGATGGTGGCCCTTAAGACTACAATTTCCGCTCTGAAACTCTCGAAACCAACTAAATATGGTAGCGCGATGACAATAATCACATCCCAGTACAGGAATTGTTTTATCTAGACAGGGGTCTTCGCCAGCCTTCGAGCAAAATTGTAGTGTATAACTCTAAGGTACCGTCCATTGCGACAGCTCGATGTTTGAGGCTCAACTGTTTGAATGCAACAAACAGCAGATGCATACAATTTTGTTTACAGATACAAGGTTGAACAAGTAATCACACTATTAGCATCTCACTGTCTCTCCGCCCTTGATCGGACCACGTACCTAGTGTTCTATGTTATATTTGAAATTCTTGAAATGCCTGTACTGGACACTTGGAACTTTTTACCGTAATATTCGGTTAAAAACGCTCACCTTACAAATATGTGGTATTTGCTCTTTATATGATATCTCTTATATTTATATTTGTCGAGGGAGTATAAAATAGAACGTCAAGTAGTGTACTAGCACATTTTATCGAATCATATTACGAAAGTATTAGAAGATAAAACATTAATGTACAAATAGCAGAAATAACGTAGATATAATTAAATATACAGTATCTTGATACTTTACATTGCTTTCCCCAGAACCAATTACCGCGCCCTTGTTATCCAAACTTCTCTATTTCGATATTTGTAGTTGTTCAAAGAACAAGACATAAAACACTAAGCGATACGCACATCTATATTTCGCATTTCAATCGTGGAATAAGAAAATATTCCTATACGCATCTTGGGAATCTCCTCTATAGCTAAAAGTGCCACTTAACAACTATAATCATACAAGATTTATAATATTCTTACATAAATATAGTATGAAAGCTTTGGTTGAATGTGTAGGCACATCTTTTCGGTGCCCCGGGCTAATTTACTTTTTCTGGATTCAGATCGGTCACATGCATAAATTTCACAAGAACTGGCGACTTACCATAAATTACATGTCAGTGTACCCGCAGTTACAGTGGCCGCATGGACTGTAAAAGGCACAGGTACAAATCATCATTGGGAATTGAGCTTCACCAAAAGCCCCCCAGTCGCGCTAACTGGGGCCACTGAAAAGCACAATGCTTATCAGGTCAAGGGTCGTGGGCTATCTCGCCGGATAGTCATTAACCCAGGTACGAGGGCACCCTCTGCGACAATGAACAGCAATCCAATTAACAAAGCTGTCTACAATCAGCATCAGTACGAGACAATATCGAATGTTCGTATTCGCTGAACAATAGCTACATTGACTAAGCTACTCAGGCACTAGTATTCTACTTAGATATTACAGATCTCATCGTTTTATTCACTCAATTATAATCTACAATTCATTTCACTTCAAAACATAATCGCGGCGGAATCACACACTCGCGGAGAATTAGGCTCGCGTCCACACATGTGCGATCTCGCCTATAGACTGCCAAAAAAACATAAGCACCCTCGCATTCTAAAATGCAACCCTTAGTCGGTTCGGGTTCACAACATTCCAAATATGGGAATTCTCGGCTAAAGGCCTTTCCATAATTTAAATCTACCTGCTAAAACGCCGGCCGATTCTTAAAAACAGCCCTCCGCCTGTAAATTGATTTGGGACTCGTTCCGATTTTGTGCTAAATTTAGAACGTATTATATTTCAGTGGCTGGTATAGTCGAACGCTCATAATTATACGAATACAAATGAAATAATAGCATATTTTCCAACAGCATCATTAATTTTGGTTACACTAACTATTGTTATCGTTTTTAGGTCTTTTCAATCACCCTGAAGTGTTGGAGAAACTTAACAAGGACTTTTTAGAGCACGCTCCCATGATTCTCATGTACGGGGAAATTTCGAATATTCAAGATAGAGATAAACTTAGCAAAAAAATTAAAAAATTCTACTTTAACGACCAGAAGATCGACGAGTCGAACAAAGATATGTTTACCAATGTAAGAACTTTATTTATAAATTTATAAATTAAAACATATTTTACATTTGTGCAGTTGTACACCGACGCCACTTTCTTAATGGGGGCTGACGTAAGTGTTGAAATACATGCCAAATATTTAAGTCAGCCCGTATATTATTACCTATTCGGTTACAAAGGCTCCGCAATGTCTTGTGCCATTTTTGACGCATCCTACGATTATGGTAAGAATGTTTGGGAAAGCAAATTTCAAACGGTTTTACTGGACATTTTTAGGTGTGTGTCATAGCGACGAACTCAAGCATTTATTCAAAACCTCTTTCTTTCCAAACTATAAACCCACTGAATCTGATAAGGAGGTCACCGAGCTCATGACTACTTTATGGGCAAACTTTGCTAAATATGGGTAAGATTGTTTGAATTATTTCCAACATGAAATTAATAAAAAAACATTTTCAGTAATCCAACACCAAATCTGGATTCAACCATTTCTGTAAAGTGGGAACCTGTTCAAACTGGAAAACAGAACTACCTGCATATTAAGAGCGGCTCGGAAATCGAACTAAGTGAAGGGTTGTTTCCTGAAAGAACCCAATTCTGGCGGGACGTTCCTGTCGACTCTAGACGAGCTAGAATGCGAGATGAACTGTAAAATTGTTACCTCTGATGTATAAAAATAAACATGGAAATAATTGATTACTCATTAACACTCTTATCTACCTTTCCTATTTGGTTTATGTTTAACTTCTTTGAAATTTATTAAACATTTTATGTATTTTTTTTTCTAAGACTGTTTGATTAAGATAGTAAATATGCACTTATCAAAAAAACATATCTGTTAGATATTGCACAAATATATTTATAAAGGCTAAGCAAACAGTCAGTTCTATATTAGTTGATATGGCTTAATGTTGTTACACTCAGATTAAATATTTATCTTATCGGATACAAAATGTGTTGGAATGGGTTTCTATTTACCATGACTTCGCATCAGTTTATAATTAGAAATTTATAATTAGAAATTGAGTGTCATGATTTATAATCGTTTTACCATTGTACCACATATCTAGTTAAAAAAGTTTATTGATGTCAGAATGACATTGCCATTTTATAACTAGTGAAAATAATTTCAATAGTAGAAAACCCATTCGTGGTATCTTGCTCGATTTGCGGGATCAATTACGTTAGTTTTGACAACTTTAACTCATTTAATGAATCATTAGTGATGAACTGTGCTTTGAATTTTGTATTTTTTTTACCAACTGTGCTCTACAACTTTTAAAAACTGCACATTCAAAAAAACCTGCCATAAAAGGCGCGGATATTATACTACCTGAAAAATAAAGCACTTGTCCTTTTTAAATTTTTCTATGCGTACGGCAATAGGGACCGCTGGTACCGAACTTCAATTCAAAAGGGTGGCAACGCACGAATATTATAATACTTTAAAGAACTCAAAACTAGCAGAACTGTCTACAGAAAAAAATGTGTTTGTGCATTAGTGAAAATGGCAACCATTTTGAACGTTTGTTATCATTTTCCATTCGTTGTGTTGTTAGTGTGTAGTTTCCAAATAGTTATTTACCTAACAAGTTCGGGTAGTTAATTTTCCCGAATGAGCACTTTGTTTGCAGCACGACCGAAGGGAGTGCTGCATGTAGTGCGAATTCGGGAAAATTCTTCCCGAAAGAGGTAGGTACAATGTTTTTTGTAACGAATAACTCAAAATATTTAAAAAAGTTAAAAAAATATTATTTAGTGTTTTACAACTTTACTGAGTTGGCAGCACAAATTACTAAATTTTTATACGTATCGTAGCACCTGTTAGCTTTTGTTGACGTTTACAGCGCCCCTGGAACACACAATTGCCATAGTTTTTGTGGGAAAGTAAAAAACACCCCGGTGCGGGAAAAGTCATTTTCGGCGCATCGGGAATGACCGGGAAATATGAATTTTGAAATCATGAGTGCAAAAAATCATTTATTGTGTTTCAAAGCCTACCTGATATTTTAATTCTATACAAGAGATACGGTAATAGTAATTTTTCGACGACTGACATCGAAAGTAGCTTTTTCTCACTGTCATTTGACAACAGAAAGTTGACATTTGCCGTTGAGCGTGCGTTTTCATCACTTTGCCGCTCGCCGAGCGTTTTGGGTTTCCGCGTGAAAAAATAGATGGCCACGTCCAAATGTTTGTTTGACAATGCCCGTCATTTGTCAAAATAATCGCGTCACATTTCTAATAGACTGCGCGAGTAATGTTAACTTGATTGTCAATTAAAATTTGCAATAAAATGAAATATGATATTTTGCATTAATAATATGCTCAGTCGTCGAAAAAATAGTATGTATGTTTCGAGCTAAAAGTGCGCTTGCCGCTTTTGCACAAGCGGCAAGAATGCACTTTCAGCTCTTAACATACAATATACTATTACGTTACAAGACCGGAATGTAGTGTTTTGCAGGTCGAGCCAAGTAAAAGTAAAGCTTGGGGAGACCTGCAAAACACTTTCCGGTCGTGTATCGTACAATATTCTTTTTACGACATTCGAGTCCATGCTTTCAAACTTGCCAATTCACTTTCGCAAACTCAAAAAAGTTATGACATTAGTATCTATTATTTGACTTCAAACAATAACACACATATTCCATAGTAACGAAGGCAACAGGGACCGGCAAAAGCTTTTTCCTAAAATCGTCAAGAAAGCGGGCCATGTCAACACTCAGTTTGATCTTGAATGTGTCACTTTGCAAGACTAGTCACTTTTGAGAATTTTGCAAGACTAGCCTAGGTAACCGGTCACCTTCACCATGCGCCTTGATTCTATTTTTAAAATGTTCAAGATGTCGGAGAGATACTAAATCCTTCAGCTTTCTTCAAGGCTCTTTTTATTTGCAGAAAGTTTTGTAAGGCCTAGTAATAGTTTTGGCAGCGTTGTTCTTTGTTAAAACGTTGTCACCATAAAAGTAAGGTGAATGATTTGCTGGAGCGAGGTTTTAAGCGAGCGTCGTTGAAACATGAGTAGCGAGCGGTGCGCTTGGCGCTCTCTCTTGGCGACGGCTAGAACCGTGGAGCGGTGTAGATCCGTGCTACCGAAGCCTGTGCTCACTAGGTGTTACAAAGAGATTTCAGAAAAAACGTAATACATTACACAGCATGAAAGTGTCTATGCTTGACTCGGAGGCCTTGAAGAAGTACTCGGACGCTATCTGCAAAGTATCACTTTTATGCCTTGTAATGTAATATACTATTACCGGTCCCTGATGCCCGTTTTCCGATCTTGATCGGCAACACTACTTTCTGGCGAAAAACTTCTCCAGAAACCGTATAGTTCCTGATCGGTCGCAAAAAAAGTATTTTGCATCATCTTTAGATTGCTGTACCTTCTCAAAGGTACAATTGTATATGGGTAATTTTTGTTAAATTGGTTTATTTTGAGCTCTATGTGTGGTTAATTTTTTACGGATCTTTCAGGAACACCCGTATAAAGTGTGCCTCACCATCTACCAAACATAGCCAATTAACATTGGAAAATTATTGGGTGATCCACTACTGCTGTGTAGACATCGAGGTACGCGATTGATCAGAAATGCCAAACTTCGAATTACTTTCAAATTGTTTTCATTTATGACTAATCGCGTTGTTACTGTATTAAATTGATCTTACGACACTCACGGATGAGCGAGTATCACATGCTAAACAAATCCAATAAATGGGCACGCTCACCCTGAGAATCGTCAAGAACAGGCTAAAGGCCTCGGCCTAAATACGCTCAAAGAGATGGGCGTGGTTCAGAACGGTACACAAAAGGACAACCGTGTCGATAAGTATATAGGGTGTTGCTAAATAAATGGGCGCCACAAGATCCAAATCCGGGTACTTACGTTCAACGGACCTTGAGAGTCAAATGGGGCGAAAAATACTCAAATAACTATTTATGGAAGCCACGGTGCAGCGACAGACACAACGACTTACCTGGAATGCCCATCTGCCACGTCCGGGCCTCGCCTTACAATGATCGTAACACAGTGACACAGTCACCCTGTAAACAAACATGCACAAGACACAAAAAAGAAAAGAATAAGACGGTACTGTTAATACATCTATTAGGCCACTCCAAGTGACCTACCAAACATCATACAAAAATACAGGTATATTCGGCACGTATGCCGGCTCGTAAGAATGGCTTATAGGGTACTCCCAGCTGGAAAGCGCTTTAACTAAAGGTTGCGGCGCATAGCTGAGCCGAACAACAAATCCAGGCCGAATGAGGTTACACGTCGGCTTAGGCCTCAACAGGCGTGACGTGCCAGTGTAAACCCTGAACTTAAGTTCCAGTCACCAGAACACCCCGACTTGCAGTGAAACATTTGAAAATAGCAGTCGCTGCATTTGTGCCAGAGTGTACCGTGCGTTATTTGAGCGTCAAACGCAAACTTAAAAAGGGATACTTTACAAAACCAAGCTGCCTTGCAACACTGAATGCTAGAACACGAACGTGAAATGTTGTACTCAAGTGTACTCTACATGAATTATCCGACAAACGCAGCCTTGAAGAGCTAATTTACAAAACACAGTTATCTTGCAGCACAGGATGTTAGAACACAGCGGTATATTTTATTCAGAGTGTACTCTGCATTAGTAATGCGTCGAACGCAAACTTGAATGATTCATTTACAGAAACAAAGTTGTCTGGCAGCACAGATTGTTAGAACACAACGTTAAATTTTATTCAGCGTGTACTCTGCATTAGTAATGCTTCGAACGCAAACTTGAATGACTAATTTACAGAAACAAAGCTGTCTGGCAGCACAGAATGTTAGAGCACAGCGTTATATTTTATTCAGAATGTACTCTGCACTAGTTTTGCATCGAGCGTAAACTCAAAGGGTTAATTCACATAAACATGCGGGCGAAATAGTTGATTGCACAATTTTACCTTATTAGCGAGCTTGGCCTGCAGTCGGCGACGGCATTGGACGCAGTGTCGGTATGTCGCTTCGCACCTCTGTGTGTGACAGAGCCGAAAGGCTACAACATCCTCCAGAGTCCTCCTTCAAAGAGTGAACTGTGAACGGGCCCCTTTGGCCATTATACAGATACTAGCGTAGCCGCTGAAAAAGGTAACTTCAGGAAAAGAATCCCGTCTTACAGACGACGGCGGACAAGGGCTTTGACGATCCTACATATGTACTGAATCCCACAACGACTCGCAAACGGACTTGCCTAATACCATTGCACGATCGTGCACCAACTTAACAAAGCAGCGTCTGCCTCGCAACTGCATTAAAAAGACAACGAAAAACACTTTGCGGAAACCGCACAAACGGAAAGCAGGCGTCCCCACGCTAAGCGTGGAAACGCCCGCACAAAATCGCAATATCAACTCTCTAGTTCGACGGCTCGGGGCTGAAAGAATGAATCAAAAACTGACGCTCCAAACTAACATCTGTGCCTCACAAGATCTCCTCCGACCAAACACTACCAAGCGCGAGACAGAGTCGCTGAACGTGTCACCGCACGCTAGCGAACCAAGCAGAGGCTGTCCTTGTTGCTCTCACGGGCTGAATTTTAAATAACTCGAAAATCAAGGTGCTTACAGCTGCGGGAACATGCAGCTGCAAGAAACAATGATAACAGGGGTATACAAAGATTACGAATTAGAAGTAGCGATACCAGGAGTGAACAAAGTTTACGAATGGGGTAAGTTTGATGTAAACGTTGCAATAATATGCGACATACTATGGCTAGAATGGACTTTAAATACAGGCGAACTCTCCAATTATGTACCAAAACTGTTTTAAAAGTTTGTGTAGCTGATTAAATCACTGAGAAATGTAAAATGGCCTGACAGCGTGCACAACAATAGTTATTCCTTTTATAATTTCCCAATGCTAATTTATTTTTCTGATAGCCCGCGAGACCCACTGTAATCAATAAACATTGTATACCGGCTAGGTAATCATGTACTTATGGATAAAAACTACAGATCTGAATTCATGGATGTGAGGGTCAATGGGATTACGATTTCTTCAGTAATCACTAGTTACAAGTAAGAAAAATAAAAATAAAAGCACACATGCAAGACAACAAAGCACCCAAAAAAGGTATGAAATTTAAAGAAGTCATGAAGAGATATAAGTTAGGGCAAATAGAAATAGCAAACAAATACAGAGAAGATGCAGAATCTAGAATGGCGTCACTAGATAAAGATTGGAAGGATAACAATATGAAACTAGCATGGCAGGAATTTATAGTGTGAGAAAAAGACATCATTTCCTTACGAGTGTGCATTGAAAAACGAGGTGAAACCGAGTTATGTAAAAGATTGGATAATTCCCTATGAAAATAATATTTTATAAATAATGTCTTGTTAATTGGCACATACCTAATATTGAAGTGTATCATCCTAGAATGTGTTGTGAGTGATCGTAGGAGCTGCTGCGAACTTGTAAGTGTTCATCAGTTTGCTGTAGCAAAGACCTTCTTCATAACAGAGAACTTGTAACTACCGAAACTACCGTTCGAAACAGGTTAGACTAATGTTGTATGTGGAAGTTTAGATTGAAATGCTTCTGAAAGACAAACTTTATGATAAATTAAATCATCGAATGCCTATTTAAATATTTTCTGAAATAAACTGAGAATATCATTTAAACAAGTGTGCATTGGGTTTAATAGCAATTTAATCAGCTTACAATTTTACCCAAATGATAAAACCGAGCTAGTCAACTGTTTTAAAGGTTTAACGATTAAAATAAGAGGCAGACTGGTTGTAAATTAATTAAATGTGTACCTAATATTTATATAAATAATTTTTGGATAGTTGCAAAGACATAAATTTACTATAAACAAATTAATAACATGCCCACCCAGTACAATCGAGAGGGTGAGTACGTTAAAAAATAAAAGTTTGTCTATTTTTGCTTTAACTGAAGAATATATAAGAGTAATAATTTGCACATAGCTCAGGCTTTACGCTTGATGAAAATATACGTATTTTCGACCCAACAAATCCTCGGTGTCCATCTTTGATATTAAAAAAAAATTGTTTAAACTTTCACTTACGAGCGTAGTTCCGTATAAAGCCCTTTACAGATTTTTTCATATGAAAAACATTGAAACCACTTTTTTTGTTTCAGATAATTGACAGATTATCACATTTATGGACGGTCAAAATTCAAAGTTGTAGATTTTATGCAAGTTAAATAAAATAGTATACGTTTGTCTTTTAGAGAACGAGTGGTTGAAATGACGAGTTTTCTAAACATGGGCACGTGCGACAAAACCATACCTTATGCAACCTGTGTTTTAATATACTATTATCTGCTCGTGTGTTATAATGATAACGTTATACGTAAGCGTCATTCTAGTAGTTAGTATCATAATAGAAATAGAACAAATAAATTCAAAATATTACAATGACCGTGATTATTCGGGTAAGTCTTCTATCTCAGAACGTAACCTTCTATCCGAATCGCTCATATTTAGCTTGCAAAATTAGTACAATTGTAAAAAATGACCGAACTGAGAAAAACTTTTAAAATATTTTGTTTTTAAATAACTAATTCGTTGCTGATGTTACTAGCGAAATATCTAAGAAAGTATACTCTCTGTTTACGTTATGCAACTTTTTTTTACATTTATATCTTCAATTCCTTTATTAATTTTTGCGATGAGATAAAATGTTGTAGGCGATTCGTGTTGTAACCAATCATTATGATGCACGTCGTGTTATTAGATTTTTACGACTAGTACCATAATGATTAGCGTTACGAATCTTAAATTATTATTTAAATGATTAAGTTTTGGTTGTCATTGTTTATGACAACATGACATACATTTTTTATTATTTGTCGTAAATTTGGATCCCACATACCTTAAAATATTGCTATGAACACAATTTTAAGCCTCCATAATTATTACTGTAATTAATAACATTTCATGAATGTCAAATAATATCTAAAAATGTTCGATAATGTGATAATTTGTAATTTCATCTTTGTACAATATTGTTATGGATGTGGCAATAATTTTGTTAGAAACTGTACTGAAATCATATTAGCTTTGTAGTGAACAAATGTAATCAGAGTAGACTTTGGATTATCATGACAATAATAAAATCTGTAAACAAAATAATTGGGAATAGGGAGCCAATCTTGGTGGTGGTTCATTTGGCTTCCCCAATTTAAACTTAAATTATTTATTTATTTATTTAGTACTCAGCCAACAGCCGTTAGGCTAATTATAGGTGTCGTACATTTTATGGGGACTTACAACTCCACTAACGACTGTCATGATGTTATTAATACATCCTGGACCAACTATTTTCGTGGAAGCCGTACCACGAGGCGCCGAGAGATGCAGCCGTGGAACTCCCATCCAAGTTCTGACCAGAGAGAGCGTTGCTTAACTCTGCTGATCGGACGTGGACGCTTGTTCAAGCTACACCACCCGGGACCCCCACTCTTCATTAAAAGTTGTGCAATTTATTGGGAGAGTCTTGTGAAAACTGTGGAAGTTTGGCTGGTGTTGGTAGTGTTTCCGCCAAGGTAAAATGGTGATTCGAAATTGGTCGTGCAGTAATTGAAGCATGGGGCGAGTGTGAACGAGGCATCGGTTTGTGCTGGAGCAGTATGGAGCCCTAGAACGGGGCAAAAGACGGAGTGGTGCAGAGTAGCAGCCGAGAAATTTTCGGGAGGCAATAAAGCAAGGTGTGTGGATCATTACAGCAATATTCATCAGCGCAGGAGCTTACAGCGACGTGGGATTTACTGAGGTTGTTTTTGGAGTTCTATTGTCTATCGCAGGAGCAGCAGAACGGATCAGGAAAGTGATTTCAGAAAGCATTATTCTTAAAATAGTGAAGTAACGCCTCGTTTATGTCAACTTCCGGTAAGAGCGTCCCTTAAGTGTTTTGTTTTGTGGCATCTATTTACTTACGCTTTTGTTGTCGCATAGCGTGTAATGACATAAAACTGAACTGTTTCTCGAAACAAAGCAAATTCTTTTGGCACAATTTGTTAGGTTGAAACGCCATAATTGAACTTGAGTTCCCATTAGCTATAATTTTCGCATAGAAGCGATCCCAGTAGTTAAATGCGTATTATTCAAAGCTTTTACTTTTTAAAATTATTATAAAAGCACACAAATATTGAATTTGATAGCAAATGTATTTGAATTAGTTTCTATAATTTAGTAATACTTGCTAGGATCTTGAGTTCCGACCCATGAGATAAGGTTCAGTTTCGTCATTTTTGTTAGATTGATTTATTAAAACCTACTAAAACACTCATATCATACATAACCTTTTGTGTTTATTAAAGAATTGCAAAAATGAATGTAACTGTCGACGTTTACGACTTTTGTAAAAACTCACATTTTGTAACTTGTTTTATAAATAAGTCCTCGTTTCGAATCCCGCGGGGATCGGAATTTTTCCGCAGCCTTGGCGATTGGAATCGGACTCGGTGAGACCATTTACAGTTGGGCATCAAATTAACTGTCCTCTACTCAAAACCACAGACCTAAGAGATAGAGTAACAGAGTCAGCACATCACGAAGACACACACCGCACACAATGGTTGATGCGCAAGCACAAAAGGATCGCTCCAACTCTGTAACCCAAATCCGGGGCAAGTTGAGCATTGTACCGCCAGATGCTAGCGTAAGAAGCAGCAGCCTTTACACCGCAAGGTAAATGCATACAATACAATACATTATATTACTTTATTGTTGTATACTATAGAATCTATAGATCTTAGATCCAGGTGAACTTAGAATATCCATACAATACCAAAAACGCCCTGCAGTAAAGTAGACATCTTATATTTTATTGCACATGGGGAACTGACTGTATTTTTCTAAAGCCTTGACAATAACCTTAAATTTGTTAAGTTAGGAGTAATTCGCTGGTTAATGGCATTCTTGGCATGCTGCATTAGAATCAAGAAATTAGAAAACATTTTAGCAGGTTGTTTTAATAGTTTCACATTAAAATACTTCATCCATTTTAAAATTTACATTTAAAGTAAAGAAAGGATATACAAATATACATGCTCCATGACTTTACTTCTCTTTCAATCAATTTCTGATAATTATACGTTCGTTAAAAAGTAATTGTCGATGTCTTTCTCAAACCAAAATCTTTAACGAATTATATTTCTAATTTGTTCGTTACTCTAATAATATACTTACCACAATTTATTGATCTAGTATAAATGGACATTTATTTTATTTATTCGGCGTATCTAGTAAAAGGACAAATATTTGCTAATTAAAAAAAAGTATTCGTAGACAAGCGTTCTTTTCTGTGGAGCATCGCAAGGTTATTATATTTAAAAACGCTGTAATTATAATTGCAAATTACATTACATAAGTGAGGTCAATATCAACCTCATGTTTACTAAACGAAGCATTACTGACACGAAATCGTAATCGTTTCATGTACGTAAGTTTCAACGTTTTAAAAAAGTGTGTAGATTAAAACAATAACGAAATTGTTTATCCACAAATATGAATATCTAAAATGATTGTTTTGCTATAGTATTTTACTAGTTTTTAGAAGACGAACCTATGAACAAATATTATCATAGAAACCATCTTATCTTTTTGTAATCTTGGAGGTCGAGCGTCGAGCACTCGGTTACGATATTACGAATTTCAAAGTCCAGCGCTGTTTGTGAATTGGATATCTTATTAAGCCGGTAACTGTTGTGTGCAAAACAGGTCTACAAGTTCCAATTCAATACCTGTTACGAAAATGATCCAAATTGGAGCAAAAATAGTGTTATTATGTGCGTGTGCTGTGTTTGCAAGTCAAGATGCTCCTGAAGTGGAAACAGATCAAGGTCCTTTAAGAGGAAAACATCGTCAAACCTGGAAAGGGAGGATTTTCAATTCGTTCACCGGCATCCCTTATGCTGAACCTCCCGTTGGAGAATTGCGGTTTAAGGTAGTTATGAACGCAATTTACCTTATTTAATGTGCACTTCTTATACGACAGTGAATTTCTCGTATTAAATTTGGAAAGTACTGAGAAAGTGCAATTAACGAATGTAGCTTGGTTAAGAGGTATTCCGACTAGTTTTTAAATAAACCTAAAAATATTTAGTTGCTTTAAAATGTTTCTTGCCTAAGGTGTATTTACGAACTTTTGTTCTTTGAATTGTGTGTCTGAAGGTATAATATTTTGCTAACCTTTTCAATTTAATCAATATCCATAGTTTCAATTCTACTAAACATGCGTTAATTAGGAAAGCGTTTACAAATTACTCCTTTCCTTCTCTTTAAATTTGCTTGATTATGACAATAAACTCTATAATATAAATCAGATACTTACACCGTCTCAAACAGGTGCTTTAAAATATCTATGAGATGCAATTTTGATCAGGTTTATTCTCAATAATTGAATTTATTTTATTTAGTTTTTCAAATCTTGCGTTAGATCTACGACGTTTTGTTATATGTTTCGAGGTCTAGTATTTTATGAAAATTTTTAATTTTATCAAAATTAATTAATTGTTGATTAAATAAATCTTCTCTAGTTTAATGCATGCGTCTTCAAGAAGGATATATTTTCAGGCTCCTGTTCCTGCAGGACCTTGGCAAGGTACTTTGGATGCTTCAAAACCTCATGCAATATGTCCTCAAATAAATATCTATTTGAACGACTTTACAAAAAAAGGGGAGGAAGATTGCCTCTACTTAAACGTCTATACCCCACAGGTAAAGTATAGCTTGAATGATGGCGTAAGCCATTTTATTTTTATTTAAGTAAAGTTTGATAAATATCGAAAGACGAATAGCCTAATAAACTAGTTAATATTAACATAAAAGTCGTATACTGTGAATTGGAAATTAAATTTTCTACGGGCTAATAATATATGGAGTGTTTAACGTATTTTCAAAAGTTACAAGTTATGTCAACATAAGACCAATTGTAAAACGTTAGTGATTTAGGGCTGGTTGAAGAAAAATACAAGAAATTTCATTAGTCGATAGAAAATTTTCCCCAGAGGAATATGACAAGCTTTAGGCTTATGTTTCTTAAGTACTTACTTGAATAATGATTCTAGCTAATTTAGTTGACAATCTTCTTTAATATTTTTGAAAGTTCTTAAATGAAAAGCGTTATTTATGCAATTTATGTGACTTAATTACGTTTTACAATGGGACCTATGCCATAATTATTTTGCTTAAAATTATTCAAGTAATGTATTCCTAAAGTTTGGAAAATCCCTCTTGGAACACCTTGTATAGTGGCTTTATTTTAACAGCGATGTAAAGTGGTCACTTATTTATCGCCAACTAATTTACTACCTGCAAGCAAAATCTGAACTACAAAGGAATTACAATAAAATATAATGCTTACGATCATACGAGTACATTATCACAATGCGAAATATAGAAAATCTACAACTAATTACAACACAAAATTCCTTATCACGTCGCCCCGAGTTATGTATAGCAGTTAATAGCCACTTTCGGCAACTATTATAGAAAAATTATCATAAAGTCTGCATTCTTCTAACACTGCATTTTCAAAACGGATAAGAATCGGACACCTATTAATCAATAAAAATAATAAATTATACTTGTATATTGCATAGATTTTATAACAAAAACGAATATCACGTATTCCCTTTAAACACTCCGAACTGAAATTCTAACAATTGAAAATGTAATAGATATTCAAATTCAAAATTCGTTTTTACTTTGTTTAGCAAGATATTGTTTTTCAAATTATTATAGTGCTTTTGTTAATTATTCTAATCCTTTATGAAATTATAACACATTTTCTCACAAGAAAAATGTCCGTGGTTGGTCTAATCTCTTTCCCATGAAATTGTATTTATAAATTATGCTTACCACTACTTATAAATCCTCAAATTACTGTAGCTACCATCTTCCAATAAAAAACCGTTGCCGGTTATGTTTTACATTCATGGAGGAGGCTGGATGTGTGGACATGCAAACGATGACCTTTATGGGCCTGACATTCTCTTAGACAAAGACGTGGTTCTCGTTACAGTAAATTACAGACTAGGTAAGACAATGATATTATGTAGATATGCTTGTATTATAGTTTTATTGGGTGTCTTTAGAAAACTATTTTTGCGTTTACAGGAATTAATTTTTCCTTTTATTTTAATCTTTATATGCATGACCACAGCAACTACTTATTGGAATACGCAGGTTTTTATACAATCGTTAATATGTGGGACCAACAATAAAAACTACAAAAAAACAATTCAATTTTTTTTCACATGGAAATCTGTAACGAAAAATATATAACCCATGTTTTCATATCGCACTATGTAGAAGAACAGATTTTGTACTAGCCACCATTGCTTTTACTTTTAGTTAAATATCAATAACAAGGATGGAATATTTTAAACGACATATTCTATTACGGCTCTAACATTTTTGTCAAACGGTAAAATTTTATTACATTCTTAATGTGTATCGATGTGAGATAGGTGATTTTCCAGTTGAATACCTCTAAAATGGGTTTGCTTTTTTCTTCTTTTCTTTTTTCTATATTTTTTTATTAACTTCTATTTTCTAGGGCATTATAGAGAACTAATAAAATTTTATGTGTGAGATCGACGACAACTACAATATTTTGACTGTGATATCATTTCTGGTTATACCGAAAGTCACTATCAACTTTGTTATTTTACATAGAATACCTAGTATATTATTACATTTTTGAATTCGCTAAAATTTTAGAGAACATTTGTCAATTCAACAAACTCTCTATTTTGTGCGGTTTATGTAGAATTTGTAATTTTTCAAAATTTTTGACAAATGCTTAAAACTTAAAAAACTAATTTTTGACTAATTATAAGATCACTGTAAAAGGAAGTTGTGTGCGTGTATCACACCAGATTTTTTATGCATATGCTCTGTCCTGTTCTTTAAGTTTTTGGCAGCATGCCGTACAGCGGCAATTGCAAAAAATGCTTCAATACGGTAACCGGTAAGGGATTTTGGGGCGTATTTTTTGGCAGGTTCGGCAATCCTGCTACACTTTCCTTGAACCTGGAAATACTCTATTTTCCTATACCACTTCACACTTTTTCTCAAACATGGAGCGTAAGCTTTGATGTGATCAGACAAATCCATATATTTTTTCAGGGTATTATAGTAAACAATAGCTGCAGGTTTTTCTACCTCCACTCCACGTCTTTTCACAGTTATTGTAGAACTAGCTGACCCGGCAAACGTTGTGTTGGATTATGACATAATGGGGAAAACTCTTCCGGCTTTCCCTTTGGATTTTTCCGAATTTTCGTTTTTGCTAAACTACCTCGGGAGTAAGACGAACAAAAAAAATCATCCAAATCGGTCAAGTCATGTTTTGTACTGAGAATCAAGACATCTATTTTGTCTGTCTACTTACTTACCACATACCCAGCATTACTTTGTTGGCTAACTATCTGTCCAGCGGTCAATTTTGCAGTTATCACGTCTTTTGGGTTATTTTTACGATTTTTGTGCAAAAGTTCCAACTAAACGTGCTTTTCTGTTTCTCAATTGTGCTAGTGCTACACTAATAGTAGAGAGGCCAAACTAAATTAACTCGTCAAATAACGATTTTCGTGGGACTGAGTAGGTTTATACCGAAAAGTGGTATCTTCTTCTTCGGTGGTGTTTCCTGAGTATGAAAAATCATGTTGTCGCTTTCTCAGCCTGTGGAGTGAGGAGCTATGACGTCACAAAGATGACCATTCTTGGTTCCAGGTTTTAGTACAGAAAACCAGGGTTTAACCCAAACATCCAAAAAGAAAGTTCTACCCAACAGCAAACTGTTTAGTACCCTCCTCTTAGTAAGTGGTAAAAAGTTGCACAACATTGCGCGTCGGGTTTAGGCGGGAGGGGAGTGGAAAGCTAGAAAGGTCGTAAAATGGTAGGTTTTAACAGTTTTTCGCGAATATCTCGTTAACTATGAGGTTTAGAGCAAACTTTATCTATACAAAATTAATCTATATTTAATTTACAATAAAAATGGTTTTATGCATTTTTGACTTCTAGACAAGAGTTACGGAGATATTGAGGGGGCAATGATGTCATTATTTTCTAGTTAGCTTGGGATTCATCGTAATCACTTGAAAATGAGTATGTTTCGTTATAAAGAGTATGTTTCGTTATAAAAAAGTACTTAGTAACGCATCATTAACATAGGAACATTTGTATGTGTGTATGTATGTATGTACGCCTATGTGTATGAATCTGACAATATATCTACATTGCTCCCCTCCTTTGTCGTTTTTATCTTCATTTTGCCTATTTTTCCTTTTAGATAATTCATCATATCGTTTTCCTCTTTCCCATTTGAGCTTTTATAATTAAAGCTACTTAAATTACCTCCATCTTTTGTCATATTTTCCTAAAAATATAAAATCATGTGGATAGCATTGAAACAAGGTTGACTACAAACTTTATCTAATAAGCTTTAATACAATACATGCTTTTCAGTAAATTCAATGTTCTCCAATGGAAAGTGGTATGTACAACGTACAGTCGTGTGCAAATAAATCTGGGACAGTGTGTTTTTCACATGCAGATTCAGTTATGAATTTGAAGAATATTTCCATGGATTTCCACTTATCAGAGAGAGTTACGGGTTTCAGTACCTGTTAAAGTTTAATGTAACTCTTTCTGATAGCAGGAAATCCATGGAGATATTCTTCAATTCTTAACTGAATCTGCATGTGAAAAAAACACTGTCCCAGATTTATTTGCACACGACTGTACATGGTAGTTACATAATAATAAATTACAGCAATCAGTAACCTAAAAATCATTACGATCTTTTTCTTGTTGAAGATTATCTTCATCGATGCCGTCGTCAATAATTAGTGCATCTCTGTTGGTGCACCTATGTCCGGAGCAATTCTTACACATATTTGAGCATTTCTAGCCACTCTGACGATGCTCACAGTTTCTGACACACCCCGTATTACAAGTGCAAACAATGAGGGAGAGCAATTTTTCAGGATTAGCTGCCTTTGTGGTTGCAACTGGACGCAAATAACCACCAATCCTTTTCCAACCCCATTTTAGTGAATCTTTATTGACATTGAGCCATTGCTGCACTTGATGGTAAACTCTATAAGAGTGTTGCTGTCCAGTTGCTAAAGTGGAGGAAAGTACAGCCAACCTCAAATTTGTGATGGTCTGCAAGTAACATTGAAGGTGTAGAGTATCCAAATTATCTGCATTTGTTGATCCAAATATCGAAAGGAGGAAATGGTTCCGGAATCAGCTAGCGCATCTGGGTCTGCATTTGGGTTGTTAAAAGTCAACAGCTTTGTGTAAAGCTCCTTGTCACTTTGCACTTTTTCAGAAGGCGTTATTTTTCCCTTTCTATAAATTGAAGAAACGGTATCACATCCGGCGAAAGTATAAGCTGTCAAGAGAACATCCTTCATTCCCCGATACCACGCTGTATGCACCAGTGAAGTAAACTTTTTCTTTTTGATTACTTTTCTTCGGTACAATAATCTTTAACTGTTTGTTGGCTGGAGCATGAACAACCAACAAAACCAATAAATCGGTGTCATTGCCAATTACGATAGCCTCTGTTTCCTTCTTTGATTCGTCAATTGCTGTAAAAACGATCTTGATGTGAGCACCACCTTCTGCCTAAATCACTTTGCAGCCAGCTTGCTGTTGTGTACAGTGATTAGAGCAATCAGTTGCATCTTGTTTTTAGTATTAGTTAGAAATTTTGCTTGTCCAAGAGTGACATTAATTCTATCTTCCACTTTCACTTCAACATGTGTAATAATGGATGATCTGCGCAAATGTACGAGTATGTCGTCTTTGGTGCTGGGTGCTTCACCATAACCATCTCGCCTCCCCACTTCCTTGAACCCTTTATAAAATACACTTGGAGCGAATATTTCGAGTTCATAGGCGTAAATTTTGAATTTTTGCCAAACAGAAAAAGTTACATTTTTACCCCCTCCATATCTCCGTAATCCTTTACTGGACTGCAAAAGTGCATAAGACCATTTTTATTGTAAATTAAATGTAGATTAATTTTGTATAAGATAAAGTTCACAGTAAACTTCACAGGTTACGAGATATTTGCAAAAAACTGTTAAAATCTACCATTTTACCACCTTTGTGACGTCATAGCTCCTCACTCCACAGGCTAAGAAAGCGACAACGGTAGTTTTTCTACTGAGAAAACACCGCTAATTACAATGGTATCACTTGTCGGTATAAACCTACTCAGTCCCACGAAAATAATTATTAATTCTCTTGGCCTCCCTACTATAATGTAATAGTTATCGGTGCCTAGCGTTCTCCCACTATCAGTGGCGTAACAAGACGGTTTGGCGCCGGTGTGCAAGAATAAATGATAGCCGCCGTAGACAAGAAGTTTCAGAAAAGGAGGGAGGGGGGGTAATTTTTGGTCATGCAACACTTTAAATTTAAAAGAAAATTAATAAGCTCTTTTCTTAACATGAAAGGTTACTTACTGCAAAATAAAACACATTTAGATGTTTCAATCTTTTATTAAATATAACATAATAATAATAATCTCATTATTCCCTATTGGGACATAGGGTATTCGTATATTCTCTCCAGTTGTCATTTTCCTTTGCTCTTTGGCTCAGTTGTGCTATAGTCTTTCCTGTCTCTTGTTTTACAGTTCTCCTCCACGTTTTTCGCGGGCGTCCTCTGTTTCTGAAACTCTAAAGTTTCCAATCAAAACTTTTCTGCAAATTTCAGTTTTATTTTTTCGCAACGTATGCCCTAACCATCCATATTTTCTTCTCCTAATTTCTATATTAATGTCCACGTGATTTGTTCGGTCCCAAAGATCTTTGTTCGAAATAATGACTGGGCACCTAACACCTGCAATCTCTGCTTTTCCAGTTCTGTAACCGTCCACGATTACGACCCATAAAGTAGAACAGATTTTACCATTACATCAAACACTCGCAAAATATAATATTAAACATAAAAACACATAGGAAAATACAAAAACAAAAACCACGTAAAAGGAATACAAATTTAAATAATTCACAAGAAAAATAAAATACCGATGGGGCCACAATTATATACCCGGTGTCCATTCTCAAAGTCGAACATAGGCAATTAACTTTAGTGCATTCACTCGTTCTTCCTTGAAATAATTCATTTTTCTGTAGATAATTTTAACAGACGTTGACAGATAATACCTGATTTACGCCAACTAATTACCAATTTTTTTGACAAATGCTATCGAACTCGAAAGGCAAGGCACGGAATATTTAAAAATTTCCAAGTTTTAAATTAGCATTTTAAAATAAAAATCGCATCTTGAATATTATTATTGGTATCATTTGATGCGTAATAATTTTGATCTTTCCATTGATACCATTACCCTCCCTGTAAGTTGAATTGGCGAGCAGGAACCGATACAAACATTGAATACAATGTTAATCGCCTATGTTCGACTTTGAGAACGGACACCCGGTATAACAGCAATGAGATAACATGAACAAGAAAATAACACATATTGCTTGAGTAAGAAAGAGATAAACATAGTAGCAAATATTCGAGTAGGTTTGACGCTCACTTTAATTATGACATATGTCAACTAATTGTGCCTACTAAAGCAATTTTGTTGTATGGTCATCTCTTTCTTACTCAAGCATTCTATTTTGTAGTTCATGTTATATATAATTATGGCCCCATCCGTATACAGGGTGTCCAAAAAATGGCGGATTAACTCTACAGTGCGTTACTTGGGAATGCCTAATGAACCATGGAAAAATATGAAAAAAATTCCCTGGGCCGTATTTTTCGAAATATTTCTGGTCAAAGGTGGGTAATGAAATCCATTTATTTAAATAACTAGTGTATAATTATAGTGTCAAATATATCTGGGACTTATTAAAATATCTGTTTTTTTAATATTCTTGGGATTTAACTAAATTGTTTTCAATATTTAAGTATTTTAAAAAACTGATTTCCTGTTGAGTTTGTCGATTACTAAATATGGCAAACAGGCTTTGTACAATAATAATATACGAAATCAAGCTTGGCATTGAAATATTTGTTGTATGAAAATATGTTGGTGGCACTGTAAGTTCATGTCAAATTCGATGTTAGCAGGTTAGGTTTTGCGACAGTTTGTGTCAAAACTGACGCAAAACCTAACCTACTAACCTCGAATTTGACTTAGACTTACAGTGTCACCAACATATTAACAACTTACTATGGATACATTTTTGATTGAGAAATTGTTGCAGTATCAATGTTGCCAGATTTATTTTTATTAATTTCGAAATATTTCGAAAAATACGGCCCAGGGATTTTTTTTTCATATTTTTCCAGGGTTCATAAGGCATCCCTCAGTAACGCACCGTAGAGTTTATCCGCCATTTTTTGGACACCCTGTATCTTTACACATATAATTCTTCTGTACGTGTGTACGTGACTGAACGCCTCCTAAACGGCTGGACTGATTTTGATGAAATTTTTTGTGTGTGTTTCAGAGGGTCCCTGGATGGTTTAGATTCACAATTGGATCCGGTAGGTGGCGGTGCAATCGGGTTTTAGATTTTTTTTAAATTTTTTGACAAATTTATTTTTTTTTTATTTTTTTAAGATTTCATTTATCAGAACATATAACTCCCCTCCCACCACCCTCCAATATTTTTTAAAATGAAAAAGATCGAAAATTCGAATATCGAAAAAAAGTTTGCTAAACCCGCCAATAGCAAGCAAACCAACGTTCGGGCAGGACAACGTCTGTCGGGTCCGCTACCCCTTAGGGGGTGAAATGGGGCAAATAAGCCTAAAAATCGATATGGGTGTCGTTATTGCGGTTTTTTGCGACGTTGATTGCGAAAATGGCATGTATTTTTAAGTCCAAGACGATGGACATGACATAAAATTAAAACTCTATAGTGGTGAAACGGGGTTTCAGAGACAAATTATTTTTGGGGGGGCCGGTTGCCGGGTTACCTAGTAGATATATAAATATGTAGGTAGGTATAGCACTTTAATTAAACTCTCCTTTGCGACACTTTGCTAAAGCTAACATATCTATCAGTAAATTAAAACCAAGAGTACTGGCTCTTAATTTCCCGATACTCAGTAATGCAAAACTCTTTAGGCGTATTTGGCTCATCTTACTTAGCAAAAAGTTTTTAATAATTTTTAATTTAGGAAAAGATCTCTCAGTGGATACTGTAGACGGGATGTAAAAAGTAGGATATAAGCAGTATACAAATATGGAAAGCTAGCCAATGATGTGTGATTAGACAGACATTTTTCTCCCACTTCCTTCACTGATAAGCAATATTTAATACTAGTTTGTACGAAGATCGAAATTGTACAATTTGCTTTAGTAAGCCGTCATCGAGATCAGTTTCATACGTAGTTTGAAGTAATTTGGCACTCTCTATGACCTCTGCATCTGAGGCAATCGTCAGAAATTTGAGGTTTAAAACTTTGAATGTATAGTATGTTACTATGCACTATGCAATCTAAGAATCACAAACACACACTAGAGCTGGAACTTCTAATCTATTCAAAAGGAGAAAAGACTGCGCACTCAAAAGAGCCCAGTGGCGCTCACGTATCATAGTCTGTTGCCGCTTTGAACCTCTATTCTAGGAAAACTTTTATTTTCACAAAAAACTCCGCTACCGCGGCGCCTATATACATTCGGCGCGGAGGTTCTTTGCACCCCCTGCACATATGATAGTTACGCCACTGCCCACTATCCAAACAACCTTCCATAAGAATCACTAGTATCTATTTCTTAACTTATGGCGCTTGTTTTTTATATATTGGTGGAACATTATTCTACCACGAAAATGCACTAATGTTTTATCAATACACACTTCTTCACTAGGCGCTACTAGTAACTTGAACCTTTCTATAATATGTTCTGTTGGGGGATTGATTTTGTGTACAACTAGTCGAAGATGTTTTTCATTATCGTTCAGGTGAAACATTTTCAGTAAATTTTAAAACGATTTATCGATAACGTTTTGCAGATATCACTCTTCAACATGGGTATTCCTCGTGCCCAGTGGTTCCTCATCTACATAAACTCATTCACAAAATTATTGCCACAAATGTTTCCAGTTCGTTAGCGTTAGTATTTTTCCATTTTATTGTTCAAAAATAACACTGTTGAGGGTTTGCTAAGAACTGTAATGCATATTTGTTAGTTTCGTTTACTATATAAGAAATTATGCCATCTGTAATAAATAATTTGTAAAGATCATATTATGGCATAGAGGGATTCTCATTGTTGATAATTTCCATATTTACACCTGCATTGTCTTCAGTAAACTGAAATTTTTTAAGTTTGCTGGCATATACTGGTCCCCATGTCAATTACTCTTTACTGTTTCTTCATCTAAACTTTTATCTAAAAAATTAGCAGTGACATCTGCGGCATTATTGTCGTCATCGGAGTTTTCATCAGATAAATTAGCAGGTTGTAAATCGCTTGTTTTAAAAGTTGGGGGTTTTGAGGGTTCAGCTAATAAAGTAGTTTTTGTAACATTATCGGATGTTTTACTACCTAAATCTGTTTATAAAAACACTGTTGTGACTATAGCAGCTCTATCAATGGCTTTATGTAACATACCTGTACGACGTTTAGCCTGTGAATACTGTCACTCTCAGCAGAACTTGCATCTGTTTCCGATTCGGATTCTTCAGAAATGTATTCGTCTGATGAATCATCTAAGTTGACATATTGGTCATCTTCCTCATCCTACAGCAATTCCTGCATCAGCTTTTCTAGGCGTTTGTGCTCTTCTTCGTACGTAACCGTGGACGCATTCGATTATTACCTTGCCACTTCCAGGCACCAACACTGCACTTAGATACAGGCTACAACTCACATGTGTTTGTTGAAATTAGTGATGGGCATAACCGGACAATTTTCATAACCGAATTATTTGCATTCGAATGATATTAATAACCGAATGATTATTTGAATAATAATTCGAATAAATTTTGGCTCTCGATTCGTTTCGATTTCGCCGGTTTGCCGGTTACGCGGTTCAGCGTCATCTGCATCGGCATCGAAACTTGCACATAGCAGAGGAACTCAGTTAATCGTTAATTATAATAATTGTATAAATGATTTTTATTTGATTTCTAAGGAGTTTGTGCAATAAGTTATTGTGGATATGAATGAAATATATCTGGATACACCTTTATCGCTTTCGATTGCTGGCGATTTATAATAATATAATAATAATTAATAATATATTGTTGTATTTGTATGAGTTTTACGACTCGCTATTCTGCATTAGCTCGATTACTCCTACATTCTTCCGATCTATAACCAAAACATAATACCGATGGCGCCACAATTATATAACGGGTGTTCATAAACAGTCGTCATCCCAGTAGGTTTTGACTTCAGAAACGTATGTCTATTAAAATTGAGAAAAAATGCGCTATGACAGTACTCAATGACGTTTCATTGTGTTGCACGAATTAATCAAAAACATAGCATTTTGTTTTTCAAAGCAACTGGGATGACGACTGTTTATGAACACCCGTTATAACAGCAATGAGATAACATGAACAAGAATATAACACGTATTGCTTGAGTAAGAAAGAGATAAACAGTAGCAAATATACAAGTAGGCTTGACCCTTACTTTAATTATGACATATGTCAACTAATTGTGCCTACTAAAATAATTTTGTTGTATGGTCATCTCTTTCTTACTCAAGCATTCTATTTTGTTGTTCATGTTATCTTATTGCTGTTATATATCGGGTGTTCATAAACAGTCGTCATCCCAGTTGCTTTGAAAAACAAAATGTTATATCTTTGATTAATTCGGGCAACACAATGAAACGTCATTGAGTACTGTCATAGCGCATTTTTTCTCAATTTTAATAGACATACGTTTCTGAAGTCAAAACCTACTGGGATGACGACTGTTTATGAACACCCGTTATAATTATGGCCCCATCCGTATGTACATTATGTGTTATGTATTGGAAATTAAGAGGTATTTATTAAGAAATGTAGAAAGAAACAAATATGCGGGACTGCTTGCTAATCTCAATAAAAAACAGTGGTAAAACGTTTATGTTTATCGATCGGCCGGGTTAAAGGGGGCAAAAAATTGATTGATGTTCATATCATATAACGACGGGTCGACCGCGAGCCTTAGCCGGCAAGGAAGCAAGAGAGAAAACTGTAGAGCAAGACGCCCAAATGGTGTTTTCAGTACAATCTGCCTTGCTTATGGTTATGAGTTATGAATGACGTATTATTTACAGAATTTCGATTACTCGCAGGTTGCTGAGATACGGCACGTAGTACGTATCAGGATGAGGTTATTTTTCATTCGAATACTTGGAACGAAAACCGATTTACACAGGTTCTTTCAATAACCGGATATGGTTATTTTTCATTCGAATAAGCCCATCACTAGTTGAAATATGCAAGTTTGAACTGGATATACACAGCTGTGCACGCGCATCGCTAAAGATGCACGTGGTCCAATATGGCAAGTTTTGACTGGTGGCTCGATGCATCAAAATCGTCGTGTCTTTTTTGTATCTTCTCTATTTCTGCACAGTTGTTCGTCATTCATTTCTCTTTAGCTATGCGTATTTGTTTCCTAAAGGTCTTATCAATTTCTTTATACTTATCGTGATCCTTATTTTTATATTTTCTACGTTGATCCATTAATTCTAGTCTCTCATCTGTAATCCATTCTTCTAACTGAAATTTTCTATATCCTAGTATTTCTTCTAGTATGTGCGTTGTGACATTGACATGCAATATATTTTCATTAATAATTTTGGCAATATCTTATCCGTCAGATTTTCCAAAAATGTTACCTAATATTTTAAGACATAATAATTTAAACTGGTGCAAACTAGTAAAGAAATTTAAATATGTGTAAATTCTAATTCTAGTCTCTTGTAGGCGCACTGGGATTTTTAAGTACGGGCGACAGCGTGGTACCAGGAAACAATGGGTTAAAAGACCAGAATTTAGCTTTGAAGTGGACAAAGGATAATATAGCTCGTTTTGGAGGGGATCCAGAGAAGATTACAATATTTGGGCAATCAGCAGGTGGTGCCAGTACACATTATCACACCTTGTCACCCCTTAGTAAAGGTATCGACCTCCATTATTTTACATTGTCAAAATATTATCAATAGTAATATAACAAGGGCGCGACATACTTGCTGATAATTTTGCACACGCCAAGGGTCGAGTGCTGGTTGCAATGAAAACTGTCCCGAGGGTTGCCCGAGGGCAGTTTTCTAAGGGCAACCAGCACGATGGCTCTTGGCACGGGCAAAATTATATGTAAGTCTGTCGCCCGCGTTTATATTTTGAAGATTATTACACAAAAACCCGTATACGAATTATGATTTAAAATTGATCTAATAATACAAAAAAACTTAAATTGCTTGTTTCTTGCATTTCTATTTCTAATTATGAGACCATCCACGGGGTCGATAATCATCCCTAGGGAGCTTATCGCTTGGTAAGCAGCCCACGGGCGCTTATCAGCTAATCAGTTCGGGATTGGTCCATTTTCAAAAACTGCATGGTTTTCATTGGCTGATGACAGTCATGTGACAGTTGTGTGTAATAATCAAGGGTAATACCACAAGCAGTGGGTATATTTTTGACAAATATTTTGTCGTTTCCATGTAAATTATTGCGTTTAAATTTCACGATACAAAATCACATCAAAAATGTCACGAGCCGAAGGCGAGTGACATTTAAATGTGATTTTGTTGAGTGAAATTTGCAATAACTTCTATGGAAATGGCAAAATATTTTTAAAAAAATCTATCCACTTCGAGTGGTATTTGGGACGACTATTTAACAATATTAATACATAGCGATTAACTTTATTGAAAAATAATCCAACAATTAATATAATTATTCATTCTCAATTAAATTCAGCGGAATACTTCCAAAACACAGCATTTTAAAATGTTTAAAACAAGCCACACAGTTTGTTGGGGTTTAGTGTTACGTAACCTAGCGATATCACTAAGGACAGAACATCGTTGCTAAGCGATACTTCGCAACAAGGCTATTTATTTTTTGAGTACGTACATTGTTTTGTGAATATTTTGCATGGTGCCCAATATTCAGTGATATACTGCTGTTATTGGTTGAAACAAGCAAATGTCTGCAATGTGATTGGCTTATATGTTATAGTGTTGAATAGTCATCTATATTCATATTTTATTGTAGACTTAATCAAAGGGGCGATTATTCATAGTGGAACAGCTTTGGCACCATGGGCACTAGCATCGACGAATTTAGCCGCTCAAAATACCGAAAGGTTAGCTAATTATTTGAACTGTCCAACTACTTCTAGTCAGGAAACCATCGACTGTTTGAAAAACATAAAGGCATACGATATTATAGAGCAAGATTTGAAATTTGTGGTAAGAAATCTCTCCTATCCCTGTAGCACTGCAACCGCCACACATTCTTGAAACTGTAAAAATTATTGCATTTTAGGAATGGAGCTATGACCCTATGATACCATTCAAACCAGTAGTTGAGCCAGATTTCGAAGGCGCCTTTTTGATTGAAGAACCAATAGATATAATTAAATCTGGAAGATCTGCTAACGTACCTATCATGACAGGCTTTACTTCTGAAGATGCTGCTTTTAAATCAGCAAGTTAGTGCAAAGGACCATGTAAGAATAGTTTACAATTAGATAATTTGTAGTTCTCTACAACGACACGGATCTAATTCCAAAGCTAGACAAGGATTTCAACAGAATAGCGCCTTTGGCATTAGTCTATCACGAAAGTACTGCTGACCAAGATGAGATTTCGAGACGTATTAGGAGCTTTTATTTTGGGGACCGTAAAATAGACAGTTCGGTTAAACCTGAACTTACGGAAGTAGGATAAGCGAAAACGATTGTGATAAGCAGTTAATGATAACTTTTTCAGATGTTTACTGATGCTTGGTTTTTACTGCCAGAAGATGCTGCAGTTCGGGCGCATTTTAAATATTCCAAGCAACCCGTTTATTATTACTTGTTTGCATTCCGTGGCTCGGTGAGCTTTGGAACACTCGCAGGAGACTCGTCACATGATTACGGTAATGGCTATTTAAACCAATTGTTTTATTTGTACATTATTCTTCTTTCAGGTGTATGTCACTGCGATGAACTGATTTACTTATTTAGTACTAATATATATGGGAATTACAAACCAAACGCGCTCGAGGAGAAGATGAACGACGTTATGACTACTTTATGGACGAATTTTGCTGCTGCTGGGTATTGGACTAAGCTTAGTGCCTCAATAAATTGAAATTTTAATATTTAAATGTTTTAGGAATCCTACGCCAGAAAGCAATAGATTACTTCCCACCATGTGGGAACCAGTGAAGACTGAGAAATTAGAATATTATCACATCAAAAGTCATACCGATATGAGAATGGACAAGGACCTATATTTAGAAAGAGCCAAGTTTTGGAGAAATATTCCTTTTGCTTCTCGCTGGAACAAATTCAGAGACGAATTGTGAAACACTTCACAGAAGTTTTTACATATTCTTTTATGTGTTTTTTATTGTCTTATTTTATTTTATGCTCGTAAAATATATAGAATACATTTAAATTTTTCTATGTTTTTCTAAAAGAACTGAATTGTCCGAAGAAATTTCCAGCAACCTATAATATGCTTTCCTTAATTGCTAAAAAATTGTAGAAATTTGAAATCACTGAATAGTATGGAAAACATTGGAATTGAATTTATTGTAGTCTTATGAAGACTTTTGGTTGGCATTTAAGTGCATCTTATTTAAAAAAATGTATAACCTGAAAAATATTAGAAATATGAAAAAAATATCTTGTTGCTAAGTTATTTATTAGCGATTACCCTTTTTATATACACACATTTGTGCAGCTAGGACTTACCAAGCAATGAGGCATACCATCTCCCCTTCATTTCGGGCGTTCAGTTGGACGCCACCGGTACCTTAGGTCCGGTTCGATCGTTTCGAGACCTATTCAATCTCTGACGACTGTCAGGTCGCCACCCGAGCTGTTCAATGCGTAGCTCACCCGCCGAAGCCGAAGCTTCTGGCCCAAGCATTGGGGCCACCAACTGCCACTACGAGTCCATCTTCATCAGGGCCCACGCTACCATATGTGCAAAGTGTGCAATGCACACGGGCGCCATCCTTTAGGGGCGCCAAAACCCAGGGTCAAAAAAAAATTGCAAAAAAATTTGCAAAAAAAAACAAAAAACAAAAATTAATTTTAAAATAAAAGTTGAGAAATTAAATAGGATTAGGTATAAATACACACGAAATTTTATTAGTATATCATCCAGTTACTGCCGATTCCTATGTTGCGAGAACATGCCAGGCGGTAGTTTCTTGAATTTTCCTGTTCAGACATGAATAATGCCTGGAGCGCTATAAAAGCGATGCATCGCCAGAGGCGTTTTTAAACCGGTTAGTTCACTGGACCGTGTAACAAGTGCATAAAAACAAGTAATCCTATTAATTTTTACATTTAAAGTTATTTTTATTTTGTCAAGTGTTGTGTTGTATAATATTTTGTTTACTACTTTTTTTTCTAAAAAATTAAGTGCTGAATACCTGCTGACTGCAATTTCAACGGTTTGATTTTTTATAAAATGGTAAGTGTTCCCTACTTTATACTATCAACATTAACTCTTTATAGGATACTGATTATAATTAATTTTTTTTTACCCAAATATCTTTTTATTAATTGAAATGTCATGTACGAGTTTAAAAAAGTAATTGGTTTTTTATCCATTACTCGCTTAGTTTTTATGCTGTCGATCTTTTCAAAAAACCATTTTGTAGGGTTTTTTAAGGGCTATTAGTTTAATATTTTTTCTGCCTTTATTTTTGAAAGGGTTTAAGCTGAAAGGGCTCGAACAAATTGCTTTTTACTCAAATATGCAAACTTGGTGCTTATTATTGTGCTTACTTTAGAAGCTAATTCCTAATTCCCATGAGTACTAATTATTTATTTGTTTTCTCAAGATAAAAGAAAAAGACCTTCAGGTGCGTAGTTTCGCGAGCAAAAGAAACTGAGACTACAAGAAAGGGAAAAAATGGCTGGATCTTTAAAACACTTCTTGCAAAACAATCAAGATTCCACGAAGCCTATCGATGCGACCGAATCTCAAGATTCTAAATCCGTAATATCAGTAACCGTGAGTGGACCATCTGAAATTTCAACAGAGGCGACCACGGTAACATCAGGTCCTGCAACAAGTGGCGGCGGTTGTAGCAGCAAAACAGCTTCTACTGCTGCAGAGCCCGATCAAGCGATGACACCATCCTCGTCTACAGCACTTGAACAATCCACTTCAGGTAATTCAGCTTGTGTAAGAAGTTCGGTAATGTCAGCTACCGAAATACCTGCTGCAAGTGACACTTTCGATGAAGGCTTTAATGAGGCTAGTGTCGATATAATTCTGTCCGACCCCGGTTTGTGGCCCGAAAGAATCACCAATGAGATAGCTACAATATTGGTTAAACGTGGTCCGCCCTTGATAGACATCAGTTTTAGCTTTCCTAGTAATAAAGATAATAGAAAGTTTTCGTGCAAATACTTTGTAAGAAGTCTAGCAAATGGAGAAAAAGTCGAAACTAATTGGCTTATTTACTCTATTTCTAAAGATTCTGTATTTTGTTTTTGTTGTAAGTTGTTTTGTAAAACTCCTAACACTTTTTGTGATACAAATGGAGTATCTGATTGGCAACACTTGTCTTTGCTAATGAAGAGACACGAAACGTCAATTTTACACAACAGTTATATGAACACTTGGGTAAATTTTAAAAAAATGTTGGAGACATCTACGACTGTTAATGCTCATCACCTGCGGATTTTAGAAACGGAAAAAAATATTGGCGCGACGTGTTGGAAAGAATTATTGCGATTGTTAAGTATTTATCTACACAATGCTTGGCATTTCAAGGTTCTTCTAAATTACTTTTCGAACATGATAATGGAAATTTTCTAAAAGCTGTTGAGATGATTGCCTCTTTTGATTCAGTGATGAGACAGCACGTTAGCCGAGTGTGTAACTCCCAACAAAAATCTGTTAAAATGACTCATTATTTAGGCGTGCAAATACAGAATGAAATAATTGAATTATTGTCGTCTAAAGTAAGAAATAGTATTTTAGAAATGGTTTAGCAGTTCAAAATATTTTTCAATAATATTAGATTGTACACCAGACACTAGTCATACTGAGCAAATTAGTCTTGTTCTGAGGTATGTTGTCCTTAACACCACTTCAAAAAAGGTTGAAGTTAAGGAAAGTTTTATTGCGTTTAATCCAATACTGGACTCTACAGGGGAAGGGATATATACATTTGTGACAGAAATTTTGAAAAAATTAAATTTAGATATAAAAAATATTAGGGACAAGGTTATGATAACGGGGCAAACATGAAGGGAAAGCATGTTGGGCTTCAAAAACGCATTCTTGATGCGAATCCGAGAGCCCTTTTTGTACCTTGTGCGGCTCATACTTTGAACTTAACAGTAAATGACGCTTCTAAGGTGTCAGATGCTACAATAAACTTTTTTAATCTTGTGTAAGAGTTATATAATTTTTTTTCGTCATCCACAAAAAAGTGGGATGTTATGAGAAAAAATGTCCCCGGGTTAAGTTTAAAGCCTCTAAGTGAGACAAGATGGTCCAGCAGAATTGATGCAATAAAGCCCCTTGAACTTTATTTAATTAAGGTTTGCGAAAGTCTTCTAGTAGTAGCTGAAGATAATTCCTTTCACATTGATGCAAGACATAAAGCGAGTTCCCTCTTAACGTCTGTACAAAATTTTCAATTTATTTGTGGAATTCTTATTAGGCATGACATTTTATTTCATATAAATATTGTCAGCAAACAAATCCAAAGTGCTATAATTAATATTAAAGTATGCCAAACCTACCTAAAAAATTTAGTTGATCACTTCCAGCAATATAGATTTGACCAATCATTTCAAGAAATTCTTGTACAAGCGAAAGAAGTAGCACTCTCTCTCGAAATTGAAGAAGACTTTCCACCGTTACCAACGGTCAGGAGAAAATTTAAACCAAAACTGTTTGACTATGAGCACCGTGATGAGACCCCTCATGATCCAAAAACCGCCTTTAAAATTAGTTTTTTCTTAAAAATTATAGATCAAACTTTAAGCTCTCTAAAAAACCGATTTGACTTATTGAATGAGTATGATAATATTTTCGGATTTTTTAGCGACATATTCAAATTAAGTGGTAGCGATCTTTTAAAACGTAGTTCTGTTCTTGAAGAACGACTGACAGATCAGGATAATAAGGATATAGACTCCAATGATTTGTTTAATGAAATTAAGGAGTTAAAGTTGTTTTCATTACTTGATGATACTGACCCCTTAAGTATTTTACAATATATATTTTTGAAAACAATTTAATCTCCAACCTTCCAAACGTAAGCATTTCACTAAGAATTCTTCTGACATTGCCTGTATCTGTAGCTTCTGGCGAGCGATCTTTTTCAAAGTTAAAAATCATTAAAAATTATTTAAGATCGACAATGCTTCAAGAAAGATTGTCTGGGCTAGCAATATTAGCAATTGAACAAGAAATTTTTGATGGTATACATTTTAGCGATGTAATTAATGAATTTGCAACAGCAAAGTCTCGGAAAATATCGCTACTACAATAGCTATTTTTTATTTTTCTATTGTACCTAGCTATCATTTTTGATTTTATAACGTAGTTACCTAGGTATTTGTTATCAGAAGTATCTGCATATTTTTTAAAATATCTAAGTATAAGTAGAAAGTAGTACCTATATATATGTAGACATTAGACAATATTTCTGTTATTTGTTCCTAAAAAAATGTGATTTTTAGTTTTGGGTTATTTTCTAGTATTTATAAACAACGTGTCTGTACCCCATTAGTTAAGTAAATGCTTTAAAATGGGTGTGAACAAGAATTTATTTTAATTTATTTTGTTATGATTTTATTCTGTTGGTTTCATTTTGATATTTTAGTCTACAAATAAATATGACTTCTAAAGTTCAGTTTCTTCTTTATTTCAAGCACCTACCTACCTACCTACCTTCAAAAAAATAAATAAAAAAACATGATCCAAAATGCCTTAAGGGGCGCCAAAATCCTTTTTTGCACACAGACGCCAGTAGCCCTTACGGGGGCCCTGATCTTCATCATAGTCAGCAGGGATCGTGGTACCCGACACCGAGGTTCCGGATATCGCAATGGCGGGGGATTGCGCAAAGTACGCCTACTACCCGTGTAAAAGTTGACGGGTCACCGTTAGAGACTTGACTCTCTACCACACATATCTTTGTGTTTGCAGCTCAGCGTATCTGTTGTGTCGCAACGCTGCATTTCTTCCGTACAGCACACTTCATCCTGCGGACATCCTCACCCACTGATCCGTTGCCTCTCGGCTGGAATTTATAGGATAGCTTCCGGAAGTTTCTTTAAGGGTTAACGACCGTGTGGTCTGCTTCGGAAAAAGAAGTTTGTCTTGGATAACTAGTTCAGGAAGAACTCTTGACCTGACACCTCGAGCGACGTCTTCTTAACTTACTTCGGCTTGGGTTACGACCAGTGCCATGTCATCAGCGATCCCCGCGTATCCCCTTTCTTGCGTGCACAGGTATACTGTCACTCTCTATGAGTGTCTCCTGCTTTTTCGTCTACGCTTACGCCTACGCTTCGAGGTCCTTCTAATCCCAGGTCGGATGAGCCGAGTGCTGCCTCACCTCTATCTGCTGCTGAGTCCACCATAGCGCCAAGTGGGTTCTGGATGGAGTCTTCTTTTCTTCTCGGGACTATATCTCCTTCCACCCAGCAAATATGCGAGCTCCCTTACTTCCTCTCTACGCTTCTCTCCACTGCCCCCCCCCACGCTTGTAGGAGCTGTTGTTTCGCGTACGCCTTGAACTGTGAATAAACCGCAGCGTCTACCAAGTCCGTTTGTCGCCTAGGCCATCCGATGCTTCTTATCTCTTACGGGTCTACCTGACATAGTTGGTCTTATCAATCGCCCGTATTGTCATTTGTTAGAGTCTAACAGTTAGACTATCGGGCATTGTGCCCCGTTAATGTTCTGACCGCTTGCCATGTGGCCGTCGCCTTCGCACCTCTATCAGACGTCGCCTGCCTTCTCGTACTGTCTGCCTATGTGCCCGTAGCACCCGCATCTATAGCATCTTGTCTGTGTATAGCCTCCAGGTGAGGTTTATACGCCCTTGCTTTATGAGAGCTTCATAATGCTCTGGTTTGACCTGCACTAGCCAGTACCTGAAATATATCTTATTGTTAAAAGACCTACCTGGCTGAAAGGGTCCCTGAAACTCCTCCAGCGTCATACCTTTTCTACAAACGTGGTTTATCGCGTAGGCCGCATATGTGAGCACCTCCACGTTTTTTTCCTCCGCTCATGGATTACGAAGGTTGGTCGCACCCTCGACTCCTTTTGCGCTCTGAGACCACTCGTTTGCCATTGCTCGGACTTAGCAACCTTTTCGGCCTCTGCGGCGGTTTTGACCTCTATGGCCACCCCTAAATTCTTTATCAGGCGTATTCCCTTAACCTCCACGTTCTCTTTCTTTATTTCGCTACTTTCGCGCTTTTCTTCCCCCTTTGCCTGCCTGAGGATAAAGACTGGTTGTTTCGGCTCCAGTCGCCGTCGCGGTTTTATTTTCGCTCTCTTTCTTTGTTTTGCAGTTTCTAGCCTGCCTTATTGTATAATTTCTAACAAGCTCGAAACTTCTACAAGTATCCTCTGGGACACCGCATCCCCTAACGCGACGGTGATTTTTTGGCACGCATCTGTCGCCCGCTCCGCACTGCCTTTTCTTCACGACTTAGCTGGCCGTCGCCGACTTCTCTACTTTAGCTATCGCGTCCTCTTCCAGGCCCGTACAGGTTGGACGGCTGATGCCCTGGCTCCCTCTCTTACGCTTTCGTGGGAAACCGTAGCTCTCGCTTTCGCCCTCCTTGGTGCTACTCTTTACCACCTTAGCCATTTTGCTTTTCTTTTCATCTTTCACATTTCACCTTTCACGACCTTTGTCCGTTGCCGAATGGTCGTATTCGCCTCTGGCGTCTCGTCGTCACAATTCGACTGCAGCGTCTTGCGTTTGGCGGCCTTCGGCGTTTCCTTCAGCGCACCCTCGTTTCTCACCTTACCTCGCATTTCTCTACTTCGTTCACGCAGCAATAGCATCACTAATTAAAGTGTATTTGTTAGCCTGTCCCTACCACACCCTGTTTAGCATCCAACTCGTTTGGCCGGCGGCAAACGGTGTAGTTATAGTAGATGAACTAGCCGACTACCAGCCTTACGCTCGTTGACTCCCTTAACATCGTGGAGGCGGAGTGACTATTTTAACGTTCCTATCAACATGGGTTCGCCAGTTTTTCGTTTTCGAAATACAAGGTGTCGAATTTAAAAGAAAAAATCGTAAATTTTGTTAAATCTTGAAAACACGTTGGAATATTAATTATTAATTTGATGTGTGTACAGAGTGGCCAAATTGCGACGTTTTCATAGGCAATCTGAATAACTATATGCTATATGAGAAAGTGGACTTCCGTCCTCGAACTTTTCTTCGAGAAAAGCTTAATGGTGCAAACCAAAATTGGCTATCGTCATTTGTTTTCGAGTTATAAACGAAAGTTTGATTTTTTGCGTTGTGGCTATATCTCGCTTACTTATGAAATGGGAAAAGTAATTTTTACAATCTTTTATATAAAAGTAAGTTCGCTTATTTAGTATAATATACTAAAATACAACTTTAAGTTATAACTCGAAATATGAATTTAAAAAAAAATTGACTACGCCACTGCATTGTTCAAAAAAGTTCCCCAAGAACGGAAAAATTGCTTTTTTCTATTGTCATAAATAAGCCACAAAACAAACAATTAAAAAAATTTTACTTTTGTTTATAACTCAAAAACAAAAGGCGAGAGCCAATATTGGTTTTTATGGTTAAAATTTCCTTGCAAAAAGAGATGAAGAAGGGAGGTTTATTTTTCCATATCTCTTATAGGTATTGCTATTCCCTGCGTATTAGTCTTTTCCGCATGATTGAATAAAAAAAAGGGAACGCCACAGAATTGTTTTCGGCTTTGATAAGGTTTTTGAAGTTTTTGATTAAAACTCAACAAAAAATGCCTCTTGGATTTTTTTGTTAAATGTGCCGTTTTTGTAAAAATTATTAAAATCACGCCAAGTAATGCCATTTTCTTGTTTATTAAAACATCAATACATTCAAATTAAGAGAGAACAAGGTTTTCAGAGGATAATCAAAGAAACTGTTAGAATGACCACATTCCGACATGATGTACGCCTTAGCTCTTCGTCACGTTGAATTACATACATCCACAAAATAATTTGGCAGCACCTGGTTTCATTTTTACAATTTTTACAAAAAAAAGAATACCGGCGCGTTTTAACAAAATCCCAAGAGGTATCTTTAGTAGAACTTTAATCAAGCAATTGAAAAAACTTTTGAAAACTGAGAAAATCAGTGGGGACCACGTGCGTTTCCATTTTCTTATTTAATCAATCGTGGAAAAAGGACTCATGTGGACGCCAGTGGTGAATTTATAGATGGTTTACCGACTCAACAAGTTGTTCTTGGCGCCGCATGTACACACAATTTCTTATATGTACTTAGGAAACCCTGTGTAAATATAAAAAGTTATTAATTAAATATTACAGTGTTGACATTGTAACAAAGAAAAGAAAAGCGTAACCTTTACGTATATACTCTAAAATTGGGGAATATTAAAAAGAAAATTCACGAAACTGCTTGAATTATGTTATTATTTATTTGTAAGAGCGTAGACCAAAATATTTAATGAATTTCTGCTTAAATAGTGAATTATTTGATTTGAATATTTTAAGTTTTACATTTAGCAATTCTGCAGTGGTTTGGTATTAGTTTACAAATCTAATCTTCGTTGAGAGCTACGCCACAGTCGATGGCAGGCACCATTAACGATAAACGCTTAGTGGAAGGGGGGGGGGGGGCTGCGATCGTTCACATTGCCAGTTGTCACTTGATTAATGAATTCTGAATCATCATTTGCACTAATAAGTAAATTAATTGCAGATTAGAATGCTAATATATTCAATATCTATTTCATTACACTCAAAATTGTTGTTAAAAAGTAACATGTGAGCAAACGAAAATGAACTCAACCTCGGCTTTGCAAATTGAAACATATGCCGATTATTAATTCACATTATGTTGGATATGGACTAATATAATAACTGTCATATTTAAATTAAAAACACCGGAAGTAATAAACCACATGACTTAATGTTTTCAAAGCCAACCACCTTGATTTCGTTTTCATTTGCTCACATGTTACTATCACCACTAATTTTTACATAAGTAACAATTAAAACGGAGGAATCACTTTGATATCTGGTTATGCTGGCTATTATACATTATTTTTATTTATTATTTTTTTTTGGTTGGGTTTTAATAACTGAGTGAAATAATAATGATATTAAATTTTCAGATCCAATGCAAACTTGGTTAAATGATATTATCACAGTATGTTTACCGAAGCTGTGTTTATTCTTTGAAATAACTTTACTTGCACTTAGCACTGCATAAAACAACTAATTACAATCTGTTTAATCAGGTAAGTTTCATCATCTTATATTAATTAATTTGCATGTGATAAAAGAATGCTTACTTCAGCTACATCTGTATTCGTTCATCACATCCAGTGTTGGGTAGTAACTAAGTAAAAGTAACTCGTTACTGGTAACTCGTTACTGGTAACTAGTTACTTTTCAGTAACTTAATAGTAACTTAATTATTTTTGTGTTTTCAGTAATTGTAACTATAACACGTTACAATTATTTAGTAACTTAAGTAACTGAATATGAGAAGTTACATTTTAATGCTACAAATGTAAAATATTTTAAGATGTTCGGTTTTTAATGCGTAGTATTTAAGAAATTATACCTGAAGCTGAAGAATTTGTGGAAATTTCGATTGCTTTAGTATGCAAATGCTAATACCGACCGCAGGAATACCTTCTTGTACTTAGTCGATAATAAATAATATTTGACGGATCCTATTTGGGTGGTGACAGCTTTTTCCAGTAATCTTTAATCTTTTAACAACTAGAAGCTCACTGAGCAGGTATGTGGATTACTGGGAAGTACATTCCTAACGCCTGTGCGCAGGTTGGGGGTGTCTAATTCAGACGAAAATACATTCACCGCCTCTATATTTCAATAATAATAATAATGGTGAGGCACTAACACCCCATGAAGGAGCAATAACGAAACAATATTTTAACAAAAAATTGAAATAACTAACCGAATACGCGATGTAGCTGCTATAAGATACTGCAGTTTAAATTTAAACTACATGAATTAATAACAGATTCATTCAAGTTAGGTCTATAATGTGTAATGGTTATTTATATTTTACAGTACAGTAAACATTGCACTTCCATACTTTGACCAAAATGATTTAAAAGAAATTTTTGTCAACTACACGAAAAAATAGCATGTTCAACACATTGGAAAAGTGATTCTTCCAAGCTCACGTAAAACTCTTACATTCGCTGGAAAACTCGCACTTTTCTTAACTTGTAGAACAATCTACTATTAATTCACTAGCGATTTAAGAACAACTCGCTAGCATGTAATATCTATTTAAGTAACAAGGAATGTTAATAGGCGATACATTCCGAGTTATCTTATTATATTTTTCCCGCTGCTTATCAAAATTTTCCTAGATTTTTGAAAAAATCGTTTGGTTTGTCACCTGTCACCAAGATTAGTTTTCGTGAGTCGTGTTACTTTTGAGTGTCATATGTCACATAAACACTTGCAATTTATAAACATACCGTCTAAATCTGCATCTTGCTTTGCTAATTTCATTATCTTAGGAACTTAATAATAATATTAAGTTCCGTTGTCAACAAAAAGCAGCAAACAAATATAATCACCGACTTACACGTTGTGTTACTAAGACTGTATCACTGACTTACATGATCAGCAGCGGGAAAACATTATAAACAGTTACTTATGGTTGCTACTATAGAGATAATAATAATGCCAGTTTAAAATGACAAAATTGAAGACAAAACTATTAATCGAGTTATTTAACAATAACCGTAACGTAATTGTTTATAAATATGTGTTTCTGTTGATATTAAGTTAATAGTAATTGCATGTAGACTAATAGCTTCTCATAAAAAAAGGTAACTTAAAAATTAACGAGTTACTTTATGGTAACTTAGTAACTTATTCAAATTACTTTTATAATTCTGTAACTTAGTAACTTACTCAGTTACTTTTTTGCCGAGTAACCGATTACTTAATTACTTTTTTAGAGTAACTTACCCAACACTGATCACATCAACACCGCATCATATGTCCTCCTTCCAAGGAGATTCTGCCAATTCTAGCGCTAGGATAGGTAGTCTGGTATCCAAGAACCGCAACGAACTCCAAACTCAGGATTACCTGCCGACCCTAGTTAGTTGCTCGTATAGTTACTCCCACTGATCTAGGAACCAGCGAATGTCGTAGTCACTCAGCATCTTCAGTCAGCGACACCATACATTCACAGACGAGCGCCACCAATGGTCCCTAGTTGCACTCAATTATGAATTATCTTTATTGCGTATAGTTTTATGTATTTGTTTATATTTCTCGATATTCACAACCCTTAATTCAATTAAACGCCATTTGACTTGATTACTATGTTTTATTATGTTATATGAAATTCCAGGTAGAACATAAACATTTTTACATGATGGACAGCTTATTTTTATATTATAATGTTTAACTCCCACTTATTACACAGTAACTGACATTTCATTTGTTTTACATTCACTTAATACTAGACCCCATTTAGTTTTTGTAAATGCCAACAATTATGACCCCTGCTCACTATCAACACAATTTAACAATTTTTTCAGTTTACGCTTTTAATTTTGCTTCTGTTCTATTTCTTATTTACAATTACAAATTCTTTATGTGATTCATGTTCAAATATTTTTGAAGTTGTTCTCACAATCTTGTAATTATCATCGTGCATTATGCGACTGCTCAGACTCTTTTTAAACAACTTCCAATTCAATATTAATTTTAGCATGCATTAACATTATTTAGCGTTACTTTTAAGATTATTTTAGAGTAATCCTTAGCTTAATTTCATTACGTTAACATAACCATTCTTATTAAAGGTGGCACCGCTTGGTGCTGACCTAAAAGCAATTATTAACATTTACTTGCAGTTACTAGTCTTTCAAATGAAAACCGGCTCCCAAGTTATAGCCAATCCTGCCTACCTAAATCCATTTAACCTTTATATTAAAATATAATGGATTATTTTATTAGACAACTTCTCAAGTATCAACATTTTAACAATTAAACCCTAACCAATCTTATCATTTTTATTTAATTCTTTAAACATAAAATGACCGATTGAACATAATAGCCTCCGGGTGGAATTACTTAGCAGTATATTATAATTTTCTTGTTGCGACCTGTTTTGTAACTTATACGGGAACACTGATAGTATTATTGGACGTATGTCGATGCTGTCGGTTTATTATAAATTTGACACGTGCCGGCAGTTTAGAGTTAAGCAGTTTCAAATATAAACTTAGCCAAATATTAAATGCAATTGCTGAACATTCTTCGATTTCGTAACAATTAGTAAAACACTCTGAAGGCTGAAGCCACCGTTGAATTTTTATGATATCAACTGCCGCAGGCACTTATAAAAATCTTGACCGCGCTGTTTTCAAAGAAAACCGTTACTTTCAATATGCAAATATTTCATATTTTAATTAACAAGAAGCGCTTCCCTAAATCAAATACCCTCGTGCAAAGTGTGTATACATGCGAGAAAATGCTAGGGAAACGATACACACAGTGCCGACACGTAATCTAGAAAGTAGACCGAGTGCAGCATAAAAAAAGCCGGAGTAATTTCACCGGAGAAACGAATTAAAAAGAAGCACGTAAAGATCCACGTCCGGTGTAACTCACTTAATAATTACCCTAGATATGTCATGTTTGGACTTAATCTGGAGGGAATTGCACTGGCGATATAATGCCCTACCGACCGTTACCAGAAAAACACAGCGCCCCAGAACGAAGATACAGCGAGAATTTGGAAAAATGCCCCCACTCTGTGAAATCGCAGGTACAGCAACGGTTACAAGGAGGAAAAAACCTTTATAAAAAGCGACATCGCCCCAAGTAAAATATTGAGGACTATGAGAGCGAACCAACCGTCCGGCCGAGCCTGCAATCAACATTTAGAATTCTGGGTCGAACCATTAGTTCGGCAGGACAATTGAACCCTTCCAGCCTCACTGAGCTCTCGCAGCACTGTACACCCTCGCCCCAAGAATCGCGTCGGTCCGCGTTCTGCCCCAAGGCAATCAGCGCTCCTGCTACGGATCTCTAACGCCAATCCTCCCTTAATCCCAGCCCTTGCCACCACGCCCTTACTGCAGCCGCTCACCTGGACTCCACAACATCTCCATGGCCTAAGCAAAACCTCAGATGATTCAGGATTTGAGGTTTGCACAATGAGTTAGGCTCAGCCTACAATTACAAACAATGAGATTTTAGAGAGAACCAGTGGTTCGGCCTAAACCTGCAATAAAAAATGCAGCCTTTAGCACTCGAGCATCCCTGCTCGGCCAGGCCTACTATCGACTTCCAACACTTCAAGCTTTAGAGGTCGCACCATCCAAGTGCGGTCTAATGTCACAAACTTCCAACACTTCCATATTTAGAGCACGCACCTATATGCGGCCAAGAGCCCACCTTCCAACGTTTCAAGCGTTAGAGCACACACTTAAGTGCAGCCTAAAAGCGCAAACAACAATCAACTCACAGCTAAGTCAGCTCTGGGTCGAACCACCGAAGTTGGCTTTCGCCAGCCGGCAGCCGTCCTCAACACTGCTCCCAGAAGCGCCTCAGGCCCTCTACGTCTGTGAGAAGCTCCGACCCGCTAAAGACTTCACCTGAACACGCCGCCTGGTTCCAGAAGCTCTGGCCCGCCTCATTCTTTACCGATGGCCGATCTTGTTCCCCATAGACACCTCAAGCTTCAGGCTCGCACAATTCGAATGCGGCCTAAGTTTGTCACCCACCAGCCGTTATCAGGGATGCTACAAGGAGTTCACCTGGTACGCCACTGTCAGCAAGAAACGCACCGCCAGCTATCTCTTTCGCCTGAACGCGTCGCCAGGTCCCCGAAGCCTTAACCCGGCGCCTTTCCACCGCTAGTCGATCCCGCCGCTCTACAAATCCGATCAATCGCAACCCTCGTCTAAGAAACTCCCCAGGTCCGCCACGTCCGCCACGTCCGCAAAGACCTCAGCGCCAAGAAAAGACTTCGCCTGGACGCGTCGCCAGGTCCAGCCTGATCCGCTGCCTATTTCACGGTTGGTAGACCCCACCTCTTCAAGTAACCGGTTATCGGCAAGCTTCATCAATAAGCTAACCATAGCTGTTACCACATATTACACCTGCCTCAGCGGCTCTTTGTCTCGACTACCGAGACGTCTTATCTTCAACCAATATCATTCTTATTTTTTATTTCGTTTAATTTTGTAAATAATATGGTGTAAATAGTAATCTTAGAATAAGCACAACTTAACTTAATCAAACGCTAAACTTTAACAAAAGCTCTGCCTCGACTACTCTTCGTCAACACCTCTACCACTGAGATAATAGGGTGAATAGAGCTAAACTCCATTCTTGACGCTAGCCACGCCTTCGCACGCGCGAAGCCGTCTTCTCAGTAGTTATAAATAAATAGATGAATTAATTTGAAGAATGATATTTCTAGTTGGCTATATTTTTAACTGTTTTTGCCAATATTAATGTTAACTGTAACAAAAATTTAACGCGAATAACACAACTTAGTGGACAAACAATCCTTATTGATTCCTTCATGTATTTATCTCGGTACCTTATGTTTCAATTACTTCTGAATTTTCGCTTTTAATTTTTCTATTTTTAGAAAGAAATCATGATTCAGCGTGTGTTATTACTTATGACAATAGAGGTACTGTATAGTTATTACTTACTGTTTTATTCCACTAAAGCACGTTAGAAGATACTATTCATATCAGTTTTGTTAAAAAAGTTTAGTACACGAACAAATAATAGTTAAGGTTGCAGCAAACATGGGAGTTGGAAGATAGGCGAACTACAAGAATGTGCATTCATTCAGACGGTGCGGTTGGGCTTAGAAATAACCGCTTTCCACATGAAAGAAAGAGCGTGTCCTTAGTCTCCATAGAGATTATTGGGGTGCTTGTAAGTCCCAATGGCTTCGTGAATCTGTCTGCTATAGAAAAATGGGGACTTACAGATACTAGATAAGTTCTATGGAAAAGGATGTTATGGCCGGTATCGCGTTGGTGTTTGGCGATGAGTGATGATGACTTTTTACTGAACGTTCTGTTTTACCAACGTACACAGTATTACAAGAACAAAAGATTTCGTAAATACCTATTGATGATATGTTGTTTAACTCATTCTTGGATGAAGGAAAAATATTGAACATTTTGCTCGTGGGTTTGAATACTATTTTGATTTCCCTTTTCAAATAAACTTATCTATGCAATCGGTGAGTTCGGTGGATATAGGGAAGATATATTCTTACTGCTGAGAATCAGTTCTTGGAGGTTTGGGTGGCTGAGTATCTTTAATACGGTAACTGTTGTTTCTAAGAGCTTTCGGAATATGACTAAATTCAGCTCAGATATTGTCCTGTTAAACTATGGAAATACCACTCTGCACGAGCGAATTGATAATGGAAAGTTTGTGTTTTGGATTATGATATCGGCATGGTCTATGCTAATGGGCTTACTATTCAGAGAACGTCCAAGTTTGCCATTGGGTTGGCGAGAAACATGCAAATCCAAGAAGGAAGGAGAGCCATTGTTTCCTATCGCTATGGCAATGTTGATGTCTCGATGCTTACGACTGAAATGGTTTAAAAGAAGCTGTAAAATTTTACTTTTCTTTTTTTTTTGCTCTGATAAAGGTGCACGTTGAGTTCTTCTATCTCAAATAGAGAATACTTCCACCAAGCTCATCTCTTTCTAAACAAAATTATCTTCCATTCTTAGTATTCTCCATGGTGTAAAGAATACAAGGTGAAACGTTCCCGGAGATGCGCAGTCATTCAGAAAATAGTGGGGAGATGTCAACCAATCCCCCATGGGCCTACACAGGAAATTTATTACGGCCGCGATCATGGTGTAACCATGGACGCGTTCGTATATTTTTGCTGGCACTGTCAGTCGATATTAAATTCGAGGTTAGCAGGTTAGGTTTTTTGTCAGTCTGACACCAACTGACGCAAAACCTAACCTAGAATTTGACATCGACAGCGTCTTCAAAAATACACTTCAGTACTACCAATCGTGCCATTTGTGGGCCCATGTCCTATTGGTTGAATTTGAGGTCTGACAACATTCTGCGGAACGTTACACCTTGTATTCTTTACACCATTCATGGTATTCTCAGTATTATGGTGGCTACATAGTATTCTAATGTTCTCTCTTCTGAGTCAGTATATTGCTTAATCACGAATTTATTTATACGTCCATTTTGTTAACGCTTTCTAACCCCAGCTGTCAAATTTGGTAGATAACAATATATGTATATTATCTGCTATTGAGGTCGTTGTGTTACATTTTTTGTTCACCAACCTGCTAACTTAAAGGCACCATTTTCAGAAGCAACGTCTGTAATAAGAGGTAATTTTGTTCCAAATCCAGATTTTACTCTGTAAGATCTGTTTGGTACCGCACTGTCGCTAGTATTAAAAAATCTGGTATGATACACGTACCGAACTTTAATTTTTGAGCATTTCATAAAATTTTTCAAAAATTACAAATTCTACAGAAACCGTACAAAATAGCGCGTCAGTTGAAGAGACAAACTTTCTCTAAAATGTTAAGCCGAATTCAAAAATGAAATAATACACTGGGTGTTCTATTTAAAATAACAAAGTTGATAGGTACTTTCGGCTAACCGGAAGTGATATCACAATCAAAATACGTATTGTAGTTGTAGTCCCTCTTACATGGTCAAAGTTTCAGATTTTTTATTTTATTAGTTCTCTATAATGTCTTATAAAGTAGTAGTTAATAAAAAAATTAAAAAAGACACCCATTTTAGAGCAACAGCCAAGTTTAATATTCTTTTTGTTTGTTTGTTATGGATAAGGTTTAGAGGTGAGGAATACCAGGTACCTTAGACACCAACTGCTGCTCATCACTTTGTTTGCCCCTATCGATCATTATGACAAGATCTTTTGTTGAAAAATCTTTACCAGATATGTGGCGCATTGCTGATGTTACTGCTATTTTCAAAAAAGGCAACAAGCTAGATGCCGAAAACTATAGATCCATTAGTTTGATGAGTATCTGCGCGAAGGTTATGGAATCCATTATAACGGAACATTTGACAAAATTTTTCCTGGAAAGTGGCGTTGTCGCAGATGCTGAATACGGGTTTTTAAGTGGACGCTCGGTGATTACTAACTTATTAAGTTGTGTGAACGATTGGACAAAATCGGTGGACTCAGGTGCTTCAGTAGACATTGTTTACCTCGATTTCTCCCGCGCATTTGATCATGTTCCACACTACACACGTATATCCAAACTGAGACACTTTGGAGTGAGAGGAAATATTTTGAATTGGATTGAGGACTTTTTAAAAAACCGTACGTTCAAAGTGAAAGTGAGTGACTGTTTTTCGAATTCCTTTCCTGTTGTTAGTGGCGTTCCACAGGGACTATTCTTGGACCCCTTTTGTTCCTTGTGTTCGTGAGTGACCTGCCAACGTTAATTAAGACCACCTGTTCGTTTTACGTCGATGATACGAAAATATATGCAGATCCAAATACCTGTCATGACCAGCTGCAGGACGACCTGAATCGGATCTCCAAGTGAGGTAACGACTAGTTACTTCCTCTAAATACTGGTAAATGTGTTGTACTCCATGTGGGTAAGTCAAATCCGAATCTAGATTACATGTTACATCAGCAGATTTTGAGAGTGGTTCAGTTGCAAACTGATCTTAGAGTTAACGTAACTAGCGATTTGTCGTGGTCCACCCATATTAGTAAAATATGCAAGAAGGCAAATTCCATTATGCATCTACTTCGGAAATCATTCTCTCGGCCATCTCCACATACAACCAAGATTTTGTATACCACATACATCAGGCCGATTTTGGAATACGCAGGATCCGTGTGGTATCCGGTACTCTGTAGAGATGTGGAATTGTTGGAATAAACACAACGAAGAGCAACAAGAATGTTCTACGGTGCCAATCGTCCTTCTTACGAATAAAGATTTGCGATCATGGACCTAGGACTATTCGAGCAAAGGGGTCTTCGGGGAGACTTAATCATAAGTTACAGAATAGTGAACAATTTATTTTCTGTGAACATTGCGTCATCGTTCTTGTTAAATACTGACGATAGACTTCGAGGCCATATGTACAAGTTAGTATACGAACAGTATCGCACCAGACAAAGACAACACTTTTTGCAGAACCGAATTTTTGACTTATGGAACAACCTGCCAAGTAATGTTGTAGAAGCTCCAACGGTTAACACGTTTAAAAACAGACTGGACGATATATTATAAGAATGTTTAGTTAGTTTTTTTTAAGTTTAGTTTTAGTTTAGTCTAGATTTTAGTTTTTTTTTCCCTTTTTTGGGTTTGTTTTTAGTAGGTACAAGTGCACACTGTACACAAATGTTTGTTTGATAGCTATTATGTAATAAGAGTTTATAGGACTTGTCCTTAACTCTTCTCATACTCTTAATAATAATAATAATAATAGTACGGTCACCTTGGCATCTTGAAATTTTTATATTTATTATCGGGAGCGTGTGGCAGGCTGGTAAAGTGTTAGCTCTGACAGTCGGCAGGTAGTAAGTTCGAACTTCACACCCGGACACTGGTTACATCTTACGCTCTCCGGCCATCATACCTACAAACATGTTTGGTGGTCCTGACCCCTGTGAAAGGACATTTTTCCTTAGTTCAAAAAGTTAGGCTAGTCACCTACTCTGGCCTAGGCTTAAGATGGCTTGTAAAACCGCACTTAGCGTGTGGTATGTAACAGGCTGTCAGCCTAACTTAAGGGGAGGAAAAAGATATTTATTACAAATAAGCATTAAATTAAAAACAATTGGAAGTACAGAGTGGAATTTGCTTTTGAGTATATTGAAATGCCTGCCTTTCGAGTTTTGGCGATCTATTTCTTTTATGGGATTGTGACATATGTTCACTTCAGGCGCATTCTAATTTGCAAGCAGAAGACGACCATTTTTGCAAGAGTTGGTGGTATAAAACATTTGGATCTGCTTTGTACTAATAGTTACTACTAAGCAATAAAGTATTTGTTTAGAGGCTGCTCCTTTAAGTACTAAAAACAAATATATTTATCCGCAAACGTCATAAAAGTGACAACTTATGTGTCTTTATTGACATGGTAAAAGTGTCACTTTATCTGTCTAATCAGATAAACTACCGACTTTTCCGTACTTTATCTGCCTAAGCACACAAAATCGTTGCTCTCCTTCTTTCTTTCTATGTTTGTTCGCTATCTCCTCCGAAGATACTGGACCGATTAAATTGTATGATGGCTTAAAATTTTGCTAATTTTTAGACTTAGATCGTAGGCCGGTTTTTATTTTCAAAAAGAGTTCGAAAAAGTTTTAATAACTGAACTGAATCCTTAACTGAAATAAAGTAACTAAACTCAACGAACTAACTTCTAAATAAGTCCATTTACAGAAATATTAACAATACCAGAGAGAACAGATACGTACTTACAATGGAAGAAATAAAACAAGGAAGCAAGATTTTTAAATAAATTTATTAATACGCACTTTAAAGCACATCAACAAAATTTCTAACACCTGGGTCTATTAAATTACAGATCCCCCAATTTGTTCCAACGAGGGGAAAATGTAATATTTCTCCAAAGTTTAACTCTATCCAAATAGAGATTTTCTTCCATTTTAATATCATCGGGACCTTTTATAAAGTAGTACTCCAGTTTCTCGCTGTGTATCGGTTCCCATTTTGATTCGATTAAATCATTTGTATCCGAGGTAGGAGTTCTGGAAGTTTAAATTATTCTACACGAATTCATTATTAGGTGGCAACAACATTTACCCAGTTTTAGCAAAATTTGCCCAAAGGGTGGTCATAATATCAGTCATCTTTTGTTCACTTGCGTTTGGTTTATAATCGGGATATAACCCAGGACTGCTGAACAAGTAGATCAGATCGTCCCCATGGCAGACACCTGCAGGAGACATTTACATTGTATAGTATAATACCTCTTAAGAAACATCTAACAACGTTCACATTAATATTAAATACTGAACTTCCATACAAATTACCGTAATCAAAAGATGGATCTCCTAGATAGGTCCCAAAGCTTACAGATCCACGATATCCAAATAAATAATAATACACTGGTTGCTTTGTATACTTCCAGTGTAAGCGGGACAAGCTATCTGCTGGTGACAAAAACCAAGAATCTGTATACATCTACAAATTATTTAAATTGTAATCTAAAATGTATCTGTTTAGCTTAAATATGAATGTGATTGAAGTTACCTTTGTAACTTCTTCTTTTGTAGTATTATCAATTTTGCGATTGTCAAAGTAGTATTCTCTTAAGCGAGTAGTAATTTCAGTTTTATCGGTCGAGCTTTCGTCGTATAACAATGTGATAGGAGCTATGCTGTTGAATTCTTTGTCTAATCTTGAGATTAAATCGGAATATGTGAACAACACTGAAAAAAAAACATGTGAAATAAACTTTTCTCAACTTTCAGATGTTAGTAAACCTGGTGATCTGAAAGCACCATCTTCAGAAGTTAATCCTGAAACGATTGGTATCTGTGCCGAGTTACCCGACTTGATTATATCTATTGGATCTTCAGACAAAAATGCTCCTTCAGCATCAGGTTCAATTACAGGTCTGAATGGAATAACTGGATCATAACTCCATACCTGACAAAGAACAAGAAGCGAACTAAAAAGTGTATGTTGTAAAAAGATGAGCTTCAAAAATAGGCAAAAGTATGTCATCAATTTTACAGTTGCATGAAATTTATTATTTTTAAATTGAATAAATAATGTTCAATCTTGGAAATCTTACTGCAAATTTAGGCTCTTGAGCTACGATGTCATGCGCATCAACTTTCTTCAAACATTCAACCATTTGCTGGGTAGAGTTTGTAGTGCAGTTCAGTAAATTAGCTAGCTTATGTGCATGCTTTCTAGCTCGATCTTCTGAGCTTAAAGCCCATGGCGTTAATGCAGTGCCGCTGTGAATGATTGCACCCTTTATCAAATCTGAAAATTAACTATTATATGCCGCATCTGCTATCATTTTGAAATTACCTTTGCTTAGAGGTGAAAGCACGTGATAGTGAGTGCTTGCACCACCTGCAGATTGTCCGAAAACGGTAATTTGATCAGGATCTCCTCCAAAATGTGCTATGTTTTTCTTTGTCCACTTCAAGGCCAAGTTTTGGTCTTTAAGCCCATTGTTACCTGGTACCTCACTGTCGCCGGTGCTCAGGAATCCTAAGGCACCTGTATAAAATCGTTTTATAATTTATATTTGTTTGTCAAAACACTTAAAAGCCTTAAGTAAAAGTATATTAGTCTACGTAACCGATTTTGAAATTTATCAATAGTAAATAACCATGCAAGTAACTATATTGTTTTTTAAGCAACTAAGGAGCGCTGCAATTCTTTTGTTTGATAAAGTTAGTTTATTATCTACACAGCCAATAAATATCATCTACTTTCCTAGTCTGTAATTGAAAGTAACAAGCACAACATCTTGGTCCATAAGAATATCTGGTCCATATAAGTCACTATTTGCATTTCCGCAGAGCCAACCGCCTCCATGGATATAGAACATCACAGGCAACAATTTTTTCTCCAAACTTGGCAACTAAAATGTTAAAGGAATTAATTAATTTAATCCCAAATATTTTTATTGATAAAATTGTCAAAGAGTATAGCTAGGATCTGTTTTGTATTATTATGCTTATAAACCTTTAAGTTCAAATGCGTCTTTCCGTCCATTTGTATCCTGTGACAGAGAAAGAAAGATAAGTCCGTCAACCCCTACAATATGTGGAAGTAACCAATCTGCAATACGTTTTTAAACCTACATAGTGTGCTAGATAATGATGAACTTTGCTACAATAGTACTAGATATTGACCACGATCGATAGCACGTTGGCAAAAATGATAACAATAAAGGCTGTCCACAGGGTGGAGTGTTACCTGTATACTGTGGTCACTCGTTGTTGATAGACTCTTGGAGGAGCTTGGCAATAGTGGCTTTGATGTACAACGTTAGCCTGATGACCTCGTCATTACAATAAGAGAAAAACAAGAAAAGGTTATTTTAAACCTCATGCTAGTCGCCCTAAATTTAGTCAAGAACTGCTCGGATAAACAATTAAGCAACAATAAGAGCAAAACAACTACTGTTCCATTCACTTTAAGAAGGAAACTTAATCTGACAGCTTCCGAGCAGATTAAAACTCGATTAGAATTTTCCGAAGAAGTCAAATGTTTGGGAATTATCCTAGATAAAAAACACAAGAAATTCACAAAAAACTCGCACCAAAGCACAAATGGCACTATGAACTTGATGGTAAAACTTAGAGGCTGAAACCTAAAATGATCTATTGGTCATACAAAATGGCTGTAAGACCCCTGGCTACCTATGCTGCATTGGTTTGGTAGCCAGAAGGTTGCCACCTAAAGATTTTGAATCTTATCCACTTGAAATCCTTGCCCAAATCTACAGATAATGTGCTGGAAAAATGAGATTTTGACTGTCCCTTCGAAGTGGCCACCAGAAGCTGCGCGGAAAGTACAGACATACCGCCACAGATTGCAAATGGATCTAGTATATGGTATACGAATGACTCCAACATGAATGAAGGCGTTGGAGTAGGTATAGTATTGCCTAGATGTAGACTATGTACACCACCGAGAAGGACCTCAACCATCTTTCAAGCTGAAATTTGCACTATTAACCTGGAGTGCATTAACAAAAGATTGCATATAGCACGGCTTCACACTCTACTTCCGACAGTCAAGTTCGGCAGCAGCTTTATAGGGTCTAAGCTTCTACACTTTTGAGTCAAAGATTGCGTTTGACTGTAAGCAATCCCTTAAGTAACTGGCAAACAACAACGGGGTTGCCCTAATGTGGTTAGCAGGGCATGAGGGAATAGCAGGAAACGAAGCAGCTAATCATCTTGCAAAAATGGAGTAGCAGCTGCCTTTTATGGGCAAGAACCCTTCGGTGGACTTTCAAAAGGGGCAAAAAGGGTCCTACTGGAATAGTACTCCATATCAACATCAGGCGAACTCGCCCCAGAATGGCAAAGGTCTTCTCGAACTAAGTAAGGACGATTTATAGACCAAGAGCCCATAACACCTAAATTACTAGTCATAGCGGCAAACTCGGTAGGTAGTAAACCTTTTTATATTGCCCAAGTAAGTTGCAAAAACGCAAGTATGGCAGCCGAACTGCGGTTACAAATATTAATGGCGGCTTTCGAAAATTGTTAATAAAATTAATTTTTTTTTTAAAGCGGCAAGGCTAATTTTTGTTGTAATCGCTAGACAAGGTCTCTAAACCCCATACGAAAAGTATGTGCCATACTGATACGAAGGGTATAAAGGGCCGCCATACTAGATCAAACTGGTAATTTTTTCGTTGCAAAAATAATAATAGCGGCAAACTTCAATTTTTGTTTACTACTTCATTTAAACGCCAATTATCCAAAAATATAATTGCCATACCGCTCGGATGGTCATGTGGGTAGCCATACTGGTACAAACATGTATGATTTTTTGGCCAAAATTTGTGATAGCGGCATGTATGGCATATGCTTTTTTATATAGTTAACAACATATTTAGTAAATTAGTATAGTTGCCATACCAATAAATAGTATATAAAGGCTTGCCATACTCGAAAAGAGATATAAATCAGCCTTTACAAGGACTTCGTACTGTAGTATGCCTACATGTGATCTTGTTATAGATTGCTAGGTTACAAATATATTAATAAATAAACATGGTATTGTTTTTGATATTTGAAACTCAAACCTGTGTTTTATTTACCCAATAACTATTTACTAATGTATAGTTCTCCAGAGTCTTTTCTTCTCTAAAAAATAACCCCAGGTAACCAAATCAAATATTTGGAGGGGGGGGGAAGCTATGTAGTATGCCTACATGTGACCTTGTTATAGATTGCTAGGTTACAAATATATTAATAAATAAACATGGTATTGTTTTTGATATTTGAAACTCAAACCTGTGTTTTATTTACCCAAATGTAATATTAAAATATTAATGCAGTTAGTTAAGTTAACCTAACCACTAACACTGTAGTACAATGCTTTAATACTTATTGATATAAGTTATAAAGAAAAGATAATACAAATCATTCATAAGCTAAACACTAACAATACAACCAAAATAAAAGCAAACAAGGACTTAACAGAAGAAGTGCTTAGACGTCATATGTAGGAATAGGGATATGGCAATACAAAGTAAAGCAAGTATTTATAAAACATGTATTAGACCGATGGCGATTCTTACATATACAGCAGAGACCCGATTCGACACAACAAAGACAAAGAGAGCATTACGAACTAGCGAAATGAAAACTCTAAGAACAATATGTGGAAAAACACTACTCGACACGATACGAAATGAAAACGCAGAATGTGGATTGAACACATAAATATAATGACTGAAGATAGAATAGTTAAAATTGCACAAAATGGAAGACCGGAGACTGGAAGACCAACAGGCAGGTCACCAAAACGTTCGTGGGATAGTGGACAATCCACATCCCAGGATAACGGCCAACAGTAAAGAAAAAGATACCAGAAGAAACAGGTCTTAGACCTAAAAACTAGACGTAAAAGAAGAAGATTTATAGTTGGTTTTACGAACCGATAAAGAAACACTAAACTTATTTAATGTATCGAGTGTAAATAATCGAATATCTTCACTATGTTTTTTGCAAATAAAACATAATTTTAGATAGTTATCCATTTCAAACGTCAATATCACAACACGACTGAATTAGGCAAGATGTGCTTTTGTCATTTTATCAGCAGCTGTCTCAAGAAGATTGTTACGCGCCTGTATCACTAAAATAACTCTACAAAGCCTACAATTTTGAACCCTTATAATACCCCCCGCCCCCCAAAACTACACTATTAGTATGGCAATGTTATTTTATGGTTATTTACACCGTAAATAAGTTACACCTGTAATATTAGCCATGCCGCTATCACAAATTTTGGCCAAAAAATCATACATGTTTGTACCAGTATGGCTACCCACATAACCATCCGAGCGGTATGGCAATTATATTTTTGGATAATTGACATTTAAATGAAGTAGTAAACAAAAATTGAAGCTTGCCGCTATTATTATTATTTTGCAACGCAAAAATTACCAGTTTGACCTAGTATGGCGGTCCCTTATACCCTTCGTATCAGTATGGCACATACTTTCAGTATGGGGTTTAGAGACCTTGTCTATCGATTACAACAAAAATTAGCCTTGCCGCTTTAAAAAAAATATTTAATTTTATTAACAATTTCTGAAAGCCGCCGTTAATATTTGTAACCGCAGTTCGGCTGCCATACTTGCGTTTTTGCAACTTACTTGGGCAATATAAAAAGGTTTACTACCTACCGAGCTTGCCGCTATGACTAGTAATTTAGGTGTCATGGGCTCTTGGTCTATTAAGGCAAATACCGAACATTGCCCTCTGAGGTATTATCTCAAAAAAATGGGGAAAGTCGAAAATGAAAACTGCATATTCTGCTGGCTACTAAAAGAAATTACAGAACATATATAATGCGAGTGCGATGCACAGGCATATAAAAAGTTAAAATTTCTAGAAGAGATAACCATGTCGCCTCAAAATAAAGGAAAAATAGCCCTTAAAGGGATGCTAAACTTTACAAAAATTTAGGAATTTGGGAGACCTAATTTAGTAGGGTATTCACACAAGGTCTATTTAGGTCTAAATGGCGAAAGTCTTTCTAGTCTAAACGACCTCATAAACAATCTTAGAATCTCAGAAAGATAGTAAGGAAAAGATGATAAATTTGATTCAACGATGCTTTAGTATGTTGAAAATACTTCTTTCCTTATTTACTAGTCGAAGCTTAGTTAGTTAGTATTTGTTGTGGGGAGATTGATGTCGAGCAAGTAGGCCTTCAGAGGCCCTTTTTGCCAACCCCGTCGACAAGGTCTAGGCATGGTACCTTAGTCCTACTTATAATTTTGCCGAGACTAAGGAGTTCTAACCCTAGCAAGGGATCTTTACATGCTACACATCGTAGTACCATAAGACCCACGGCTTTACATCACTTCCGAATGATTGCATTTTGTAGAGGTTTTCATCGGTATTTTTTTATTTTCTTTCAAACCTCATCGGGGGGATTGAACTCTCGACCCTTAGATTAGTGGCCAGAATGCTTAACCACTGAGCTATGGAGCCCGGCTTAGTCGAAGCTTAATATTGTAATGATATACACAGGGGTATAAAAATCAATTTTAAAAAGGACTAATAAGAGTACAATAGTTCAATATAATCAAGATCTATTTAAATATGAATTGAGAATGTGAATAATTATTATGCAATTAGAAAGGAAAATAGAATTTATAATTGAGTGGAATATGGCTAATTGAGAAACAAATGGGTTCAAAAATAATATAATATTTAAAAAAAAATAAGGTTTGAAGGAAATGGCAAACACTTAATTGAAATAAATTATTATAAATAGTAGGTAGAAATCAAATATTAGGAGATAGAGTGTAAAAAGTAGAAAAATGATATCGTTAAGCACTTTGTTTTTAATTAATAGAAATAACAAATTTGAAAAAATGTAGCTGAACTAATTTTGGTGTAATTAATGATATTAAAATAAATCCTATTTTTAATTAAGTAATGTTTGGAAAATAAAAAAGGTTAAATACTAAATTGGCGAGTGAGATGAAAATGAAATTTAATGGAAGAACAAGTAAATATATAACACCAAGGAAGCTTACAAGTATGTGGTAAAAAACTAATGAAAAAGCAAAATTAATCTACAAATCTGAATAAATGGAGTAAAATACTAAGTCAAGTTTATTGAAGAATTATATTTGACATCATATATTAATCGAATTGGATTAGGTCAAACTGTTTGGTGTTAAAGGAAAGTTCAAAAGGAGGACCGTCGGTTGAGGAGGCACTATTCAGGAAGTTGGCAGATGCGGTGTTGGAATTAGGTGGCTGCAGATTTGGTCTGCTTGGTTACATGCTGTGGGGGAAGTTTGCATCACTAATTCTGGACAGTTTGGACATCTTGGCGAATTAGTTATTAAAGAATTACTTACTGTTTTAAATATTGTTGTGTACTAGTAAAACGATCTGGTATTTGTCATTTAATTTTCAAATCTGTTTGACATATCATTTGACAGAAGTCATTTTGACTTCAAAAATAAAATTAAAAATTAGATCAGATTTCAGAAATAAGCAATCTAGATAAAAGGAATCCACCCCTGATTTTTCAGGAGCTAGCACAAATAATAATTATTGATATTCAAATCATAAATAGGGTAATTTTAAATTGATAAAATAAAAATATAATTCATAGACAGATTAATATCACTATACGTGAAGGTATAGCAATATATTATTTAATTATAAACTGACACAATAGCATAAAGAGGGTAAGAAGTATTAAAATTTATTACAGCACGCGTTCAAATTGAGGTAGTGACCTGCATTGGGTGCTCAAAAGTAAATTATTTTCAGTCAGTTGATAGCCACATATGACAACTGCAAGCATTGTTAAGTGTGTGGAACATATTTTGCTTTCAATAACTTGAAATATTAGCATTCGAACTGTTCAGGCCATTAGTAAAGAACTTCGTTTGAAATCGGACGCTTTAATGCCAATTAAGATTTTTGTTAAATAGTCTGTTAATTAAATTGTATAATCCTTAAGAGATTTTTTTTAAATCGGCATTAAGGTTCCTGCAAATCGTCATTAAAGTTCCTGGAAATCGTCATTAAAATACGAGATATCGGCAGTAAAGTAACCCTCATGTGGTTTATTTGCCTTGGCCCTACGGGGCTCGGCAACTAAATCCACATTCGTGATATAATAAAAGCTAAACTTCAGTGCCTTTTTATACAAACTACTATGATTTGAACCAGCCTCGTGTTGTTAGTATTTTTTTTTTGCATAGTGATCTTGAATGTCGTCTTTTTTTAATGAAAAATCGTATTGAAAGTTTCACTTTTTTTAAAGCAAAAATCGTGAAAAAAGGTACCCTTTTTTTAACTATTTTATTGAAATGTCAATTTCATTCATTTGCTTGATTAACTCGGGCTTCGCCCTTGTCATCAAACTGCAAATTCATGAAAAAAGTATGACTTTCAAAACTAGTTGTAGAAATTACTATTGCCACATTATTTGAAATATTTGTAAGGCTTGTTTGAAATGTTACATTTTTGGAAAAAGCTTGGGTTATATGTATATTGTTTTAATGATTATAATCGTGAAGTTTTTTCGTTTTAAACAAATATGTAAGAAATGAATCGTAATGACATTTATAAGTTAAAATAATTGGGTTACCCATGCTCATTTGTGAACAATGACTTAACAAAAAAATATTTGAAATAGTCCAGGTTAGCACAAAAAATAGAAAGGAAAAAACAATAAATCCAAGGGTATTTTATAAAACAAGATAGCCCTGAAAAGGCATGCTTCATAAAAATTACACGCCTCTCATGTGAGATAGCTCAAACAGCATCAGCAGGAAGTTATAATTAAATATTTTAGTTCAAACTAAATCGTGAAAATAATTTATATAGATAAAATATTTTAAATTAAAGTCAGTAACTGACGCCTTGCTCAATGAATATTATTGTCCAATTTTTTGTAATTACCTGAGGAGTGTGTACGTTCAAAAATAGACAATTTTCATCTCCTCTCACTGTAAAGTCGTGCTTATAGGTGGTCATTTGTGGACATATGGCATGGGGCTTTGATGCATCTAGAATCCCAGTCCAAGGTTTTGCAGGAACAGCAACCTAAAATATTAGTTAATTTAATTTTAGAAAGTTTAAAGATCAAACCCATGGCATATATCGGAGATGTTAATAATTTACAAATAGTTGGTTTAACTGATTTATGGAGTTAAAATTGTAATTACCTTGAACCTAAGCTCTCCAACTGGAGGTTCTGCATAGGGTATGCCGGTGAAGGAGTTAAAATTTCTTCCTTTCCAGGTTTTGCCATAGTAGCCCCTTAGGGTACCTTGGTCTATTTCTATTTCAGGAGCATCTACAGAAGCTACTTCGTGATAAGAAACCAAAACAAGTAATTGCCCCAGAAATAACACATTATTTAAGGAGAGGTGCATTTTTGTTACACTCAACTTGTTTACAATCCAAGAATTGCTGACTCAATGAACCTCTCCTAGTTGTAATAGACGTCGACTTTGGAATTAAATTGAAGAGCGCTTGCGTTTAAAGATTAATATAATTGATTTAAGAAAATAATCGTAATATTAGTAATCGAGAATAAAACGCAAAAATTATAATGTTCACATAATCCACAAATAACCAATTTTTGCACTAACACACATTCCACATTCATATAACACTTTTTAAGTCGATTAGCAGAACTGACTAATACTTTTATATTAATAACAATCGAAGTAATTAGTTACAGTAGGAATGTAGAGTAGATAATATTTCCAAATTATTATTTATTAGCACCACTGTATTATATCCTGTTACAGGTTCTTAATAATATAATTGGTTAATCATTAAAATATTAATACCAGCAATTGTGTTTCTGAATGCATTCCCTTGAGCTATATTAATCTAGAGAGTAGATAACTATTCTTGTAGTTTGAACGGTCAAATGGTTATCGTTATCTGTAAAAACAATTTCTTGGTATATGCACTTAATTACGTCAGTGAATTATATAAGGCAACTAAGCAATAACACATGCTGTAGCTTAAAAATGAGTAACTTCATTTTGAATATAAAACTGTTCTATAATTAAGCGCCCCAATTCGTAATGTGTCGATGTTATTACATCGCATCAGTACTTATATGCATAACATGAATGCACCCTAATCATCGAAGAAGAAGAAGAACTTTTGTGCATTAATTTCATATCTATATGTCATTTCTAAGTATGAAGGTGAATTTTAAAGATTAACATTAATTTAGCCCCTTGAGAAAAGATGACGGACGCCACTGACATGTCATGCAGGCGTCCATAATAAGTACCATCGTTTGCAGCATATGCTGCGTATGTTATTAGTACTTTATTCTTTCGTCATGCCCACATAAAAGATTACATTAATTTAGCCTACATTAGATAAAGTGAAAAACATCACTGACATGTCGTTAAAACACTAAGTAATCACCATCGCTTCTTGTAAAGTTAATTTCGACAGCTTATTTGAATATGAACGTTAAATTAATTTAGAGAAAGCAACGGACGTCACTGGCAAACCCTTCTAAGCAGTAGCTTCTTCGCAAACGTTATATCGACAGCTCGTATCGGTTTGCCTAACCTTAATTGAAATTTTTAAAAACTAAACCTCTTTACATGTATATGTAGATCACTAGATTATTACAGTACTATTATCGCACTTAAACGACATTCTGAGAGCTTGTTTCATTTTCTCATAATCTATTTAAAGAAATATAGTATGATCAAAAATGAATCTCATCTAGTATGGCTGTGGAAGTGCAAACCAACGCCTTTGAAATTGCCTTACATACTTATATTTAATTCAAACTGTCAAATTGTATTATTAAATATTTTTTTAAATCCATCTTATTACAATATTATATTGAAATAAATGAATTTGCAAGTAAAAGTAATGTAATTGTCCAACAAATAAGCTTGCTCCGGTCGGATAGACACTTCATCTTAAATCTAACCTAAAAATAAAATATATTGGAGCCAGTTTTACAGGTAGCAATTTGTGCTTTCATAGCCATACTAGATGAGATTAATTTTTGATCATACTTTAGATTAGGAAATGGTGTCTTAGCAAAACTCGGAGCTTATACGAGGTATGCCTATTAAATAACGAAACTAATAGAATTTATACAGTTCTTAAATTATTATAAATTAAACATGATCCCCTTCGAAATAGTTCCTCTCTGCTTACACACATCACTCTATATGCCGCTGCCACTGTTGGAAGCAGTTGTAGGTTTTTATCTGTTAAAGCTTTTAGAAGTTCTGCCGCTTGTCTCTTTATCTACCGATGCAAAATGAGTCTTTTTCAACTGTCTTTTAATTTTAGGGAATAAGTAAAAGTCGCAAGGAGCTAAATCCGACGAATATGGAGGGTGAGCAACAATTTCATCTGTTTTTGTAGTGCATGGGCGGCCTGGACGTGCATCATCCTCCACGTCGTTTCTTCCATCACAAAACCGTTTATGCCACTCAAGATCGAGACATGCAGTTTTCTCCGTATACCTCACTTAACAAAGTAAAGCTTTCCGTAGGAGTTTTCTTTAATTTAACGAGAAATTTAATCAACACGTTGTTCGATTTTCCTATTTAAAATTTTTCCGACAAAACTATAAAACACGTTACCATTAAACAGCTATGGTAGATAAAGTAATTGAGCTAGTGATTTGAAACTTGCAACGTTTATTAATTAAAAGTTAAGGTCCTGCACGGCAGTCCCGATATTTAATAGCCATACCTCGTATATAACAGGATTTCTGAAAATGAGATTGGTAGATCCTTCCTAAAATAAGATACTGAATAAATAAAACCGTTTTTGCAAATCTGCTTTTAGAATAATCTGATCTCCTCGATTTCGGGTTTTGTTTCGTCGTTCTGCGTCACTGACCTTTCCATTATTAAAGTCGTCGTTTCACTGGTATTCGCTAATATTATTATAAGTTTATATCATCGAAGTTAACCAATCACTCTTAATTTTGACCATTTTGGAATATAAAGAAACGACCCACATAATTTTAGCATATAGGTAGGAATTTTCGTTTTTCGATGCTCTTTTATACTGTTACAGTGTAATGGTCGAGTTTGTGTCCCTTTTATATTTAATAATCACATTGGTATTTAACCATTATTCTGCTAGGAATAAAACTAAGTTGTATTTCTTACATTGTAGTAATTAGACTAAAACGTATTATGCATTTAAGACCTACGAGTGCATTTATCATAAATCTCAAAGCTTGATTTATCTTACATAAAAAAGGCATTCTTGTTAAAATGTTTTAAATTTGACCGTTTTAGTGTAATTTGCAGTTGAATGTTGACGTGTTTTTCAAGCTTTTGAAATTGCTTGTCCAAAATGCATTCGAAAATCTTTTGAGTAGGCCTAGATATGACTTAAACAAATGAGCAACAAATGGCCTTTTTTATGTAAGATAAATCAATCTTTGAGATTTTTGATAAATGTATAAGATATAACCACGCACAAAAAAGATAGGGTAATTCAACCATTCCACCCCTTGTAAGTTACGCCGCTGAATAAAATATGAAGATTCTAACAAATTAGTAATATTTCCCATAAAAAACTACGCCCCTGTACCAAATTTCGTTAAGTTACCTGTAACAGTTTTGATGAAAATGCCAAAAAACCATTTTTGAGAGTCTTCTTCTAGGGGTGTAGCTCATTGGGAGTGCATTTTCAGAAATAGTTTTATAGAGTAAACTACACTTATTTTTTGATGTACTATACGTCCTAGAAATTTTGGCAGACATTTTTGAAACACCTTGTATACACCGCTGTTCATTTGCAGTTGGTCACTTAAATAAACTAATTTTGTCGACATTTTCCTAATTTTTTTCATAGTAATAGATATTAACGATATACATTTCATTATGAGTATCTTAATGAAACGAGTTTGATTGCCAAAACGAGGCGGTGAGCCGAGATTTGCAGCAATCAAACGAGTCTTGCTAAGTGCCATAAGCAAACGTGTATTGTTCAATATGTTATCCTCATGAATAAATTCTGGTTCAATGTAGTTTTTATACCTATAAAAAGAATGCAGCAATATCCATTACAGCACTCAGTGCGGTAATGAAGCCCTTAACGATACTATAATTTATTTGGTTAATAGTCTATTACAGAGCTGGGCAAATTACTTTTAAAAAGTAATTAATTACTAATTACCAATTACCGCCCACTGCAATAATTTAATTACCAGAGATTCAATTACTCACAGGAAATAGTAATTCAATTACCAATTACTTAGTAATTGTAATTGTACAACATCAATTACTTTTTTAATTACTTTCAATAAAAATTATTGTCATACACGTAGTTTTATTTAGTAGAACCTTCTTGCAAGTTGCAACTATCATTAGTGTTGGTGTCGATTCGCAATCGTAATCTAAAAATCTGGTGTGATACACTCACACAACTTCCTTTTACAGTGATCTTATAATTACTTAAAAATTTAATTTTTAATTTTTAAGCATTTGACAAAAATTTTCAAAAATTACAAATTCTATAAAAACGATACAAAATAGAGCGTTAGTTGAACAGACAAATTTTCTCTAAAATTTTAAGCTGAATTCAAAAATGTAATAATATACCGGGTGTTCTATTTAAAATAGGGGTTAATAAAAGAAGTAGAAAAACACAAGAGAAGCCCACTTTAGAAGCATTCAACTAGAAAATCACTTAGCTCACATCAATACACATTAAAAATGTAATAAAAATGTAAAGTTTGAAACATCTGACACTGAGCCTCTTGAAATGCATTCTCGCCTACACAATTGGTTGTGCAACAGAATTGAATATATCACTTGCAGATCACTGTTATTGTCTTAGTGTTTACGCAAACAGAACAAAATTTGTGGTCCTATCCATTGGCTACAAAATTGTCTTGCTTATTCCTAAGTAAATTCATATATAGTTTATTACTATAAGTCACAACTTTAAAAAGTCTAGGTCAAATCTATAGATGCCTCTCTCGCACATTCTCTTCACAGTGATAAACATTTGTGAAGATTTTAGATAACAATCGCTAGTTATACAGGATGTTTAAAAAATACGTTCGGATATTTTACCCACTTATACACCTCATCAATACAAACGGGTCTAGAAACCCTTTGTTTCCGAGATACAGAGTGTTAAAGTTAAAAAAAAAATCCCAGCCTCTCCTGGAATAAATAATTTAAATCTATGATCCTTAATAGCATCAATAAACATTAACAGCCGTATTCATAGTCGTTCGCCAGCGGCTCGCCGGCGAGTCGCCGGAGTTTCGTTATGAATAGTATGTTGGCGGCACTGTACGTCTATGTCAAATTCGAGGTTAGCCGGTTAGATTTTGTGTCAATTTCTGTCAAAACTGACGGAAAATCTAACCTGCTAACCTCGAATTTGACATAGACGTACACTGCCGCCAACATACTATTCATAACGAAACTCCGGCGACTCGCCGGCGAGCCGCTGGTGAACGACTATGAATACGGCTGTAAAAGTTTCACTAAAATCGGCTGATGGGTTTTTGAGATATTGTAGCCTTTTAGTTTTTGTCTTAATGGGTCCAGAGGCGTGCAAAAATGTGGGTTTTATTTTTTCTTGAAAATTCAAGAGACAAAAAAGTTGTATTTTTAGTTGCTTTATCCAAAAAATATATGAAAAATTGCAAAAAATATATTGGGTGTTATTTTCTTCTGAAAAAACCTAATCGACATGCCCCATGGGCACTCCTGTGGAAGTACTGAATCAACTGTAATATGTCCAAAAGATACCTCATAAAGTTATAAAAAAACCTATAAAAATTTCATTAAAATCGTCCAAAGCGTTTTTTAGATAACAATAAAAAACGTATACATTTTTAAAACCTTAAACACCCTGTATCTCGGAAACGAAGCGTTTCCGGACCCATGGTTATTAGGACTTTTTTGTTTGTATTGATGAGATCTATAAGTATGTTGAATATCCCAAAAGTATTTTTTAAACACCCTGTATATCTAGGGAGCATTTCCTCCCGCATGTTAATGCCCGATGTAAATTTCAAAAATGTTGCTTTAGGAAATCATTACAGTGACTCTAGATTTCTGCAGTGACATTTTGTCTAATTTTCCAATCAACAAACCGTTGTAAAGCTTTGGTGTTGTATTCAAGATGACATAAACACAAATGCGGGAGGTAAAAAATATTGGCTGCTACCGGGAGTGAATAAAAATTGCTGGTTGAAAATTTACAGTTTTGTTTCCTAAAACTAGGGCGCAAAAGCCTACAGTGAGTAGAAAAAATTATTTTAGTTACTATCGACATGATATTGTTCATTTTCGTTATAGATGCAAAATATGAAAAGCTACTCATAACTCCCTAGGGATTTTTCAAATGATTTCTCCCTAAATCTCATGGTAACCATGCAACTACAAACACCGTTTTCGCAATCATATATTCAAGCAATCTTTGATGTTACTTACAAATTATTATTTTAAATATGACATATGACATTTATGAAATTTTTAAATTTTATACTAATTTTACTAATATGCTAGTAAATAAATATTGCATTGCACCACTGCAGATATTCATGTTGTTTACCTTCGGTTAACTTACAGATCGGAATAGAGGCCCTCCGTCACTAATCAGGTCAACCTCAGTGAAAAAACATTTTCATATTTCCCTTAAATATCTATAATATCCCGTAAAACTTGTATCATATATTTAGTAGGTAACAAAACGCATTCTAATTGATTTTGCAGTTAAACGTTAAATTTTACAGAAGAAAGGGCAACGAAAATAGACTTTAAAATTCCGATCTGAGTCAACTTTCATCAAAAGATATAAGTAACAAAAGCCAGTCGCGAGTTGCAGTTTACAAAAATGCAGATTCTGCAATTATGTTTCCTCATACATCAGTGTGACCTACTTGAGTTACACTTCTGACATCATTTGCAATTTCTATGTAAAGTTGTTGTAACAATTGATACCTTCATTTTAAACAACAAATTTAACTATGTACATTAATAAAATGACATTTATGTGGGGGGTACGTAGTTACACATTGGCCGAAAATATCAAATTTAAGATTTTAATATTAAACAATCATACTACTTTGAAAGTTAGTAACTAAAAATATTTCTTATTTATCTGTCATGTCATGTTCGAATTTTCATTTAAAAAAAAAACATGCGGTTTATAAGTCATGCCCAATCCCAGACGCTTTTATTAATGAACACCCGTTACATTTTCTATAAAATTCGGACAATTAATTTTTGGTTATGTTTAAATAATGATACGTGTTTGTAATCAATTAAGTAAGCGATATAATAGATTCTAATATTATTTTTAACATGATACAGCACACTTCCGAATAATCCACTTAATAACTAAATATTTTTTATTTACAATTGGCAATTGGCAATCAGTTGCAAAACACAAACTTCAACATATCCGATGTCCTTACATTGCAAGCATTATTTACTTTCAGTATCACAGGTCATCATAATTGCAAATAGTTTAATTTGCAGTGTACCGTTTGGTTTAGTCACGATGAAATTTCACGAAGCAATCGAAAAGATTCGGTTTCTGGAACATTTACTTATTTTGGTTTTTTTGGTAGAACTGGCCGCTCTGGATGCTCCTGAAGTTAAAATAGAGCAAGGTTCTTTAAGGGGCTACTACAGTAAGTCCCAGAAAGGAAGAACTTTCAGCGCTTTTACAGGTATTCCTTATGCTCAACCTCCCGTGGGCGAGCTTAGATTTCAGGTAATTCTACTTTCATTAGTACAATAATAATAACTCTTATACGGTCTACATTCGTCATGAAACAAATTAGTTGATTTTTTCTATTAAATGTTATCTTGTTATTATTTTAGTATTTTTAAATGTTGGTTTAAATCAGTAAAATTTTATAATGGCAACATCGTTGTAATGTAACTGTAGTTGTTAGCCAATTATTAAATTAATAATCACCGTTTTAGGCTCCTATTGCTGCAGGACCTTGGACTGGAACTTTAGATGCATCCAATCTTCACGCCATATGTCCACAAATGAACCTTGTTTTTAAGGATTTTACTGTACAAGGAGATGAAGATTGTCTTTATTTAAACGTTTACACTCCTCAAGTAAGTAAAGATTGCTTGTAAATCATTCGCTTCCTCAAATACCATTTATTTATTTTATTTTGGAACAATAAGCTTATTTATTGGAGATCAATAGCGATCATGATAAGCTTTTTTTGAACTCCCGGGATAAACGCCCTTTTAGGATGCTTTGAATCTCTGAAAGATTAAATAAACGTTTACAAGGTGTAACGTTTGAAAGTTAAATAATAGGGGTTTTACACCTTCTCATTGAACAACCAATGTAGACGGCAAGCGCATTTTAACCTGTCCAATTGACAAGTCAATAAGTCGTAGGGTTTTTTCTGGTTAATATTTATGTATGTTTAGATATTTTAACGAGGCTGGCAACTTATTTCGTTTCTATAGTGAAACCAGAGAGATGCGAATTAAAAAATAATGAAGTAAACATTTGTGTACAAAAGCACTGCTTAGAAAATTTTGTTAAGGGCTGAAATTTCCGTTTGTTGGTGTTATGTAAACAAAGTCGTTATTCACGATCATTCCTGATGGAAAATGTATTGTTTGCTATCATATAATAAGCCCAAATAGCATATTGAGGGTAATGCACTGATTATCGTTAAGATTCTATAACATATGTTTCTCTACAGCTTTTTATAGCAGTCGAATACTTTCCGATAATAGATTCTTTGTGAGCAATTCGGTGTGATTAGAATACGTTGGTGTTCTGGCCGATTTGTCGTTGGTTTTCCTCACGAGCAAATTTATTGCTTGTTTCAGACCTGTAACAGAAGTTCAGGCGAGTTAAAAATAGTCAGTGTATTAAGGTGGTGTACTAAATAAATTTTTGAATAATTGAGGTTGAAAAATATTTTGACAGTTGCACATAAAAAGTTGAAATTTAGAATTTATAATAACTATAACTTTCTGAATAAATTTAGAACAAAGTTTACCGATAGGAAACTTGTACATATTATTACATATCAGAAACTATATTTGGGAATTTTCATATAGGGTACCCCAATTTATTCTAAAATTTAACATATTGCAATTTTTGTTAAATCATCTCAATTGTTAGAGATATATTTAGTTACTCTAGGTAAATCATTTATTTAATTGCTATTACACATGTGCTTTAACACTCTATATTGAATTATTGAGGTGACAATTTGTTATTATATATCATCGTGGTAACAAATACTTCGAGGGGCCCTTTCGTAGTATTTGAAAGTTAAAAATCTTTTAAAGAACCGTGGCGTCAACTAAATAATTGTCAGTATTATAAACTTTGGTCCTTTGAATACAGTTAGAAGTAGTTAACGGATATCTTACTAATAATTGTATGAGGTAAGATTTGGGCAATAAATATATTTTGTTGCGTTTGACAGTTTTATACGCGACAAACGTTACATTAGTTACCCATCTACAATGTTTGCAAAGCTATCAATTTTGTATAAAACTGGATTGAACCTATACATTTTAAAACTTGCAAAATGAAATTTATATTTCAATCTGTTACTCAGGAGTGCACAAAATAGCGTATACAGTGTGACTATTACTAAGAAAAAAAACATCAAATTAAAATAGTACATTTTTGAACAATACTAATTTATTAATCAACGTCAAATTAAGAAAACATAAACCAATTTGCAGCTACTATAATGTCAAAGAATATTTCTGCTTAAACTAAAATACAAATTAAGAAAAGTTTTTAACACTTTAAAACATTTACTTTTTTGAGGTTTTATGAAGTGGCTAAGGTATTTATAATTATCATTATTTATTGGCAATTGAAATATTTACTGATAAATTCATAGTTAATAAAGCTCAAAATAACAATTCCAGCAATGTGGATTTTGTCATAAACCATAACTTTAAAATCAATCCAATGCGACTTTTACCAATGAAACTGTTACTCTAACATGGTCTGCGGTGGTAGTATTGTGAATACAGTACTTATACATGTTAGTTCCACTGTCAGAATTTTTGTTAGCTTTAAGCTGTTGTTTTCTAAATTGACTAAAATAATTGATATAGTCTGTTTAATTCCAATAACTATATGAAAAAAACGTTTAGTTCATGATAAAAAACCAGAAAGAATAAATATGTAGTATTTCTCATAGCATACGCAAGATAATGTAAAGCCAAAGGTAAATTTAGCTAAGGATCAGCATGGTCTATCTGTCGCAGCAATGCAATTGCTGGATCTGCCTGCTCGCGCATAAAATTATGTTACGTTTTTACGCTCCGGCTATTTAAAAACTATACGACGCTTCTTGTATTAAACATTTATTTACAATTATTAATTATTTAAAAACACGAATTAACAAGGCAGAACACGAATTACTTATAAACTACAGGCACTATTTCTAACAACGATACACTAATTAATTTATTATTTATATACGGCTTAACAGTAATGATTTATATGCTTATACACTCTATTTATTTACACTGGATTAAACATCAATTATTTATGTGGCTATTTTATACGCGTCTATTTATGTAGCAGCTTACGCCTTTCGAGCTGAATGAGAACTCACTGTCGATTCCTGCTGACACGTATTTATATATCCGGATAATTTTCGTCTAGAACATTCCAGATTTCTCTCGTACATTCCGGAAAATGCATGTGTTGACCTCGGGCGTGTTTCCGAAAGCGTGAGTCATCCCTTGCATCTGGCTGCAAGGTCGCTTCTCCAGGCGTCTGGAACATGACTCATCTGCCCGCAGCTGGCTCCAAGACCGTCTCGGCAGCGGTGAATCATAAGTCTGCAGCTGCCTGATCGCCAGGTCGTTACAATTATTATTATTTTATGCGCTCGAATTGAATTGCATTATTCATTTACACCGTTCTGCTCAGGTTTTATGGGCACACATTATGCAGTTGTGGCTATATTATAATTCAATACTTGTTTTAGCTTACACTGACAATTAATTTCTATCTGTATCAAAACTTAACAAAGTATGCTATTTTATCTATGCCGTCAGACACATAACAGTATATATTTGAATTTAATTTGATATTTTGAAAATATAACCCATCAATTGATTTTCTTTAATTAAGTGTAATAAACTGCAAAAAGTACTTTTGTTAGTAGTCATGCTTAATTATTACCTTTTTACTTCCCTCGTCTGAAAGACGAAGGAAGTATTGTAATCACGAAAAAATCACCTTCCGAGATTTCTTCAGATCTTCACGTTTCAAGGTCCCTAGATGACGAAAAAGAGATTTTCTTAATTCCGTGTGTCTGCCTGTCTGTCTGTCTGTCTATCTATCTGTCTGTCTGTCTGTTGGCAGTATAGCTCAAAAACTATTTGTCGGAGGAAGACGATATTTTGTATCTACCTCGCATGAAACCGGTACAATTTCATACAAATATATAAAGGGGAGTATCTTACAAAAATACAATTTTGTTTATTTTTGGGTTAATTTTGAAATAGAAGGAAGTAATACCTTTCACATAGGTCAGGCTTTACATTTGCCGAAAATAAGACTCAACCGATACAGCATAATGTCACGCCGCACTTATTTCTATAAGGCTTGATGGCGCAGTTGGAATTTCGCTGCAGTTACATCCCCTGCGGAGGTTACGATCGCTATACAGGTGCGGCGGGTTCAAACTCCAGCGGGATACATTTTTTTAAATTTGCAAATTGATCTAATTCGGGCGAGGGAAGTTCTGGGTAAAGCCTTTTACAGATTTTTAATTTTTGAATGATACGATTTGCTTTCGACATTTATCAACATCAAAATTTTAACTTAATTAGAAACTTTTTAAATACTCTGGTTGCCTATTTAAATCATTATTGCAAGATATTTTTGGTATAAAGACCATTTAATGTTTTTAAGGTCATTCAGTTGGTCATTCCACTATGTCTGGAATTAAACAGTCCTATCAGCCAATAGTAATGAGAAAAAAATCAAATCGACCAATAGCATCAAAATTACACTGGCTATTTGCTAGTAGCATCAAAATTACATTAGCTATTTGCAGCGACTATTTTTTCACAAACCATTCAAATCGTTCTTCTGCTGTAACACAATTAGCTAAAAGTGGAGTAGGTGAGCAGCAGTTGTTAAAAATAACAAGACGGTCATCTGGAAGCTCCATCAAACCCTATCTACAACTTGGACTGTTTAAAAAATAATCACGCCGAATTACATTCGTGGTAATATTTTTTAAATAATTTTAACTAGATTAGAACTCATCTTTGTTGCAACAAATTCGTGAATCTAGTTAAAATTATCACCACTTATGTAATTACTGTTGAGTATTTTTTACATAACTGAACATTTCCAAAAATTCATCCTTTCTTGGTAATCTATTAGTGAAGAAGACCTCCTGACTCTATATACAAAAACAGTGAGATAACTTCCCTTTCACCTATAAACAAGCAAGAATAGTAGCGGTCAAATGTATCTTGATTTCAGAATAATTTTGCGCAAAATGTACAACTTTATTCCATTTTAATAAGGACTACCTGATACTTACTTTTTATTCGCTTCCCTCTTCTACACTCTACCTGTTAAACTCGTGGGTTGGTGTACTTGTTGGTTTTGGCCACTAAAAATTCTTCACTTTTACTGTCTGCTGTACATATCTTTGCTTAAGTCCAGTTACTTCTTTTTTTCTATAGGATCTTGCTTATTTCTCCATTTCAGGTTCCTTCAGGACGTCCTCTTGGTTTCTTTCCAGTAACTCATATCTCGCATATTTCTTTCACAATGCTAACTTCCGGCATCCTTATCAAATATTCTGGCCATCCTAGTTGTTTAGGTTATAGTACGGTCTGCACTTTTTCTACGTTTAATTCATTTCCTATGTCATCATTGAGTAGCTCCCATTATTTGGACATGCCTGAACCTTGTTTTTCAAAAGTTTTTTTAATACCCAATGTTCATAACCATTTAGTAATGTTGTAATGTACACAGTATTAATGGGTGTACCATTAAAAGTGACTTTTTGAATTTTTTGATTTAACGTATTATTTATTTGAAAAACAGCAACATTTTTATTTTAAACTAGAGACCTTCTAGTCCAGCCTGTAGAGACGAAAAAATGCCTTTGCTCAACAAAAAATGGAGTATGAACGGTTTTTATATATGTTGTTGAGGTCGGGATCCTGATGAAAAATTCAAGTTTTCGACCTTGGAGGGGCGCCTCGCGAGCCGCCATCTTGGATTAAAGGTGCTAAAAACTGTTTTTTTCCAACTAGCTCCGCAACGGTTGATCCAACGTCAAAAAAGTTCAATATAAAGTTAAAGGAGACAAGATTGTTGACATTTTTTGTATAATAAATTTTTGTTGTAAGTGTAATATGTAACGAGTTACAGCGGCTGAAAGTTGAACACTTTATTTTTGTTGGTACATTTTGTAAGAACAACTTACACTATATTTGTAATATTTTTATACATCAGAATAACGTTCTACAGTGGAATACAAAGTATGATCAAAATTTATTTTCATCTAGTATAGCTATGGAATAGTTCTGAATACATGAATGCAACTATAAGTCACTTAGAAATTAAATGTCACGTGGATGTACGTAGTTGACTTGCGCTTTGCTATGGCGAATCCCGAAGTTAATTTCTGTTTTATTTGTGAAAAAAGTTTGAAGGTGACTCAGTTGTGAAAGCGAAAGGCGTGCAGACTTTTCTCAAATCGAGCGAGAAACGAAGCAATGAAGAACATGTGCGCATTTTGATAACGTTATCTTCAGTGCATGTGGCTGCAGGAAAAGTGGGATGAAGTGCTCTATTCTGTGTGGATTCTGTAATGGTCAATCATGCGAAAATGCACCAGAAGTTAACATCGAGGGTGGGGACGAAGATGAGGACATTTCATCAATGGAAGTCCCGAGTCTCAGGAGCAATGACTTCGAAGTTAACATTGAGGATAAAGACTCTTATGGCGACGTAAACATCTACCGACCGGGGCCTTCAAAAATTAAGAAAACTAAATAATATAATCGCGAACATGAAACATCGCTAAACTGGAACATCTGTGGATACCACAATAAAAAACGCGCCATTAACTCTACCTCATGGTGGTGCGGAAATGAGTTTACTATACGTTTATCAAAGTATTATAACTACGAACGAATAGCCAGAAATAATACAAGAAACAATTTTAAAAATGAGAAAGTACACTATTTTTTATTGAAATGTTCATCTTTCCGCTGCTCTAACTCCTTTCATATTAAATTTACAAAAAATAGTCATATACAAAAAATGTCAAGAATCTTGTCTTCTTTAACTTTGAGTTAGAGTTTCTTGGCGTAGGATTAACCGTTGCGGAGTCATTTGGAAAAAGCCAGTTTTTAGCATCTTTAATCCAAGGTGGCTGCTCGCGCGGTGCCCCTCCAAGGTCGAAAACTTGGATTTATTATTAGGGTCTCGACCTAAACAACATATATAAAAATCGTTTATACTCCATTTTTTGTAAGGCAAAAACCTCTACTGACTGGACTATTCCGATTGAGTATGAAAAATAATGTCTGACAAATGTTCTCCTTTACTTTGATGGCAGACCCTACATCTTTTATCAAAATTATTCAATAATTTTTGGCACAATTGTTCATCTATCTCACTTATTCTTCAGTTCTTGAATAGTTCTTGGATTGTTGACATATACACGGGACTTTTGCGTAGCTCCACAGGCCGAAGTCACAGGGTGTTAAATCGCATTATTTCGATGATCAAATTTGATCGCCATTGCGAGAAATTACGTGATCTGGAAATCTCTCTTGCAACAACTCGATTGTTCTTCTTGCAGTGTGACATGTTGCTCCGTCTTGTTGGAACCATATGTTTTGAAGATCGATACCATCCAATTCTGGCCATTCTAATCATTCCTCGATAATGTTCTCCATTAATAGTTGCAGCATTGCCTACCTCAGCTTAAATTCTTATAAATCGGAATGTTAATACTTCATGTCACTTGACAGTTGAATGACAAACTACTTCAAATAAAACAATTGTGATGAATTAAAAACGTAACTCTTAATGGTACACTCGCTGTATATTTCGATTTTTGTCTTCTTAGATAATACTTCTTTTATATGGTACCTATAGCAATCATGAATATTTTCGAAATCTATATTTTGCGGAAATCTATTTTCGTGTCTTCTAATTCAGAAATAGTATATTAAAATACAAGTTGCAGAAGGCATCTATTCCAGCACGAATTTGAAATAGCGGCGGGTTGAGGAACAAATAAGTGCTTGAAGGACCTTCTGCAACGAGTGTTTTATACTATTTTTTATATTATGCCGCTTTATACCATTTTGTAAATAAAAAAAATAAAAATGTTTTCTATTTTGCGTTTAGACTAACTCCATTCTAGCACCCAAATGACGTCATTTCATAGCGACTTATTCTAACACTCAAATGGTGTCATTTGGGTGCTAGAATGGAGTTATTCTGTACGCAAAATAGAAAAAAGTGAGACTTCGGTAACTTTTGGCTAACATTGGTCAACCGGCACTATACTTTTACGACTTTTCTATTATTCAATTATCTACAACTTTTGTGTAAAATGCTTCTTGTAGTTTTCGAAAAAACTTATTTTTGACAAAAAAATGATAAAAATAAAATTATTTAGAACAGGATCATGTATTATGTTCTTATCTGCTACGTTTGTTAAAAAATAATTTTTCTAAATAGTATAGTTTTTGAAAAAGTTGCAAAATTAGATTTTTACAATTTTCTCCAGTCCAACAATTAGTAAAAAGATTATAAAATTTTAAATAATATATTATGTTCTTAGGAACAAACATTGTACTTTATGTGGCGTGGATGGACGGCCGAGCCACATAAAGATACTTTTGCTCCGAATAACATATAGTATTTTTCCTTAAATCGTTTATAACAAATTATTTAAGAAATGTTAAGAAACCTGGAATTATTTTAAATTGGGTATCAGATTGGGTAGACTGATAAATGTAGCGTCCTGTGTTACTATGACTTCAATATAAACAACGTTGTGAATAAAATAATCTGCCGGTGACGAGCGACAGATAAAGTGCTTAGATGCCATGGCAATTCAGTTGTAGTTTAGCATCATCAATCAAGCAGTACCTATAATGTCACATTTTACTGACGTTTGAAGAAAAAAGCTTTTATAAGTATATTACGTAACTGTTTACACCTTTTTCAAAAATGTTTTTTTGTAAAATACTTATGTAGTAATAGCATTTTTAAAATATTTTGTTACTTAGGTATGCTTTTTCCGTTTAATTTAAATGCAATTATGAATATCAGTAGTACCTTTTGTTAACATAGACAGTTTGATACCAGATTCGTAGGCTATATTCTCTCAACATCGAGTGACTACGTCAATACAATTGTCGGCCGGCTACCTCAGCGAAGACGACCTGCAGTTCAACATAAAATACGGAAGTTAATATTAATAGCAATCAAAGGCGTCAACGAATCTTTAAATTACAAGTGTATCTAGTTATCACCGAGAATTTGTAACCTCAAGAGTAGTCACAAAAGCACAATACTTTGAAAGAAAGCACACAAAACTAGGTAGCGGTAACATAAACAAGCCAATCTAATAATAGAGATGTATAATAATAACATATAATAAATTGTATACAAAACCAGCGCAGTGGATTATTCAATAAATATACATAAATATAAGGTGCACCTCAAAACACATAAACTCGAATAATGTTACCAGCAAATATACATTTATTATATTCCCAAAAGTATAAAGACAGGCAGACTGCGCTAGCGAGAACCAACAAACTAATGAAAAGTGTTTCAGAGGCTAACAATAGGCTCCGAGGATAAAAGTCATTAACTGAATCAGTTCCATTGAAATCGTTAAGCAAACAACGATTGACGAAAAGAGTTCGATGGCAAACCGCAAACATAATACCGGGTTTAGAAGTCCAGGCAGCACTTGCTTGCAACACAGTGTAGCAAAAGCAAATTGAGTACTAAATAGGCACAGGAAATCTTGGAAAAGTCTGACGGACTTCATCATGAGCGCACAGCAGCCCCGTACACCAATTCAAAATTCAAACAATGTTAAAATGGTAATACAATACACATTTTACGTCCAGGTCAAGGTCAATTACTACCAGAAATCTACGACGTTTCGGGGCAGCCGGTTCGGCGTGAGCGATTCGGCGCAGTCCTTTCGGCGCGAAGACATTTCGGTGCGTAGACAGTTCGACGCAGAGACGTTTCGGCGCGGAGGCTTTTCGGTGCAATGACGTTTCGGCGCGAGGCCGTTTCGGCGCGAGTATACCTATTTTGTGGGTTCACCTTTACATTGAAATCACAAACTAATAATATGTTGTATTTTGTAAATTTCCGTATGAGGCGCTTTCGAATATATTTTATTAGAGGATCGTAGAGGATAATTAAAATTCTATATAAGTATGAATTACTAGAAAATATTAGCTTTTGCGTCAGAACACAACGCTACAATTTGGTATATTTTTATGATGTATGTAAAGAAAAGTTTTGAAAGCATACTTCTAAAAATATCAGAAGGTTAAATAATACTTAAAAAGCGTTTTTTCAATATGTAGGTAACTGCCCTAGTTAACATATTCAAATAAAAGTAAGCACAAATTAACGTGGATCTAACATTGACTTCTTTCCAAATGTGTATACAAACTCTAAGTTTTTTTGGTTTTGTGCTCTTGGAGATAATATTTATTTTAAAATCTACCAAAAATCAAATATTTTGCTGATCGTTTAAATGTGTAATATGCTAGTTACTTTTGAACGAAAGTAAGAAACCACCAATAGAATTTGAAATAAGTTTACGAAGACATAGTATAATTAGTAAATTAAATTTACAATTGTATTTTTTAATGTTTTCTACGTTACTTAGTTAGTATGTCATAAAAAATACATGTCGAGCAATGAACGCTTTTTCATTGAAATTAATTTACATATACTCCATTTACTTCAGTTCTGATTCTGGGCAGGCCTTGAATGTGAATATTTTTACTAATCTATCAAATATTTAGTTACAAGAAATTAATAATGTCAAAATGACATTTACGTTCTGTAACTTCTTAAAAGTACTACAGTAATAGAAAACTCCTCATTCTTGGCATCTTGCTGAACTGCAGGAATCAGTTACGTTATTTTTAATAACTTTAATTTACTTCACGAATGGAGAATTTTACTTTTATTTTGGTATTTTTTTTGTTAGCAACTATTTCTTACACCGTCAAAAGAGCACATGCAAAGCCTGCTCAGAGTAACAAATGAAGTGAACGGGTTATAATTTTCATTGTAATTATTGTAATTATTGCCCTTCGCAAGAGTCATTCTCAAAGAGAAGAGGCTAGGGCTTTGAACACCAACAAATTTGTGGTACAGAGAACTGCCGTAAGGTGTAGCTTCAAAACAAGAGGTCTGCATTTGCTAATTTTATTAAAACGGGTTACGTTTTTATAACATTATCTAGAATTTTATTAACGGTTCCTTAATTTGGTTCAGAAGTATATTACACGATACAGAAAAAATAATTCCACAAAATTGTTTACATTTATTGCAAATATAAAAATTTACATAAAGATTTATCAAATAATTACATAAAATTATAGGAAACAATGTAATTATTCAGTAAATATAGCCAGCTTAAATCAACTAAAATATAATAATAAGAAATAAACTAAAAGTATAAATAAAATTGTTACATTTACTTATTAATGTAATACTTATATATTAATTTACTAATAAGAAACTTAAATTAATATATTAAATATACTTATTAATAACGTAAAGCATCCTACAATTATGCATTCATTTGATAATTATAAGATAATCCTGGCAGATAGTCTATTATGTCTCTGTTTGCGTAATCACCCACTATTGTCTTTATGCGCCTGTCAGCATCCGTATATATTTTTTAACTTTTTTGGTGCTTTATGGCCTGCAATCAGGTGCACGTAAAACAGAACACGGTCTTTTTGAATGCTTCTTAATCCATCTATAAATTTCCATACAATTGGATGTCCATTCCCATTTCTGTTTGAAGTTGAATCTTGCAAATATAGACTCTGTCGACATTGAAAACAAAAACACAATTCGTTGCTTCAGTAATTTAATGAATATGTAGCTGAGAATCTTCAAAGCACAATTAGTGTCGTGGCTCACTTATGCTAATTGCAATGATATGCCATAAGATGTATGTTTATCAACAGTTCAATCAGAAATTCAAACAGCCATCGGATAATATAAAAAATGTCAGAGGTTATTATATGTAAGTAGCCTTGTTTAAAATTAGCATTAACCTAACTGGCCAATCACTATACCTTGTTCACCGAACAGAAATAGTTAAGCCACTACCTAGCTACATTTGAATAGAATTTTTCTATTGGTCAAACTTCTAAAACTCGTAGTACAAGCAAGTGCGTGATTGAAATTGAAACTTCTCTACTTGCTAATTTGCTATCTGGCGTGCTTTTAATAATTTGTAGCATGTGAAATGCTCGGCATGCATAATATGGTGGGAGTCTCCGCGCCGAACCGTCTCCCCGCAGAAAGAGCTGCGCCGAATCGGCCGTTCCGAAACGTCCCATTTCGAAGTAAGAGCGCTCGAAGCTCGAACGCTGTAGAAATGCCATTATTGCAGGAACTCTCGCATGCAATCAGGAGGGACTCGAAAAACGATTGCTCTAATTATGGGTTAAAAAGCCACCTGCAGATGCCATGTGCTCGAAGATCTGGGTCCCACACTAACAGCTAGAAAGAAACGTCCAAGATACTACAAGTTGTCTAAACACGCGGTACAAACGAAAGCTGACAAGAACTTACTCCACGTGCAAAACGAATTTAGACAAGTCGCTACCAAATGCTCCGCCAATCGGCGTAAGAGAAATTACTCTTCAAAAGTCGACCAGAGATGCTTTAATCCGCTAATACAGCGAGAGCTAACCTAATATTCCACAGCATCGCTTTTTGAAAGCCTGCCGATCCCTGGATGACCAAATAGAAGCTGGACTGCTCGAAAACGTTACACAAACAAAAGGAGCTGCGATAATGCAAAGCGACCATTTTATCGTCTCGGGCACAGGCCAAAACTCATCACGGCGAAGAAGGGTGACGCGCGAAATTCAAACTATGCGCCATAAACTTTCACAACACCGTGCTCATTGACCAGTAAACCTAAATAGACGCATTCTACTTTCTACACCAACATTTTTGGAGGGCTTGATCGCATTCTATTGTAGAATCAGGTACTAACCCTAAAAATCCACTAACCATTTTTACTACGCTGATTGAAGAGATTATACTGTTGCATCCAGTTTATAAAAGTTTAATTTTCCTTTGTGCCCCTAACTTACCGACATGATATTTCTTCGACGTGTAGAAAAAGATAGCAAATAAATTTTTAAATGTTACTAAAACTTCTATGGAAGCAGGAGCAGAAGTAACCCATGGCATTAGAGTATATTCTATTATTGATCGACCATGAATGAGACTCTCAATTGATTTCATACCTCGCATTAGACATTCTTCTTTAATCTATAATATGTCTCATTAGGTAACTGTGCAAAAGTAGTTAGAATTGAACTGAAAAATGAAAAAAGTTTTTAAGTTTTTAACTTTAAAACCTTTTCTAACTGCAACGGTTAAGAACTTATACAATGTGTTTCATAAGTACGCATACAGAATTGACTGGGATGTCCCTTAGCTTATTGTAAGACCAAAAACTTCTATCAATATGGATCCGCAAGTTCTTCGTTTTCCAAATACAGTGTGTTGAATTGGAGAGAAAAAATCCAAAATTTGGTTAATTTTTCAAAATACGTTGCAATATTAATTACAAACTTGGTGTGTGTGCATGCAGCGTCTAGGGTTTTTCGTCGGTAAATCATCTTTCAATTTGTTCTCTGAATGTAATTTTTTAGCAGTGGTCTATTATGATATGTTTTATTGGACATTTTCCACTGTCTAGGGTGTATATCACACGACATTTCGGGAGTTTTTGATCTACTTTCGTCTTCAGGTGTAGATAAAAATACTCCCGAATCGTCGTGTGATATACACCATAGACAGTGGAAAAATTCCAATAAAACATCTTTCAATTCTCTAGTGGCGTACGTATGTGTCTCTTTTTGCATTGCAATCCATTGTCTTTAATTATTAGAATATAATATTACTATTTTAGTTTTGTTATAACACTAACATAAGTTAAGTTACATCCAAATGCTTATTTGGTAATTCAATTACATGGCACCAACTGTAACATCAGTCACTTATTGCTTTCGGGCAGATTGTGAACTTGTACAGGAGTTAATAAAAAATATATATTTATGAATACCCTTCTGTTCAAAGCAAGTATTGACCATTATTAAATTATTTCATAGGTAAAAGTACATTTTTCATTTGCCTTTGATCCACTCCATATGTTCGTATTGTTCGTTCTGTAGCATTCTCTTCTTTGCCGACACTTTCATTTAAATCACCAGTTATGATTACTTACAATATAAGTTGTAAAAATACAATTATTAGCTTTCGGCTCCATTGTACAGTCATATTCATTAAAGTGTTGTACAGCATTTGTGCTTTGTGATTATGAATTAATTACACAAAGTTCAAAAAAGTGTTGTATATACAAATACTTTGAAGGTATGTATCTAGGTCTAGTTAATAATACAGTGTGAGCCTTTGCTGAGTAAAAAGACAACCACAAATAAACTTATAACTGTCTCAGAGACAGTCACAGAGTGTACAGAACAACACGTTTTTGAACATGACTGTACATTATTTTAAATTTTAGGCAATCTGCAGAAAACATTTGTTCAGCTATTCCCTACAGTTGATTCTTATACCCTTACATCCTTTATTATCTTGATGTTAACTTTAATTTGTGAGTTGCAATTCTTAAAATAATTCTTTCAACATCTTCTTATATATGGCTTTAGACCACTGACAAATTGAATGTTTCAAGAATAACTGTTAATGCGAAATGTATTTTCTATTCTATTAATAGACTAATATTATAAAATTTAAAATTGTTCCTATATCCCTGCTAGAGTTATACACGAAATTAATATTAATTTTAGATTTTATAAGAATTAATCGCTTCCTATCTCCTGGAAAATTGCTTTATCCCTTTTTATCCTTTTACTCCTACCCCTCCCCCAAAACCCCCCGCTCTAACTTCTCGAAATGCAAATTAAATCCGAAACGTTCGTCTGTTACGTTTCTTTTGTATACTGTCCACGTACTACTTGCAAATTTTAAATTTATTTGTCCTTTTATTAACAAACCCAATACTTCATCATGAAGTTAAATAACAATACAGAAGATTTATTTTATGTTAGAGCTCATAAAACGATAATGTTTTAAATGATTGAAAAACAAAGTTGTAAACTATATGTATTTGGCTGTAATTTAAATAATTGTAAATTGAAAGTATCAGTTAAGTAGATTTTTTTTCTCCAAACATTTCAGTTGCCAAGCTCAGATACCAAACTACTACCTGTTATGTTCTTCATCCATGGAGGAGCCTGGATAGTTGGAAATGCCAATAGTGTAATGTACGGACCAGATATCCTTATGGACAAAGATGTGGTGCTCGTAACATCAAATTATAGACTAGGCAAGTATAAGCAAAGATCGACCAATAGTCCAGACACCAAACTATCTCCAATAGATTTTTTTTGTTATCAACACTTTTAGTGCATTTAAGTGTAAAATGGAAATGGAATCTATGGTTATTATTTTCTTTTAAAAATAGTGTAGTCCTTTGCCATAGTCGAAATATGTTTATTTAGGAGCGGTCAAAGTAGGTCAATAAGGCCCACTACAAATTAGCTTTTACTGAAATCGTTAAGAAAGCAGGCCATGTCAAGATTCAGTTTGATCTTGAAAGTGTCACTTTGCAAGACTAGTCACTTTTGAGATTTTTGCAAGACTAGTAATTTTTACTTTACTTTACCTAGGTGACCGGTCAGCTTCACCATGCGCCTTGATGCGATAGAATTCTATTTTTAAATTTTTAAAGAGAGATTTCAGCAAAACTGAACGTAATACATTACACAGCATGAAAGTGTCTATGCTTAACCAGGAGGCTTTGAATAAGTACTCGGACGCTTTGCGTCCTCGTATACTTCAACAAGCTTCTTCATCTGAAAAGTATCACTTTCATGCCTTATAATGTAATATACTATTGTTTAAACACTACCAAAGTATTATAACTTTTTTTTATCATCCTGTACTAAATTGTTTAGTTGTCAAAATTACATACTTTTTTCACCTTGCCATTGGTGACGTTAAAAATAGTTATTTGTCTACCAAGTGTGGAAATAAAGGTTATTCTAGCACGAGATGAGTGGTGGAATAACCTAGTTTTCACATGTGGCAGACACAATTTTTTTTCTAAAGAGTCAATTTTGTACAACAATAAACGCTTAGTATCTCCATCTTTTTACGGTTTTTGAAAACAGAAGATATTCATTTCTTAACTATTTTAAAATAGGTATGGAAAAGTGTGTCATTTCCTAACTAGTTGATGTAAATTGATTTGAAAAAGTAAAACTTTTCCTAACGACTTAAAAAAATCCGTTTGTTTCACGCTTTTCCGTAAATTTGTATGTCAACATAACCTAAAAAATCTAAATGGTGGTTATTATAGAATTTAAAAAATCTTGCACGTAACATGTTGCAAAAATGAGCGTCTTTTTCGTCCTAATTGTTCAACTCGTTTCGCTAGGTGGACAACAATTACGACTCGTCAAAAACCACCTATATTTTAGAAGTTGTTCAATAAAGAACTGTTTTCTAACCTACTTGTAACAACCATACTACTATGGTAATTTTAAATAAAGAAAGTTTGTCATTACTCACTAGTGAGAGAAAATAAAAAAATTGCGGTAAATTATTTTGCAGATTTGTTACGATAACAATTAAACTAAGGCTTGTTCGTAATTTCTAAATGTTATTAATAGCATATCAAATTTCATGGCAGTGTCAAAAAATTGAGGAAAACATTAAAATGATTTAAGAGAGGTATTGGATAAAAAACTCTGTATTGCATTCGTGTGGGTCACATATTAGCCACTCAAGAAGAGTAACTATAATTCCCTAGCTTCTTATTATGACGCCGATTTCAGTTAAATTATGTAGATCATGTCATAACCCACAAGTGATTTATAAATATGTCAGCTCACTCCTCATTAATTTTTCACTTTGACTTTTCACAACTGTCAATAATTTTTTTCGTATTTATTGAGTTGTTGGATAAAATTTGCTGTGTCACGTGTGTGTTATTACAAATAATTCACTCAAAAAAAAAACTCCACTCGGCTTAGCGGTCTCGAGGGCTCAATTTTTCTCTTGGGAATTATTTGTAATATTACTCACTTGTACCATGAATAATTATAAAATTGTACAAGCGCTTTTGTTGAATTACTTTATTAACTTCTACACGCCAAACACAAAATATGACTTCTTGTATCAATTACGATTTAATTCTCTCTGTGGATGGCAATATGTCGTGACCAATTCCATTAATTTTATAGAACAAACTCTTTTGCTATATCTTCTACTTGTTTTTTTCTCCTATCAACTTGCTTGTTCTTTGGTACCATAATGTTGTTGCTATATTTTTTCTTTCTATTACTCTTTGTTGTGCTTTTCTTTTTTTAATTTTTGTTTAGTACTCACTAATTGTGTATTCCTTATAAATTTTTATTTTTAATGTTGATGGGAGATCCGCGTTTAAGACAAATTTTCATGTACTGTATGGGTCCCAGCTTATTGATTTGAGTACATCGTAAAAATCAGCAAAACACGAGAACATCCAGTAAACCCATACATTATGGACTTATATTAAACTAATAAAAAACATTTCACGTGCATTTGAGATATTATTATCAGTGCTAGTACTTTAAAGACATAGTAGTTTAGTATTTTCTATATGTCCTTGTAGATGGGATATTATAATTAAAATTATAATGTTGTTGGAGTTCTTGCATTTTGAATAAACGCAAAAGTACGATATTACACAAATAATTTGATATATTGATAACGTTTGGCCATTTAATCTAGGACTGTCGTCATAGTCTGGTAATATAATAGAAATATTCTGATGTAGGTGCATTGGGATTTCTAAGTACCGGTGACAGCGTGGTACCGGGCAACAATGGACTCAAAGATCAAAACTTGGCTTTAAAATGGACGAAGAAAAACATAATCTATTTTGGGGGCGATCCTAATCAAATTACCATTTTCGGACAGTCGGCGGGTGCTGCAAGTGCTCACTACCACCTTGTCTCGCCTCTGAGCAAGGGTAAGCTATTTGAAATGGCCAACCTGACTTAAACCGATATTTAATTTTCAGATTTGATAAAGGGTGCAATTATGCAAAGTGGCACGAGTATAGCAAATTGGGCTTTAGGTTCTAAAGACCGGACTATAGAAAATTTTAAAAAGTTGGCAAATTTGTTGAATTGTCCAACCAGCTCCAACCAAGAAGCAGTCGAATGTCTGAGGAAAGTTGATGTACGTGATATAATAGCTCAGGAGCCGAAATTTACGGTAAGACTAAATAGAGAATCGAGATGTGACAAGCATGTAAAGTAGAGGGCTTTTATTGTGATTATGAATGATTGTACTTCGAGAGTAATATAAACTACTGTCGGTAATTTTAACATATTAAAGTTGTGTTGCTATGTATTATCACATTGTGTATAATGTGCCTACTGCTTAGACACATATAATAAAGCGGCAAAAGCAAAAAGGCGAAAATATCCAACGCACTCTGAACAACTGGACCTACAATCCTTTATAATCAATCGGTACAAACAATGTGCAAATATTAAGATATGACTGTCGTTGAAGTTGATTTATTCTCGATCCGTGATATGTCTTTGTGCTTGTTTTCACATAACTAATTTATATCTCAGACTCCGAAATGTTTTTAGGATAAAATTGGTCGGGATTGCTTCTGGTACAAGAACAAGAATGATTTTACTAGGAGCTAACTGCTAAAATAGTTATTTGACTGTGTAATCCACGTACTGTATATTACTAAATCTCCCTTAAACAATGTACTATTTGGCCTTCTTACACCCAGAAATACCGGCTTTACTACCTTGGCGTTAGGTGAGGCTCAGAATGTGAAACTGTAATTCCATTCATAACTTATAAGCTTTATATAACATGTGAGCAAATGAAAACGAAATCAAGTTAAGCTTTGAAAAAATTAAGTCATGTGCTTTATTACTTCTGATGTTTTTAATTTAAATTTGACAGTTATTATAATAGCAGAACTGTCAATATTAGAATTACATTTCGGCTTAGACCGCGTCGTCTTTGTAGATAAACACCCAGCATTTGTTGGCTCAATGTGCCTAACACCTTGTGAACTTAAGCAAGGGTTTGTGTAACGGTTATGTTCTTTGATGGCTCGTGAACTCTTATAAGCCACCCATGATTTGGTCCGCGTTATTAGAGTACCTTGTGAACAAGAATACTTAGACATATTTTGCCTGTTTACTGTTTGTGCACCCATATAGACCAACGTCTCGCAAGACATTGCAACTTGCATCATCAGAGTCAAAGTTGCGCTGAGCAATATGGTTGCACAAACAGTAAAAATGCCAAATATGCCTAAGTTGCTTGAGCTCACAAGGTGTTAGGTACATTGAGCCAACAAATGCTAGGTTTTTATCTACAAAGACGACGCGGTATAAGCCGAAATTTAATTCTAATATTGACAATCCGAGTAACCGCGAAAGCTTCAAACATTAAATAGTAGAACTGTTAAGTGGTTTACATTATCAAATTTTAAATTACTCATGTTTAATAAAGGACAAAAAGTTTTTATAATCGAAATAATTGATGTATCAGATGTAACGTTTGTGGATTAAGTAATGGCGTTATAAAATAGGTTCGAACAGCAGAACCGCTGTTCCATATTATTACACTATTGCCTAATTCTTCATTCTCGCAACGAGCTGAATGATAAAAAACATTGCTAACATGAGAGGCACCAGGCCAACGGGCAACAATATCGATACATTTTAGTTGTGCATCACACAGAGCCTGCACATTCAGTGAAAAATAACCTTTACAGTTGCGGTAATTTTCTGCAAAATTTCCACCCATAATTACAATAAATACAGTTATAGTAAAATCACGGAAACAAACGGTGCATGTCATCAAATATTTAAAGTTACTGTTTGATGACGCGCACCGTTTGATTTCGAGATTTACTTATAGTTACAATAAATATGATTGTAGGTAAATCACGGAATCAAACAGTGTATTGTTGATGTCGCGCACCGTTTGATTCCGTGAGTTGCCTAGAGTTACAATAAACAGTACTTTAAATTAATAACTAAATATTTGATGGAGTCCACCGTTTGTTTCCGTGATTTTACTATAGTTATCTACTAATTTATGTAGGTATAAATATGTTCACTACCTGGTGATTAAATTCGAGCTAATCTGTGGAAATTCTCGATAATAATATTCCTTTTAGGTTTATTATTGGAAACTGCAATATTCTGCGGCTGCAGGCTTGCAATTGCATTCGTTACCTTTGAAATTATCTTTCCTGCTGTAGTTTTACTTACACCAGCAAAGTCTGCTGCTACTATGCACAGTCGTGTTCAAAACGGTGTTATACAGCTACAGTTGTAAGTTTATTGGTGGTTGTGCTATTACTCAACAAAGCATCACACTGTATCATTAACTAGGTAGACCTAGCTGTATACCTTCAAAATATTTGTACATACTACAACACTTATTTGAACTTTGTGTAATTAATTTATATTTACAAAGCACAAATGCTGTACAACACTTTAATGAACACGACTGTACAATGAACCACTTGCATAAAACCGTAACGCAAGAAACAGTTGGGCCATCGGCATAACGCAATGATTTCTAAAAGAAAAGTATCAGTTATCAGAGTGTAATCGAGATTATCCATATATATAGGGCATTCAGTAAACACAAAAACATTTTAATTTTTTTCAAGTTGGCATGTGCATATAATTTTTGTTATAGGGATTCTGTATTTTGTTTTGCAAAGGTTTCCACACCTGTATACAGACAGATTTGAATTTAAAAATGACAATTAATATTTCTCCGTGTCAGTGTCAAAGTAAATATTTTTCTAGAAATTCTCACCTGAACTTCTCTAAAATGTAATAAAAATACGTATTAGTAAATGCTACATCAATAGTATGCAACACAGTAATTGTATAATATCCTTAATAGTAGTTAATTACAACGTTTATGACCGATGGGAAGTAAATGTCACATCCCTAACCTATTTGTTTTAGTAACTTTTTGTAAGTACATTCCTAGACAAAGATAAATTCTGGAAGTACACTCATGAAATTTTGGAAATCAAAGGCCACTTTGTGTTTTTATGTTTACTGAACAGACTATACCGGGTGTCAACGAATTTATTAGACAAGTCATATCTTCTAGAGTATTAGGTGTATTAAAATGAGATTTGGTATAGGTAAATAGTATAGGGAGAGGAGAGTTTTCGCATATTTTTCACTTTCCGGTCACTTCCGGTTTCACCGGAAATGGCTCCGATTTCGAATTTTTAAATGGAACACCCTGTATATTTTTGCATATTTGGATTTCTGAGACAATTTTGGATCAGAACGTAACATTTTAAAAAGTTTTTAAGCCTACTTGATTTTTTTAGAGCCACTTTTAATATGGCATCTAGGTGGCCATGCTCGGACGCAAACTAATCTAAGGACCTCAGGTGATGTCAGAAAATTACAATCGCAAAGTTTTAGTAATTAGTATGATAGATAGGAGTAAGACAAGTTGGCAAAATCACGTTTTCTTGTCTAACTATTTTTTTTCAAATGGCGACCCTTTTTTGACAAGCACTTTCCGAAAAGAGGATTTTTTGGCGAATCTAACGATACTAATTTATTTGCGATTGGATTAAAAATAAGCTCATAAGTTAAATATTTCTAAGCAAAATAGTGGATAATAATTTATTTACTTTTGTCAAGTGCGCCATGGATAAGTTTTTAAAATGTTACATGCTGATCCAAAATTGTCTCAGAAATCCAAATATGCAAAAATATACAGGGTGTTCTATTTAAAAATTCGAAACGGGAGCCATTTCCGGTGAAACCGGAAGTGACCGGAAAGTGAAAAATATGCGAAAACTCTCCTCTCCCTATACCATTTACCTATACCAAATCTCATTTTGATACACCTAATACTCTAGAAGTTATGTCTTGTCTAATAAATTCGTTGACACCCGGTATATATAATAGACTTGTCCGGGACGCTGGTCCGTCCGGGACGCTGTTTCAGCAGCCAAACCGTAAGAGATAGAGAAAAAATTTATTAAAGTTATATATTTGGAATGGTCATGTCAGGTCAGGAACCGAATTTCAGTCACGTGACACTTCCGGTTTTCGAGAAATCACAAAAAAGACCGTTTTTCAAATAGAACGCCTATTAAATAAAACCTGTTTCAGCAGCCAAACGGAGCTGCGACCCTCTGCGCCTTAAAACCTCGATCGGTTAGGCAACCACTTTGACACCTTCCAGGTCTGGGTACAGTTTTTATTTAATACGAGTTCTATTTGAAAAACGGTCTTTTTTGTTTTTTTTAATTAGACATTTGTCTCACTGGATTGCTTGTTAAAATTAATATAATTTTAGAACTACCTGTTAGTACGGTGTAGCAAGTTATGCTCGATTTGTTGAAGCAATCTTTCCCCTGTACCTCTCCTTAAGCAAAACTTTCGAAAAAAATCCAGATCATCTCATATTTCAAAATGATCAGCACGTTAATCAACAGTATAAGGTCGGCGGTCAGGGTTAATCTGATTTATAATCACTACTCCTTACACTTCAAACGCATCATTCATAAAATCGTCCATAATTCAAAAAACAGTAATAGAAAAAAGTAAAATGTTAACAAACAAAGCGGTGACAATTTGAGGTTATGATTTTGATACAGTATTTTCAGCGTACATAAATCAAACAAGTAGAGACGCTCATGCTAAATGTTGAAACTTGTCTAGAGTGCCTGGGACAGTGACTTGGGGGGTATTTCTAAGCTTGACTATCAGATGGCAGCACAAAGCTTTACCAATCATGGATATATTAGTACAGGATACGTTCACTACATGTAAACGTACGTCGAATCTTAAAATAACATATCACGGAGTTCGGTACCTTCTCCCATTTCATTCTAACCTATATCACTTTATTTCTCTCTCCCTTTAGACGTATTTCATACAATGTTTCGTACGCTTAATTTTGAAGTTTTGAAATGAAAACGTCAGAAGTGTCATACAATTTCACAGTTTATTCTTCGAAAATTGAGCTTTAGCAATGGTTTTGATTGCTATTATCAAAGAGGATATATCCTCTTTGGCTATTATTATCAACCGTAAAACTCAAAGGCGTTAAGCTTTGGTTTCCTAAAAAAGCGGTGCCGTTATATAGCGGCCGTAAGATGTCGTTATGCGGCGGCGTCTTTATGCGGCCGTCTTAAACGGTGACGAAGCTATGGTTTCCTAGCGTCAGTTTTCACTCAAGTGGTGTGACGTACAGTCGTAGAAAATGGACGATCTAGACCAGAGATAAGCAACCTTTTTTTACAACGGGCCAGCTACAAACTTAAAAATGTTGTGCGGGCCGCATGTAAGAAACATGATAACACTGAATGATGAACTCAAATTATCTCTTTATTAATAAAAATACACCTAGTATAAAAATATACAAAAATAAAACACTCATTAATAGAAATACTATTAAAAAGACGGCGAAATATATATGTGGAAAATGATAATTTAATGAGAAATAGGGTACAATGAGGATGCGGGACACTGTAGGAATTTTTAAAAGTCAAAATGTAAAATCTTTGAAGGGCGTACAAGAAAGTGTGGTGGGCCTCAAGCGGCCCGCGGGCCGCGGGTTGCTCATCTCTCATCTAGACCTAGCATTATTAGTATATTTGGAAGATAGGAGTAATCAGAAGACGAAAACCATCGTTTGTGCGTCGCCATCTGCACTGCAATGACGAAAAGTTCAGACAATACTTTCGCTTAACACCAGTATTGTTTGATTATGTACTGAATTGCATAAGAAATTACTTACCTTCTAAACCATATAATAGACACAAAAAGCCTATATGTCCAGAAAAAAAGTTATGTATACATGTGAGGTAAGTACACTGAATTACACACAATGTGATGTCTTTTTAGCTATAATATACAGTATCCGCTAAAAAGTCGGCATATGGAAAAAATTTCTTATTTTTGAATATTCAGAAAACCTTTTTACGTCAATATTTTTTGCTTGTCTAAAAACCTATTTCGCCCCTATCATATATACCGAATAATTTTTATTTGTTTAGAAAATGAAGTTTTTCGAAATTCTCAAAATCCAAAAAGTGATATTTTTCGGAAATTAATTAAGATTTCTATGAGATTTTTTAGAGTGTGTTATTTTTAGCTAACTGAACAATCTCAAGGCCAGAAAACACCTATTTTTTGAAAATAATTTAAATATTATAAAACTACATTCGCCGCTATGCACTAGTCACACCGTCAAAAAACGTTGCTGAACTGATTCTACCGTACTGGCCCACCGCTTCAAATGAGACGGCACCGCTTTATTACGTTCGGTGTGCGCTACCGCTCTTTTGGAAAACACTTTGCTTATTATACACGACACCGTTTTTCGTGACGTCACCCACCGTATTTTTACGGCCGTTAAATGACGGCACCGCTTCCTAGGAAACCCAAGCTTTAGCGAGTGAATATCTTCCACACCCCCACACCTCATCGAGTGAGGTTATCAAGTGTTACCTGTTGAGGTTATGTTTTCTAATTTGTGTTTATTTATACGATTACGTCTTTTCTACATTTTGTAGCATCTTGAGACCAAAAAGACTATTTCTGGCACCATGTAACACGAGTTAAATGTATTTTATCAGAATTTCTCTCAATGGCGAGTCCAAGTACCTCTCTAAAGGATAGCGCTATACGTAATTCACGCATTGAGAGTGACAGAAATAGATGGTACGTCTTGTTACACTATATCAACGGCACGCCGTATCTTGTACTTATATATCTATGTTACCAATCAGAGCCAGTTACTGGCTCCGCTACCAATCATACGTGATAAAGTAGTGGCGCCATCTGTTAGTACTATCGAAAAGTACCCCCCCAGGAGCCGTTCAAAGTCATCCAAATCGGTTTTTTTGACATCAAAGGAACCGACAGTGCGTCTCTCTACTTGTTTGATTTATGTACGCTGGTATTTTTTGGCGATCGTAAATTATCGGCAGCACCACTCTAAGATATATCTGAAAGTTGACTCAGACTTTATCTGAACATTTAAAGACCGGCCTTAAATGTTGGTTTTTATGTTAATTTTCAATTTATAAAATAGGGGTAGCTGTCTTTCATGCTTTTCTTATCTGTTTTACAAGATCTGGACATACGACCCAGTCATACCATTTAAGCCTGTAATCGAACTTAACTTAGAAGGAGCTTTCTTGACTGAAGACCCAATTGATACAATCAAATCCGGAAAGTCGGCACAGATACCAATTATTGCAGGATTTAACACGGAAGAGGGCACATTACGAGCAGCAGGTTTATTAATGTCTTCCATGAACGAAAAATTATTGATGTTAATTTTTTAGCTTTATATGCCGACCGTGACCGAATTTCAGAATTGGACCAGGAATTCAACAAAATAGGTCCTATAACATTGTTATATGACGAAACCTTTGCCGATAAAGATACAATTTCTAGTAAAATAAGACAATTTTACTTTGGCGAAGGCAAAATTGATGATTCAACAAAGTCTGAAGTTACTAATGTAAGTATGACAACACCATTTATAGAAAAATAAGTATGTGCATTTTTAGATGTACACGGATGCTTGGTTCTTCTCGCCTACAGATTATCTGATTCGGTTACACTGGAAGTATACCCAACAACCTTTGTATTACTTTCTCTTTGGATATCGCGGATCAATCTCCTTTGGGAAACTTCTCGGTGATCCATCTTATGATTACGGTAATTTTCCTAATAACTAGTTGTACGCAATAAATAATAACACCAAATAAAAGAGCTTTAATTATTTGCCGCATTTTATAGGAGTCTGTCATGGGGACGATCTTATATATCTGTTCAACAGTCCTGCGTTATATCCCGACTATAAACCTACCGCATGTGACCAAAAAGTGACAGATATTATGAGCAGCTTATGGACAAGCTTTGCAAGCACTGGGTAAGTGCAATAATAATTAATTATATACAGTAATCCTACAGAATTTCACCATTTTTTTAGAAATCCCACTCCGGAAACAAATTCTTTAATTGAATCACAATGGGAACCCGTTCACAGCGAAAAATTAGAGTATTACTTTTTGAAAGATTCTTGTGATATTACAATGGGGGAAAATATATACCAAGATCGAAGTAAATTTTGGAGAAATATTGCCGCTTCTCCTCGCTCGACGAAGTTGGCAGAGCTATAATTTTAGAAATTTCGTTTGCCAGTAGATGTGCGGAAAGTTAGAAATAATAATATCCCGCACTTTTCTAATATGTATATTGTGAGACACAAACACTGCATACTATAGATATAATGTATTTTAACTGTTAATAATTATAACTGGTTATTCAGACATACGTAATGTTTGAAAATAGGATTTATACTGTTATCAATAAGTAAGTGCAAATACTAAAGAATGTAAATAAAAGCTGTGAAATATATGACGCAAGCCTGTTTCTTAAGTTTAGCTATAGCTTATCGCTAAGACATGGTTGGTAAATTGAGTGAATTCAGCACTGTTTAATACTATAAAAAAGTCTGGAAGGGCTTTACTCAGAACTTCCCTAGCAAGTCGACGTTGTGACAACAAACTATTTTAAAAATCAAAGGAAACTAGGGGTAAAAATATTTTACCGTTTCCAATACTACTAAAACAATAAAAGGACACACTTAGTGATGCTAATTACATCAACTTTAAAATAAAAAAAAAATACCGATGGTAGGATTCGAACTACAGCGCTTGCGAATGCGATTTCAACTTCACCCGTGTGCCGCACGCGCTCATGAAGGACTTGTCGCGTCTGTGCGATGGGCAGCGGTATTAACGAAAAAACACCTATTGTGCACTTTTGACTCCTTTTATTTGTTGGATCCCATTTTCGTCAAGTGTAAAACCTGAAATATGTTCAAATTACTAATTTTATCTATTTCTAAGTTAAAGTAAAAATAAACAAAATTTCTTTTTTTAAATGCTCACCTTGTAGATATTGGGTCCACGATATGTCAATTTCTGCAAGGGTAAAAACCTAAGCTATATACAAAATATTACTTTTATTTAAGTCATATAGTGGTTGAGTTAAAGCAAAAATAAGAAAGATTTTATCTTTTTATGTGCTCACCCTGTATATATATTTTACCGAAATTTTCTCGGTTTCATTTCAGGAAGGCAATTTGCATGCAAAATATCGTCTTCCTCCAGCAAATAGTTTTTGAGTTACGCCGGCAACAGACAGACAAGCAGACAGACACATAGGCAGACAGGAAGAATTGAGAAAACACTAAAAAATAGATTTTTGTTTGTTGTAAGCCTTACTACGTTGGTATGGTAGTGCATCGGTTAGCCGGTAATGGGATGGATCACGATCCAGCTGCAGTCTTAAAGGCGATGATAAAACGAATAAAATTACAGAGCGTTAAAAACCTACGAAAAATTTGAAGCACTATTTGTGGCAGACTCTAATAGACCCAAAATAGCGGACACTAACTATCCGTCAACCTAAATAAAACTGATATTACCGGCAAGGGTCTCCTCCTCATCCTTAATCTTAGGAATGCTAAAGATGCCCATATGTAGAGTAAAGCAAGAAAGCATTAATAAGTTTAAGTTCAAATGCGTAAAAAACAATTTATCATTCGCAAAAGTTAATTCGCAAAGATATTTATATAAATTTTTAAAAATTTTTGCTTTTCAATCCAAAAAGATGTTAAATGCAATTAAATGCAACTAGTACCTATATAAAAATAATCATAGGACAATCCATTAAATGAATCAACAGTACGGACACTATATTTATAAAACACCAAATTCATTACATTTAAAATAATCTGGTAATTCGAATTAACGGTGTAGCTCCAAATTCATGCAATACAGGATGGTGAAAAACTAGCGAATTATTTCATTACTGCCCTTTTTTTGAGGGTGCATAGAATTATTTCTTTAATCGTTTTCGCATACTCAGCTCTATTCTCTTAGAATCGGTAAAATAAAATTTCTTTCTGTAGTAAAAATGTGGCAACGCTGTTTATTCCTATAATAACATGCATTGGGCTGCTGCTTTAAACGTGGATAAAGTGCAATTGATTTTTTTTGCAGTGTTGCTAGATCAAATATTAACGTTTTATTTGTATTTTTTACAAAAAGTAATTTGAAAAAGTTTCATTATAAATAGAATATTTTAGTTGCGGGGTAATTAACAAAGCATTTTTGTACAGTTAATTATGTATGTACTTATTTCTACCTTGAATATAAAAAATGTGTCCCCATCTGCTAAATTTGAAGGACAATAACTGTGTATTTATACTGAAAAATGTAAATTAATATTAAAATTTGTTTTTAGTTTATGAAGGCCAACAACGTAGCGCACAAATAATGCGGTCGTTTTTCACGACCCTGTATCAATTATTATGAAAACTTCAATGAACAAGGAGTGTATTACTGGAGATGATTGCAAGCAAAAATGATTTAAAGCGCTCGGTATCGATTAAGTTAAGCTTAGAGCTATAGTTGAAATATGCTAATCTTCCAGCGCAAGGGTTTTAAATATATTATACTAGACCAGCTGTGCCACGAGGCGTTATCAAATAAATGCAGTCATAAAAACGGTACAGCTTATCGTACGAAAAGTAAGCATAGAGCACAACGAAAAAAATTGTGTCTCTTCACCCGCCAGAAATTGGGCGTATCAACAAGATGACCCGTTCGCCGTTTTTGACAACTAGTGACCACAGCAGAACTTGTTAAAATGAATAAGATGACAGCTGTCAATGACATCCAGGATCAACAAATGAGAGAAAATGGGGCGAGTGAAACTTATCAACAACAGGTAGTTGTCTATTAATTACATATTACAACGAAATATACCGTAAGTAACCTCCATTAAAGTATAACTCGTTCACTGTCAAAATGAGAAACTGGCGGCAGCTGCGGCCCCAGGTAGGCACGAATTACAGTAAAATTGAACTGGAGATAGTTCTACATTGTACTTATAAAAAATTACCAAAGTATGCAGGCAATCCAATTGTGTACTTTCCAATTCGCGAAACCATAGCAGAAGCGTAGGCAACCTAACATACACAATAAAAAGGTCTCAAAATTACTGTAAGAACAAAAATACGGAGATATTTTAGCACCGTTACACAATTATTTTGTTTAGTTTTATAAGGTCCAAGGTCCCGGGTGATGTAGCTTGAACAAGCGTCCACGTTCGATCAGTAGAGTTAAGCAATGCTCTTTCTGGTCAGAACTGGGATGGGAGTTTCATGGCTGCTTCTCTCGGCGCCTCGTAATACGGCTGTCACGAAAATAGTTGGTCCCGGATGTTATAATAACATCATGACAGTCGTAAGTGGGGTTGGAAGTTCCCATAAAATGTACAGCGACGCCTATTGTATCAAAATTTAAGATACTTAAAAACGGTATCTAAATTCGAGTTCTCTGATTATGATGGACACCATATTAGATATCTTTAAGACACTGGATATAAAAATATAGAGTACATTTATGTTTGCTTTAGTAGATTAACGAGTTTCCCCTAAATAGGCAAAATATAAAATTTAAGTAATCGCTAATTATGGTTCATTGTTTGTGAAATTTAAAAGATGTTTATTTCGCCTAAAAAATAAAGAAAAGGAGAATAAAAATTCAATAATAATTAACAGCCGGGATCGATAAGTCAGTGGTTAAACATATTGATTATTGATCCAAGAGGTCGACCCCCGTTCCTGATGAGGTTTTTAAAATAAGAATTATGAGAATGAACGATGTAAAGCTGTCGGTCGCCCGTCACGACGTGTAGCGTGTAGAAGATTCCTTGATAGTAGAATCTTGACCATGCGGCCATAGCAATTGGTGTCTGAAGTTTCAGCAGATCGCAGTGTCACACATGTGTAGCAAGAGTATGGAAACACTTTTCTGGCAGTACATCTAAGTTTTAGTGCAGAGCATTGCCCTGGACATGCTAAAAACGGTTCGACATCACACGAGTTCGAACAGTTGTGAAATTTGGTGCATGTGTGCTTCAAAATGCGCTAAGTAAATGGTTAATTTAGTGTTACGATTAGATTGAGGTTTTTGTATAATTAATTAATAAATTTTTTCAAATTATTGACAGGCAATAGTGTTCTTTTGTTTGTCGAAGCTATAAATTAACGGGAAACGTCGCCCCGTTGCACATTCATTTAAGGTTAACTAAAGTTGTTTTGTTTTGATGTGACGTTTGTCAAATATTTGTGTTGTGTATCTATCACTTATTTGAAAGTAAACCGTTGTCAATTGTCAGTGGTGCTTTTCCAAGTTTGGTACTAGTTTGTTGTGATTCGCAGCAATTTTACATAGTTTCTTTAAAGGAATTAGTTTTAAGACGAGGCGTAACAGCAAACATTTTGAAATATGTGGTATCAGCGGCGCGCGGTTGGGGTTTGGCGTGGATAAGATAAAGGTTAGCAAAATTATTCTGTGCGGTGTTCTGTTAGCAAGCGAATGTTTATTGTAATTGTTAAGTTCTACAATAATACTCAATCTGGCAAAAATGGGAGTTGGAAAAGGTCAATAATTGAAAGTTTTCTTGTTTTCAATTTTCATTTAATTTTATTAATGTGTTTACATGGATCCACCAAACAATATTGATGTTATGTGCTATATTTTAGAAACTCTGAGTTTCTTATGCGTAAAACAAGAGTCTCATGAAGTTACTTGATTGTGAAAGCTTCGCTGCGTGTGCCCAAAATACATCAATTGTTCAAGCTAAAGGCAGGTATCAAAGTAAATCCTAAAAGTAGAGGATATCTATTTAAAGCAAAGCAAATAAGTAATTTCAAATTTTAATTACTTGCACCATAGCATATAGAATATCTAGTATATTATATTGATATCTGGTGATTTCATATATCTAATCAAATACAATTAATAAGAATATATTTTTCCTACTTTGGTGCAGAAAGTATTCATTTTCCGCACGCATTTGCGTGCAGAAATTAATAATTTTCTGCACTTTTATGTCAACACTTTCTGCACTCTAATGTCAACAGTTTCTCTTCTCTAATCTCAATTGACAATAATATGATTGGCAAAAACTGCCACAATTAATTTGTTTTGACAAATGTAAACTTTTTGATAAATGTTAAATTGAAAAATAGTATGTAACACACGTGCAGAAAGGCAATTAGAGAATTCATTCTTCACATGCTTTTTGCAATTGCATTCCTTCCACACTCATATTACTATAAACTATTTCGATTCGCTGTTTCATTTTACAAATAAAATTATTATTATAATGCAACGCTTAATCGAAAATTTCACGACAGCACTAACAACCCACAATTAGTTGGAATAATTAGAACACGTTAAATACTATATGTATATTGAACGTAAAATTTCCGTACAATTAGTTGTCTAGAGGTAAGTCTGAGATGATCACTATAATTTTTTTGTGGCACTCTAATCGAATTTATAATGTATTATATGTCTTTTGTCAATTTACTACTGTTTTTAATCAAATTAGTTTAAAAAATATAATTAATACTGACATAGTTTTACTAGTTAAATCAACACAATCATCAGAAAAAATTAAAGTAGCCTTTTTAATAGTAAACGGTATTTTGAAATACATTAAATTTCAGTACACCTTCACACTACATCTGCAACAACGTAGTATTCATAAAATTATAGTTCCGACAATTTATTCCATCGTGGAGAAAAGGCAATATCTCGCCAAAGTTTAACTCTATTCGGATATAGGTCTTCTGCCATTTTAATGTCATCGGGGCCCTTTATAAAGTAGTACTCCAATTTTTCGCTGTGTATTGGTTCCCACTTGCTAGGAATTAAATCATTTGCTTCTGAAGCAGGAGTTCTGAAAGTTGGAACTATTTTATATTAATCTGGTATATCACTTTTATTACTACATACCCAGTTTTTGCAAAATTTGTCCATAAAGTGGTCATAATATCGGTCATTTTCTGTTCATCTTTGTTTGGTTTGTAATTTGGATATATCTCAGGACTGTTGAACAAGTAGATTAGTTCGTCTGCATGACAGACACCTGTAAAACATAACACACTTTAAAAAATCTTTATTTTGTTGTACTATATTCCATATATTCCAAAATATTTAAAAGGTAGACATTTAATTCTAATATAAAACTACCATAGTCATAAGATGGATCTCCTAAAACATCCGCAAAGCTTACTGATCCACGATATCCAAACAAATAATAAAACAGCGGTTGTTTGGTATACTTCCAATGCAGACGGAACAAATCATCTACAGGTGATAAAAACCAAGCATCTGTATATAACTAAAAATTATTCAAATTTGTAAGATTTACGCTAACTTCTGTAGTTGCACTTACTTGGGTAACTTCGAATTTTGTTAGGTTATCAATTTTTCGACTGCCGAAATAATGTTTTCTCACACGGGCAGAAATTTCATCTGCATCGCTAATGGTTTCATCGTAAAGCAATGTTAGAGGAGCTATTCTGTTAAATTCCTTGTCTAATGTTGTAATTAAGTCACTGACAAATAAACCTGGTGATTTGATAGCTCCATCTTCAGTGTTGAAACCTGCAATGATTGGAACCCGTGCTGTCTTGTCGGACTTAATTATATCTATAGGATCTTCAGGCAAAAAGGCTCCTTCAACATCAGGTTCAATTACAGGTCTGAACGTTACGACTGGATCAGAACTCCATACCTTATAAAATATGAAATAATAGATTCATTCGAAAATTATAATTTTAAGCAGCTGTGCTGTCAATAGATTTATGACATGGTTTAAGTGAGCAATTACCAATAATTTTGTAATATACAATAATAAAAAAATACTTTTTGGAAAACACTGTATATTACCTACTCAATTTCATAAACAATTTGAATTTTTTTAAGCACTGAAAAAGTGAAGTATAAAATATTGTTTATCTACTCCAGTGGGATAAGTAACGCATTACGTCACTCATTTGACACTATTTCAGTTAGGTAATGAAGCTCATTACACCACTCAGTTATGTAATGGTTTCATTACGCAACTGAGTTGTGTAATGACTTCATTACGTAACTGAAATGGTGTCAAATGAATGACATCATGACATTTGCCTACTAAAATATTTTTGAAAATGACAGATCTGACATTTCTCTTAATGCACTTTTCTCAATTTTGGCAAGTCGTAGATAAAATTTTGTACAATACATGTGTGATAATGCATCATTAATATACTTGTGTGCTTACATAACTCATGCTACGCACTCGTTTGTAACTTGCAAACAAGTATATTAATGATGCTGTTATCCCACTTGTATAGTAAATAACTATTATATCGATGGGTTTTTTTCGTCTGCCAGTGCATAGTTAAGATCGTATCTGTTCAATCACAAGCTACTGGCGAGTCTTACCGGAAATTTCGGTTCTTGAGCTACGATATCATGGGCATTTACTTTCTTCAAACAGTCCACCATTTCTTGACTGGAACTGGTAGAGCAGTTAAGTAAATTCGCTAATTTGTGGACATTTCTTGTAGTTCGCTCCTTCGAACCCAAAGCCCAAGGCGCTACTGCACTGCCACTGTGAATAATGGCGCCTTTTATCAAATCTAAAAAATTAATATCGAATGAGACTAGGTGATCATGCCTTTAAAACAAGTTACCTTTGCTTAGAGGTGAAAGAACGTGGTAGTGCGTGCTTGCTGCACCTGCCGATTGTCCGAAAATGGTTATTTGGTCGGGATCGCCACCGAATCGGGCTATGTTTTTCTTTACCCACCTTAAGGCCAAGTTTTGATCTTTAAGTCCGTTGTTACCTGGCACCAAGCTGTCTCCAGTGCTTAAAAATCCTAGAGCACCTGAATTAAATATTTTTTATTATTTTTGGTTGAACGTCAGTTTAGTAACATGTGAGCAAAAGAAAATTAAACCAATTTTGGCTATGTCGATTATTAATTCACATGTGTTGTATATGGACTATTATAATAACTGTCATATTTAAATTTAAAACATCGGAAGTAATAGAGCACATGACTCAATTTTTTCAAATCCAACCTTTTTTTCGTTTTCATTTGCTCACATGTTATTTTATAGAATATGAAGAAAAATAATGAATGGTTGTCCAACTTTCAAAGCTTTAGATGTAACATTTTTAAAAGCACCAGAAGTTTTTTAGACAAATAGATGCACTTCAAGAGAAACGAAAGGTTATAAGCATGAGCAATTAACGTCGATATATATCATATACTTTCCTAGCCTATAGTTGGCAGTAACAAGCACAACATTTCTATCCATAAGAATGTCTGGTCCGTATAAACCATGATTTGCATATCCGTACGTAAATCCTCCTCCATGGATAAAGAACATAACAGGTAACAGTTTTGCCTCTGAACTTGGTAACTAAAATTTAATAAAACACATTATTATTATATTAGCTATACTAGTTTACAGTAATGTATTCCCAGAAAATTTACCGTGATATATGTCATTACTATAATTATTATAAGAAAACAATTCAGGAAATCCTTACACGTATATAAAGCAAAAACTATTATCTGATATAATACTGTATTTACCTTTCTGATCAATTGCAGATTATTTTAATGAAAGTGTTTAGTGCAATATAAAAAAATCTGTAAAACGCTTTACCCAGAACTTCCGACGTCGACATTGTGACGCTAAGGGACGGTTTTACAACCCAAGTATATACCTAGAATAAGCTATCCGTAGTATAATTGTCATAGTTTCCTTTGTTATAGCAATCGTTTCTAGGATATTTATTCGCCGGATAAATTTATGGTTGGTTTGTAGAACCGGCCCTAAATAATTTTAAAAATGAAATTAAGTTAGGAGTAAAAATATCTTCACATTGCTCCTTTTTGTATCTTACAACATTTATTCTGTATCTATTAGAGCCCATTTTGGTAAGAATAAAGCCTGCGCTATGTACAAATTATTATTTGTATTTATTGCTAAGTTAAATCAAAAATAAACAAAACTTTATTTAATAACGTGCTCACCCTGTATATATTTGTCCGAAATTTTTTCAGTTACAACCCCGAAGTTGGTGGCATGACATCAAAATTCTGGCAACAATATTGCATGTTTATAACAAATACTTTGTAGTGAGAAAAAAGTTACGTAGAAACTTAAGAGATACAATGCTATTATTAGACTCGAGGGAATAAGAATAACAATCACATACGTAAATAAATCGGAACCTACAATGTGAGCACACTTTCTGATTTTGGTAAACTAGTCAATGTAATGGAAAAAATTGAAAGATATGGAATTCAATTTTGGCATGAGCGAAGTTTGTTGGGCCAGATCTGGAATCTGTAAATTAAAAGGTACCGTAACCTACACTGCGTGCAAAGAAAGCGACAATGTCCATCAATAAAATCAGTACTTAGATTTCTTCTCTGACAGAAAAGGAAAATATTAATCGCCAGTGGTTAGAGCATTGGACTACGGTGAGGAAGTCTGGAGTTCAAATCCCATAATCGATGCCTGGCGGGCGGCCTACCCAGTCGCTTTAAATAATTGGGGACCTGCGTTCGAAAGAACAAGGGGTAATAATGCGGTTGTCTAATGCGTGATGCACACCACATCACCACGTGTCATGAATTTGACACGCGACAGTCGGATCTGAGAGCAAGGATACGGAAGCTCTGACCTTCCGCCTTGCAGGCCAAGCTCCTTCATAGGGTGTTAGTGCCTCACCATTACTATAATTTGAATATTAATATTATACAAGTTTATACTTCCATTACTGTCAAAAATGATGGAGAAGTGGCGAGTTTTTATAAAAACTCTTTTAACATCAATCAAGAAACCAGATAATCATTATTATAGGACATTTGTTACGTGATAAATCATTTTGGCACTATACTAGTAGTTTACGTTATATAATTAGAGAATAAAAGATGAAGTGGGATTAATGCCATAAAAGCTCATAAAAATTAATATCAGATTGGAAATGGTCGTTACTAAAGGGGGAAAATAAACAACGGTTTTTGTTTTTGCAAAAAAACGTGTGACCGGATTTGAACGTGCAAGAAGTTTCGTTGGTTATTTGGTGATAATCTCGCCATTTCAAATGGTTTGGTTATAGTAGGGAATATTACTAGCCAACCGTCCTGGTAGGAGATTTTAGAAGCGAGAATCACTTTTCCGACGAATATAGATTCGAGCTTAGAAGCGATTTAGGAAATCACGAATTAACGTTTGCATAATTATTGCCTGTTAACAGGGTACGTATAGTTATTTTGGCGTCTGCCTCATTTTATCTTGAAATTCGAATTATAGCAACTAGTATTGGGCGGGAAAACCTACAGAAAGTTTAGTCTGCTGAGAGTCATCAGGCAGTTTTGGGGCCTACTTGCCGCATATGACAGCTGACGATTTGGGGCTGTCAAGCTGACATTTAATAGGAGTCATTGGAGGCATTAAACGTCTACAAGTGTAATCACGAACAGATAAGTGATTTCTGATGATATTTTGTATATAAAAACGCTGTGTAAACATTAAACATATTAGTGGTTTAAGTTAAGTGGGGTACCCCGGTCAAATAGTAGAGTAATTGAATAATGATCAACGTTTGAGTAACAATAAAGCTAGTTAAAGGTATTACTCTCTTTCATTTTAATATCAATCATTGAGTTCGATAATTGTTTCATTAGATATAAAGTGAAGTTACAAATTTCTTGACCTATATCAGTGTACCTGAGTATAACTTGTTGGCTCTCCCTTTAACATCTTAATCAATTAGAAAACTTTTAAAAATGAAACACACCTTAGAAAAATGCAGCTGTAAACAATACCATGCTTTCGACTGTTATTTCTTTCTAATGTTTGATATTCTTGCGATTCGGACAGAAAACAATTAAATATAGGTGTCTGCAAGGCCATAAAAAGCAGTTTTCGTCCGAGGTGCATATTAAGCTTTTCCATCGACTGTCATAATTTGAAAAAAAAATTAAAGTGGAGTCCGAATTATAAGAGTTGTTGAGAACGAAAAACGTCTGCGGACAAAAAGCGTTTGAGGACGAAAAGTGTTTGCGGACGAAAAGTATTTACGGACGAAAAGCGTTTGCGGCTGTAAAGTGCGGCCGTAAAGAGTTTGTGGACGAAAAGCATTTGCGGACGAAAAGCATTTGCAGACGAAAGGTGTTTGCGGACGTAAATGCGTCGGTAAAATCACATTTTATAGGTAGGTAGGTACCTAGGTAATTTCTTCCCAGTTGTCAAACTTCTTAATTAAGAATAATACAGAAATATTGCAGAGGTTTGGGTTCTTTTTTTTACTTGATTTTAATAGTAATACGCCTTACCAAATTGTATCGGTGTAATTTATTTTTTAAACTAAATTTTTAACTAAATTACATCTGTTTCCAAAAAAGCCTTCCGCCGTCACTCCTATTTAATTTTTTCTGTCTAAATCATATGATATGTCAAAAATTACAAACAAATAAAACAATTTCCAACGAATGTCTGTTAATGAAAAAATTAAATCAATCGGCCTTGCTATTAAAAAATTATTGTCTGGTTCCGCCGATAATAATCAATATCATCTCAAAAGATGACTTACAGTTGTATAAAATGGCACACCAAATATCATCCAAATAAATCCCAGCGTTCTATGGTTATAAGCAAAATTCAACCATGGTTTAAAAATTTGATCACGTTGTATTTGGGAAACTACGGATATGAGGAAAAGCTATACAATAGTTTTCGACTTTTTTTACAGGGTGCTGCAAAAATGGCAGATTAACTTCAAGTTATGATATAAAGATTTATTTTCAGAGTAGGAAAAAATAGAAATTCTTTGTTATGTTATTGAAGATATAGCGAGATTTTATTAACCTCAAAAGTAGCTGAACTGGCAACATTATTTAATTATATATAGGTAGAGCTTTATCATTTCAATAGATACAATACTTAATAAACAACTTTTATGTAACTTATTAAAAGCACTGCAGTCAAATGAATTCTTAATATTTCCATACATATTTTGAATTTTAACAGTTCTTAAGTTTCTATTCGTTAAATGACAAAATTATTTATAAGTATTTGCAATCGTATTGCTAGCGTTAAGTTTATCATGTTTTCTTATCCCGATACTGAATACTAAAGAAATTAGTAATAAAACTTTGGAATTCCAAATTTTCAAAGAATATAACACAAAGAATACTTTTATTATTTTTACCTACTTAGGAAGTGCTCCTTAATAGTGTAACATGGGGTTAATCCGGCATTTTTGCAACACTTTGTATATTACAATGTACCTACAGAAGCCACACGGTCGACTTAAGAAACACCATGTAGGTATATTATAGCTATGGAACAAAAATGCTTTCTCAAATCTGATACGTAGCTGTGATTAATTATTGTTATGTTCTACCTAATATATTTGAAAGTATGACATATTTATAAAAATAAAGTTGATATGTAGCTTAATCAATTCCATAGTCTTTGAATTCCATTTTGAAATCGGCAATGAAAAACGTCGAAATCCTCATTAGAATACGAGAAATAGTCAATGAAGTAATTCATTGGTTTCGGACTTTTTGAAGTTGGCGGGTTGACAGATAAGTGACAGGAAACGTCAACATTACCTATAAGAATAGTTAAACAATTTTAAGTTCACGATTTTTAATTTAAAAATCTGGTGTAATACACGCACACAACTTCCTTTTACAGTGATCTTATAACTAGGCAAAAATTTTATTTTTAATTTTTAATCATTTGTCAAAAATTTTCAAAAAAATTTTGAAAAAATCGAAAAAAAAACTGAAATATCACAAGACTAAACACCATGCTTCCGGTTAAGCAATTTTCTTCAAAAGCTTGTTGTTGCATCTAGATTGTACACAAAATTTCTATATGAAGTTTCAATCCCATGCCTCTTTTCGTTTTTGAGATATTCTGTTCCCAGACAGACAGCCAGACAGACACACAGATACACAGGCTAATACGCCAAAACATGTTTTCTGGGTTTAAGGAACTCGAAACGTCAATACTGCTGAAAACTCAATTTCGAATTTTTGGGGTGAATCGAATACTTCCTTTATCGTAAAAGGAACATTCATGATAAAAAGTTCAACTTCAGTGCTTAAGTAACTACTAATCACCTGTGGAGTGTAGACGTTCAGATATAGACAATCTTCTTCTCCTTGAATATTAAAATCCTGTACAAATATGTTCATCTGTGGACATATAGAGTGGGGTTTAGATGCGTCTAAAGTTCCAGTCCAAGATCCTGCCGGAATGGAAGCCTAAAATATGAAATATTAATTTGGTTATTATAAATATCTTATCGAATGCTCTTTATTTATTGTTTTAGTTACAATTTAGACTATAACATGTAAAACGAATCTTTTCCAGCAACTTATTATTTAACAGTGATGGATATCTTGTTTGAACTGTATACAAAATAATTAATAGGAAATAATAACAACCGAATTTTGTATTGTATTAACAAAATATCATAAATTTGATTAATTTTAAACATCTCTTGTAGAAATATTTAATTTAGAGTATTACTTTAAACCTAAGGTCTCCAATTGGGGGTTCCGCATAAGGGATGCCTGTGAAAGCGTTGAAAGTTCTCCCTTTCCAGGTTTTGCGATAATAACCCCGCAGAGCACCTTGCTCTATTTGTACTTCAGGCGCATTTTCAGAATCAGCTTTGGCACAGGACACCAAAAACAGTATTTGCACCACAAATGACACAATTTTTAACAAATGTATCACTTTCATTGTGCGCGACTTGGTGTAACTATTGGACTAGTCAACCGAATTAATGTTTTCCGCCCGCAACAGCCAACGGCCTTAGAAACGAATTTAAAAGAGCTTGCGTTATGATTACAATTTATAGGCTTGCCTTGAAAGCAATTTATACTGTGATTTATGTAATCTACGATGAAGCAGCAAAATTTATTTATCTTAATATTAATCCGTAAACAAATTATTTTTCCATATAAAAATAAGGCGTAAGTACGCATGCCCTTTACATCTAGTATGTTGAAATTCTTTGCGATAGCTACATATAGTTTTGTATGCGTATGTGAGGAATTTATTATTAACAATTAATATACGAGATGTATACCAAATAATATTTGCATATTATTATTTAATACAATTGTGGGAAAATATCTCGATCAGGTTTATTGATACAATAACACTGTGTAATTACAATTAGAGATTTTTGCATGCGTTACTTTGACGTTTGTCATAAAAAGGTGCGATATGTGAAATAGTGGTGTCTATGCGGTCAAATGGTTATCGTTATCAACACTATTATGCTGTATGAATGGAGCATAATGATATCATGAAGATGTATGTAGTAATGATTAGTACAAACACTTGCTGTATTATATAAATATACGATATGTGGGCAAATAGCTTACGAGTCAGAAGACGAAACAACGTTTAAAACAATGATAGCGATTATAAACAACTTTAAAATATACAACTTTTTCAGTAAATATTAAATAACGTATATCACATAAGTTTTGGGAAAATTTTCGTCTGCTTAAAAATAAATGTAAATGACTTGCAATCTAGTAACCATGGTAAATAAATATTCAAGGGTAATACCACAAGCAGTGGATATATTTTTGACAAATATTTTGTCGTTTCCATGTAAATTATTGCGTTTAAATTTCACGATACAAGATCACATCAAAAATGTCACGAGCCGAAGGCGAGTGACATTTAAATGTGATTTTGTTGAGTGAAATTTGCAATAATTTCTATGGAAACGGTAAAATATTTAAAAAATATATATCCACTTCGAGTGGTATTTGGGACGACTATTTAACAATATTAATACATAACGATTAACTTTATTGAAAAATAATCCAACAATTAATATAATTATTCATTCTCAATTAAATTCAGCGGAATACTTCCAAAACACAGCATTTTAAAATTTTTAAAACAAGCCACACAGTTTGTTGGGGTTTAGTGTTACGTAACCTAGCGATATCACTAAGGACAGAACATCGTTGCTAAGCGATACTTCGCAACAAGGCTATTTATTTTTTGAGTACGTACATTGTTTTGTGAATATTTTGCATGGTGCCCAATATTCAGTGATATACTGCTGTTATTGGTTGAAAAAAGCAAATGTCTGCAATGTGATTGGTTTATATGTTATAGTGTTGAATAGTCATTAATACTCAAACTTGTTATGACATTTCGTAGTTGTCAAATAATTTGCTCCGTTACCTATGTCGTACAAACTTGAAATTGGAAAAAGCGTTTACAACCTGGTTGGTCACGTGCCCCAGCAAGAAATTTTAAACATTTTTCGCAATCAAAATATTTCAAAGACAACCATTTATAGAACAATTGCAGAATGTGAACAGGGTATACCATGCTTCAGTTTACCGAAAAGTGGACGTCCAAAGTTACTGACCGAAAATCGTGCCAACCGAATCTGTGAAAGTGCAAAAGACCGAGTTGGAACATCATATCGAAAGTTATCCAGAAGATTTAATGTTTCTCATGAAACTGTAAGAAGGGTATTGCAGAAAAAAGGATTAAAATTCCGCAAAAGACGTAAATGTCCACGTTATACAGAGGATCAGTTCCAATTTGTTGTCGTAGATTACGCCGAACTCATTTTGCAAACAATAAAGTGATCATAATGGACGATGAAAAATATTTCACATTATCTCACTCAGAAATGAAAGGCAATGATGGTTTTTATACCGATAAAGAAGAAAATTGTCCAGATAATGTTAAATATGAAGCCAAAAAAGAAATTTGAAGACAAAATTCTAGTTTGGTGTGCTATATCGGAGAGCGGAGTTTCATGACCTTATATTGGGCATGTGAGGGGTGAAGCAGTTAATGCCAACGTTTATACCTAGAGATGTCTACCGAAGTTGCTCCAATTTATTACTACGACTCATCCACGTGATGAAATAATATTTTGGCCAGATTTAGCAAGTTGCCATTATGCAAGAACGACTAGAACATGGTTAGAAGCTCAAAACATACCTTTTGTGCCAAAAGCTGACAATCCGCCAAATGTACCACAGGCTCGACCCATTGAAAATTTTTGGGGACTATTGACCAGAAAAGTATATGATAATGTGTGGGAAGCGCAAAATGAAGCTCAACTAAGATGTAGAATATATCAAAAGATAAGAGAAATTGATATAAACATCGTCCAAAACATGATGGGACAAGTTAGACAAAAACTGCTTACCATTGAAGACCTTGGCCCTTTGTCATTATTTTAGATGTAGATTTAATTAACTTAGATGTAAGGTAAAATGTTAGTAAAGTGGTCATTTAAATAAATTACGTTATACTTATTTAAAAGAATTTATTTTTTTTCCCAAAACTTATGTGACATGCGTTACATGATAATATAAAATTACAGCTTAGAACCCCTTGACTGTTTTGATGTAAATATCTAGGGCGAATTCTAAATGGTGACTACGATTCACACCACGCGATTCTGCATCAGTTAGATGTATTCAACTTGAAAATCACCAATACACATTAAAAATGTAATAAAAATGTAAAGTTTGAAAAAAATCGTTAGAGCCATTTTTGAAAAACTGTAAATCACAAGAGTAAACACATACTACCGGTTATGCGATTTTTTTCAAAAGCTTGCTGTCGCTTCTAGATAGTACACAAAACTTATATATGAAGTTTCAACGCCATACCGCTTTTTGTTTTTGAGATATGCTGTTCACAGACAGACACACAGACAGACAGAAACACATACAGACCAATGAACAAAAACATTTTTTTTGGGTTCAGGGAAACCTAAAACGTGAAGATCTGTTGAAAACTCAATTTCGAATTTTTGGGGTAAATCCAGTACTACTTCCTTTATTGTAAAAGGAAGCAAAAAGCAACATAAACTTCCTAAATACATTTCACAGCACCTCCAAGCTATTAAATTGACACTCAATGATTGGAATGGACCGGCAACGATCTTACAATAATACACTAGAACACTACGTAAATTCTGTCCAAAACCTTGGTTAGAAGATTCATCTCTGGCAGCGACTTCAATAATGGGAAAAATGTACAGCAGAGATCGTGATTAACTACAATTAAAGGTAGAGAGCTGTTACAAAAAATACACAATAATGGGTTGCAATACTCTCTACCAGGAAACCGACCTACTGGTCATCAGACTGAAACAGGAACCTGGCCTCCATCGTCTGTATTGCTTGTTCTAATAATTAAATATTTAACCGATCTGTGTCTGCATGCTTTTTATTGTATACACTAAAACTTATTTTTAGTCACCGTAGCTTAGTACGCTTAGTACGCGCACTTAATTTAGTGCATAAACTGCTCGATTTTGTGTGCAGTGATCGAAATGAATGTAGTAGCAATCGCCCGGAAAATGTAGTCAGTTGCAGCCGTGCCTAAAACAAAGGCGCACGTCGCAAGCGACTCTCTGTGTAAATCGCCTCCATCGTACTAAATAAAGTCATAGAATATAATTTAATATCTAAGTGTTTGGGTTTAACCAGCCACTATTCGCGTTTTCAAGTAACCGTGACCTTAGTATGAACGTATTTTCAGGGAAAACAAAGGAATTTCGTTTAAAATTCGATATCTCGACTAATATCGCTCGTACGTGTTAAATTAACTGAACATAAATTGTAGAACACAAAAAAGAAGAAAGTGTACTCTATTTTCGTGTATCATTAACGAGAACCGAGTTATCGCGGAAAAATCAAAACGCACCATTTTTAAGATGGCGGAAATAGCACATAGGAAATCTGCGTAGACAACTTGAAGTTAAGCCTTCCTGAGCCCCACCTACACTCAAAAAGAGGAATTTCAAATTTCGATTCTCTTTCAAGCCAACGCTTTCTTTTAGTGCATAGTGACTGGACTATCAGTAATAGTTATGATTATTATAAATTGGAAAAAAAATACAGATTTAATTTAAGTAGGATGGCATTAGAATAGATTGGTAATAACTCAACGAGCGATGTAAAGGAGAATGCTGGGGGTGTCATTAAGAGATAGGAAGAGGAGTGAGTGGGTTAGAGAAAGAACAGGAGTAACGGATATTGTAACAAGAGTTGCTAGACAGAAATGGAGCTGGGCAGAACACGTCGTAAGAGCAGACGATAGATGGACAAATAGACTTCTACACTGGAGACCACGAACAAGCAGAAGAAGTGTTGGTCGACCACCAAAAAGATGGACAGACGATTTAAAATCTATAGTTGGTAAACAATGGATGAGAACCGCAAGAGATAGAAAAGAATGGAAAAATAAAGGGGAGGATTATATCCAATATTGGATAAAAAGATCTGAATAAGAAGAAGAAGAAGAAGGCATTAGAACTATGAAACCTTTGCCATAAAATGTATATTTTTTCCAAAAAGTCGGATTACAGTTGCAACATGTTTCGACGACAGGTCATCTTCAGGCAACTAAAATACTTAAGAAGTGAAACGAAACTTATCTAATGCTTACCTACACAGCTTAATGAGTAATTAGTTTAAGTATTATTCTTATTTTCCGGTACCTTAATACCATTTTAATTACATAATAATATGCATAATCTGAAAAATTCAAAATTGCAGGATTGAAAATTCTAGCAATAGAGCATAGAATGAGTGCTTCTCATGCAACAGTATGGCGTGTCTTATATGAACGACTGTTGTACTCTTAATCGTCTGCAAAAGGTTCAAGCGTTGGCAATGCCTAGAGTACATTTCTGCCAATGCCCTAAAAGAACAAATTACTTTATGTGTAATGAAATAAGTATGAAGCTGAAATAGTTATTAACGTCATTAGGCCGATATAAAGCAAATAACTAGCGTGGTTGAATTTTGTAATCCGAGGCGATAGCCGAGGTTTATAGTCAACTATGTCCGTTATTTGCATATCGGCCATGTGTCGTTCAATATTTTTCGTAATACAAATTTATACATTTGAAGGATAATTTATTAAAGGTAATTTGCAGATCACGTGATCTTTTGCGGCCCTCGGTCGTTATGAATGACTTCGGCTTTAAAGATCACGTGGTCCTTAACAGACGTGGCCGTTACAATCCTTAACGGCCGGTTGCTGTTATGAGTGGCTTATCATGTATTTGTTTGGTTGAGGAAAATTGCAGGAACGGTATATAACGTATGTCTCATAAGTTTTGGCACAAAAAAAAACTCAAATCTTTTTAACACAGCAAACTTTTATTAGAATTTATTTTTTTCTTGAAGTAAGTGAGCTATCTGAGAACCAGTACTGTTCCACGAGGCGCAATTTTTTTTTTGACACCTCTCATAAGGGTTTGGGCGGCCATATAAAAAAAGAATTAACACCACACTAAAATTTTGCTTTTTCTTCAAATCTCGCATTCTGGACATTTCTCTATATGTATTATCAGTATAAAATCCGTCGTTGCCTTTTATTTCTGAGTTTCCCAAGGTAAAGTATTTCTCATCGTCCATCACAATCAACTTGTTGTTTGCAAAATGAATACGCCGAAGATTACGGCAACAGCGGGGTATTCGGGCTAGCTGGTTAGGGGTGTATTTTGGACATTTTTGTCTTTTGAGGTATTTTTGACCACTTCTGCCCAAAATCCTAAAAACAGTGGTAGCTCAAGTCCGATTCTTCCTGGCTAGTTTCCTCACTTCTCACCAACCTTATTTTTAGCACTTCTTACCACCAGGGCCGTCGCTAGACTTTTGGCCGCCCGGTGCAGGTTAAATTGTCGTCCTTATGTCTGTAACTATTAAAAAAATGGCTAAATTTAAAAAAATGTTTATTAACAAATATAACACGGTTAAATATACATATACTATATACTACATAGTAACACATACATAATACATAGATAAAAATTTAACTCTAAAAAATCTGACACAAATACATAGTTACATAAAAAAACTAAATATATCTTCGGGCTTTTTTTTCAGAAAACACACTATTTTATCGTAATTTAAATTCTTGGTACATTCATGTTCGATCTTAAATAATTTTCGATTATTTTTAATTTCGAGAAACTTCTTTCTCCAGAAGCAACTGAGATGGATAAAGTGAGTGAGATTCTAAGAAATAATACTAAATTAGGGAAAGTGTTTTCTAAATTATTTTCTGTTATTTACTTAAGAGTATTTAAAGGATTATTAGTTTCATGTTCTTTTAACCCAATCAAAGTTATAAATGAGAGCAGCTCATCTTTAAGTTCCAAGCCGTTTATGTAACTATTTAAGCTACCAGTATCGGATAAGTATGTATGCAAATCCATGCAGTGTTTGACTAATTCATTTTTATTAAAAGGGAAAAGCAATGAAATATTGTAAAGAAAAGAAAAATAATCTGCATGGACCCTTAAAAGTTCGAATCTATCTTTTATAGTATATTATGATACTAGTGTATAAGTACGCTTTTAAAGCACGTGCGACGAGTTTAAAAGCACTACGCGCCAGCGGCCTCCAATGGAAACGTGTTAAAAATACGCAATTTGAGGGCTAATATTACGTCACTTTTGACTTTAGAAACTGTGCAAAAAGTTGTCATTTTGACACGACCGTAGAAAAATATTGAATTATTGTGTCCAACACACCAAAAAATATATCAACCTTTAACTTTTATTCAGGGTTGTGTATCGGTTCATCTTTACCTTCATATAAAAATTGCCTCGTTTTTTTCTCGGTCGAGCTTTAGATTCGGACGAGAATTTCGCTTCGATTTCCAATTCAACCGTTAGTTCTGTAATACGACCTTTTGCCTAGCCTTACACCTACTGAATTATTACGTTACAATTATCTGGTTTGCTAGCTTATCTAGTCGGTGAGCTATGAGGCTCTATTCACATCGCCAATGCGGCTAAGGGTAAACTAATATTGTTGAGGTCAGCCCGTTGACACCTGAAATGTTATACTTACAAATGCAAACACCAATAGTAATAAAAACTCAACAGTCTACAGGAATACATATAATCTGTAAGCAAACATAGACACACAAATAAATATACACAAAGACAAGTACATAAAGCAGTTGTGCACTGCACATGAAAAAATGCCTTAACTGGATACTAAACTTTCAGTAGCGCATGCAAAGTCAAAGATTACGAGAGCAGTGTATAAAATAATTCCGCACACACGAATAGCTTGAACGCGAAGTTGTCGATTCTTTAGGACCCGTCGCTATTTGCAGCCCCTGGACGCCAAATCAGCAACTGACGTAATGCCGGCCGGTACTTCACCGTCACCTGGCAGCGAGCTCCTTGCTCATAGTTGAGCAATGGTTCGTTAAAACAATTATCAACAATATTCTAATTGTTTTCTGACCTCGTAGCGCGGTTTCCACCAGGGCTAATCTAACGCCTTCAATGTGTTGTTTCACTTCTATGGCTTGCATCTCGCCTAGAGCTGCCCGTACTCCGTTGTGGACACAATAAGACTTCACTTAGCCAATTTGGCAGCGAATCAATTGATCCGCGCTATTCACCTACTAGGGTCCGAATAGATCTATCCGCGCGGTTCACCAACTTTAGCGCGAATGAGTTCACTTGCTGCTTCCAAATTGCACTCGGAAACTTATAGTCTGCGATCACTTACATCGATTCGTACTTATACTGCGTTGTTACGTAAATAAAACATAAGAACACATACTGTCAGGCTTTATTACTAATTGGGTATATAATCAAAAGGTATAGAATAGGTAAATACAGATGGCACGAATTGGCCCGTTTCAGTTCTCCAGCATCAACCAATAATTGTTTAAAAAAGGCATCTGTTCGACAGCTTTGAAAATTATTTTTAAGTGATTAAAGGCATTTGGCAGATTCAGTAATATTAATGTTCTTACGTTGGAGCAATCATCATATAATAAAAAAATATTATATTTTGTTAAGAAAAATAGCCGCCCCCCAAAAACGGCCGCCCGGTGCGGCCGCACGCTCGCACCTGCTGTAACGACGGCCCTGCTTACCACTCTTCTGCACTACTGCGGAGTGAAAAGCCTTGATCTTCCACTTTTCGGAAGGTTCGTACAAAGGATACCCTGTTCGCATTCCGCTATAGTTCGATATATGGTCCTAGCTAATATTTCTTGGTTTCCAAAAATACGCACTATTTCAGCTGTAGGCATTTGCCCAAATAAATTATAAATACTTTTTCTAATTTCCAATTTGTATGTAAATTGTCGCAAACTGACTAACGATACCCATATCAGAGACAATCTAGTTCTCTCTGACCCATATGTCAAATTGAAGCCCATTAAACAAATTTACTTTTGTTTCCAAAGCCATCTCGATAAGTTGCATAGGTATCTCAGTTGAGCCCCCTTGAAATTTTGTGCCAAAACTTATGAGACATACGTTATTACGAAAAAGATATGTTAAGTTAGTTGATTATCTAACTATACACTATGAAATTTCATTTATCAAATGTTTATTTACTTTAAATAAAATCTTCAACTTGATGTTGCTATAAAGTAACAATGGTACAAGATTGGTTAACTGACACTAGCAAATTTTTGTTTGAATCAAATCGCTCTCGAACAAAAACGCCCCATAAACTAGAAAATTAGTTTTTATTTTTACTTTTATTTTGATGAAATTATTATTGCAGTTTCTGCCATCCAATTTGCGACTCAAAAAGGTGTTTGTGCCAAAACGGCGTTTTTTTGAACATTGGTTCGTACCTATGCAAAAATGTTATGTTTGACGTGTATACCTTGTCTATAACAAACAAAACGTCCCCTATAGCCTTCGTAAATTTGGCACCATGTTTTTGAAGTACTCCGTTTATACGATAGATTACCATATAAAAGGTGGAAAAACCTTTTTTCTAACTTGTTACGAACAGTTCGACTTTTTTAGTTAGGAATTGACATACTTTTCCACACTCTTTTTAAAATAGTTAGAAAATGAACTGTTTTCAAAAATAGTAAAACACAAAGGTACTGAGCTTTTATTGGTGTAAAGAACTTACTTTGTAGAAAAGATATTGTGTGTCTGCCACGTGTGGAAACTCGGTTATTCCACCAGTTGGCGAAATGTTGAATTTATCAGGCGAGCCTTCAACGTTAGGTAAAAATGCTCAGCCTTTCATAGGTGCGGACTTTTCTTTGGCATTTTTCGTCATAGTCTTATCTAACGCTTTTCGTATGGCGGTAGTTGTGTAACCTTTCTTTTGTAAAGAGTCAAACATAGGTTCCTTTCCCCTCAATAAATTCTATGCACCTGAGATACAAACGGCTCTTTTCGCCAAAGTCTTAAGAACTGTTGCTTTTACACTGAGTGATGATGTAAGTTAGTGCTAGACAAGACTATAACGAAAAAGGCTAACGAAGAATCCGCACCTCTGGAAGGCTTAGCATTTCTACCTTACGTTAAAGGATCGACTCATAAGGTAGGACGTGTCGTGAAACGATGCAACATCAAAACTGTGTTCACGACCAATAATTCTTTGAATAACTATTTCAGATCAGCAAAAGACAAAATTCCAAGTTTAAAAACGGCTGGCATATATCACATTCCTTGCTCTTCTGGCTCGAATTACATTGGACAGACTAGTAGTTCCATTGATTTAAGATTTCAAGAACATAAAGGCGATTGCTAACACAAACGCATTACAAAATCAGCCGTAACTGAGCATACATTTACAAAGTTGAGCACCCCAGAGTACTTTCCAGAATACCTGACTCTTCTCACGGGTAATACGTGAAGCCATAGAAATAGAAAACATCCGAATAATATAAACAGGGAAGATGGCTTTAGGTTTAGTAAAACGTGGACTCCTGTGATACATAATCTAAAGTATTACAACCACTGTGAGTCAGACAGCCACGCCACATGGTTTCAAGCTGCGCTATACTTGAACGACCAATCAGTGTTAAGTCGCTCCGAACGGCTAGCACAAAGGACTATAAATAGTTCCACATCCACCTACAGTTCTTAGAGCGACTTTCACTCTGATTATGCAAGCTGCAATGTCTTGCGAAACGTGAGTCAATATGGGTGCACAAACAGCAACAAAGCCAAATCTGCTACATACTCTTGTTCCCAAGGTACTCAAACAACTCTAGCCACCAAAGAGCATGGCCATTGCTTAGATCGTTGCTCGATTTTATAAGGTGCAAGGCACATTAAGCCAGGGAATGCTGGAGATTCATCTACAAAGACTATACGGTCTAAGTCGAAATTCCTCTTTATTAAGGATAATTCGAGTAACCCCGAAAGCCTCAAACGATATATAAAATAAACGTAATTTTTTAATAGCATACGCCGTATACGGTATTTTGAAATACATGAAATTTTATTACACCTTCACACTACATCTACAATTTAGTATTAATGAAATTATAACTCCGACAAATTGTTTCATCGCGGAGGAAAGGTAACATCTCGCCAAAATTTTGCTCTAGTCGGATATAGGTCTTCTGCCATTTTAATATCATTGGGGCCTTTTATAAGGTAGTACTCCAGTACTAGTACTTAGTGGGAATTAAATCATTGGTTTCTGAAAGTTGGAATTATTTTATATTAATCTGGTATATAATTGTTATTACTACATACATAGTTTTTGCAACATTTTTCCATAAAGTGGTCATAATATCGGTCATTTTATGGTTATCTTTGTTTGGTTTGTAATTTGGATATAGATTAGTTCGTCCGCATTACAGACACCTGTGGAAGATAGCACACATTAAAAAATCTTTATTTTGTTGTACTGTATTCCATCTATTCCAAAATATTTAAAAAGGTAGACATTGAATTCTAATATAAAATTAACATAGTCATAAGGTGGATCTCCTAAAACATCCGTAAAGCTTACTGATCCACGATATCCAAAGAAATAATAAAACAGCGGTTGTTTGGTATACTTCCACTGCAAACGAAACAAATCATCTACAGGTGATAAAAACCAAGCAGCTGTATATAACTACAAATTATTAAAACTTGTAAGAGTTACTCTAACTTATGTATTTGCACTTACTTGGGTAACTTCGGTTCGGATTTTGTTGTGTTATCAATTTTTCGATTGTCGTAGTAATGTTTTCTCACATGGGCAGAAATTTCATCTGCATCGCTAATGGTGTCATCATATAACAATGTGATAGGAGCAATTCTGTTAAATTCCTTGTCTAACGTTGTAATTAAGTCATTGACAAATAGACTTGCACTTGGTCATTTTATGGCTCCATCTTCAGTGTTGAAAGTTGCTATAATTGGAACCTGTGCTCCTTTGTCGGACTTAATTATATCTATGGGATCTTCAGACAAAAATGCTCTGTCAAAATCAGGTTCAATTACAGGTCTGAACGTTACGACTGGATCAGAACTCCATACCTTATAAAATATGAAATATTAGATTCATTCGAAAATTATAACTATAAGCAGCTATGCTGTCAAAAGATTGCTCAAATGGTTTAAGTGAGCAATTACCAATAATTTTGTAATAAGGAATAATAAAAGAAGTTTCCCATATGTGCATACTTTTTGGAAGATACTGTATATTAGCGATAGCTACTCAATTTCATAAACAGTTTGAATTTTTTCAAGCATTGAAAAAGTGAAGTATATAATGTTTGGCCGATCGAATATTATCAACCAAAACTTATTCGTTTACATCGATGAGTTTGTTTCGTCTACCAGTGTTTAGTCAAGACCTTATCAGTTCAATTAGAAGCTACTGGCAAGTCATACTTTCTTCAAACAGTCCACCATTTCTTGACTGTTACTGGGAGAGCAGTTTAGCAAATTTACTAATTTATGTAGATTTCTTGTAGTTCGCTCCTTCGAACCCAAAGTCCAAGGCGCTACTGCACTGCCACTGTGAATAATGGCACCTTTTATCAAATCTAAAAAAAATAATATCGTAATGAGACAAGGTGATCATACATTTAAAATTGCTTAGATGTGAAAGGACATGGTAGTGCGTGCTTGCTGCACCTGCCGATTGATCGAAAATGGTAATTTGGTCGGGATCGCCTCCAAAACGGGTGATGTTTTTCTTTGCCCACCTCAAGGCCAAATTTTGATCTTTAAGTCAGTTGTTACCCGCGACCAAGCTGTCACCGGTGCTTAAAAGTCCTAGAGCGCCTAATTTAAATATTTTTAAAATTTTTGTTTGAGTATGAGTTTAGCATTATAGGATATGATGGAAATCAATGAATAATTGTCCAACATTCAAAGCTTTAGATATCAAATTTTAAAAAGTAATACAAGTTCTTTAGACAAATAGATGCACTTCAAGAGAAAAGAAAGGTTATAAGCATGAGTAATTAACGTCAATATACCTACATCATATACTTTCCTAGTTGGCTGTAACATGCACAACATTTCTGTCCATAAGAATATCTGGTCCATATAAACCATGATTTGCATATCCGTACGTAAATCCTTCTCCATGGATAAAGAACATAACAGGTAAGAGCTTTGCTTCTGAACTTGGTAATTAAAATTAAATGAAACACACTGGCTATACTAGTTTGCAATAATATATTCCCAGAAAAGTTGTCATTTTATTATTCTTGTAGTTTTTTAATAGTGTCGCCATAAAGGCCTCAGCCACTAAATTCCTCATTCATGATAACAAGTTCAACTTCAGTGCCTAGGTAAGTAACTATTAATCACCTGTGGAGTGTATACGTTCAGATATAGACAATTTTCATCTCCTTGAACATTCAAGTCCTTTACAAATAAAATGTTTATCTGTGGACATATAGAGTGGGGCTTAGATGCATCCAAAGTTCCAGTTCAAGATCCTGCCGGAATGGTAGCCTAAAATTTGAACTTTTCTTTAATTTGGTTATTATAGTTTGAAAATATCGTATCGAATACTCTTTAGTTCTTTTTTTAGTTACAATTTAGACTATAATATGCAAAACTGATCTTATCCAGCAACTTACTAACAGTAATGGACATCTTGTTTAAACTATATACCAAATAATTAATAGGAAATAATAACAACCGAATTTTGTAATGTATTAATATCATTAAAATTAGCTATAAATATCATAAATTTGATTAATTTTAAACTATCTCTTGTAGCAATATTTAATTTAGAGAACTACTTTAAACCGAAGGTCTCCAATTGGGGGTTCTGCATAAGGGATGCTTGTGAAAGCGTTGAAAGTTCTCCCTTTCCAAGTTTTACGATAATAACCCTGCAGAGCATCTTGCGCTATTTGTACTTCAGGCGCATTTTCAGAATCAGCTTTGGCACAGGACATCAAAAACAGTATTTGCATCACAAATGACACAATTTTTAACAAATGTATCATTTTCATTGTGCGTGACTTGGTATAACTATTGGACTAGTCAACCGAATTAATGTTTTCCGCCCGCAACAGCCAATGGCCTTAGAAACGAATTGAACAGGGGTTACGTTGTGATTAGAATTTATAGGCTTGCCTTGAAAGCAATTTATGTAATCTAGGGTGACGCAACAAAATTAATTTATATTATTTCTAATCCGGAAACAAATTATTTTTTCATATAAAAATAATGCGTATGTACGCATGCCTTTTAAAAGATAAAGCTTGATTCACATATATCCGACAGTCACAGACCATCACCGGCACGTACCGTGCCGGAAAATTGGGTAGCAGTTCACATATAACCGACAAAGCAGCAGAAACATGATGTGAACAGTAGGTACTGTGTTTGAAAATGTTCGCTTATTTATCAATCGAAAATTTGGCCTTGATAGCTGTTCTTCTGGACGAAGAGGAACAGGAGAGAAAAAGGAGAATATGGGTGCACGACATCTTAAAGAAGAGAAAATCTGAAGGCGAATATGTTACTCTTTGTAAATCGCGTGAGGATCATGAAGAAAAAATTTTAAAATATTTTCGAATGAGTAGGAACCAGTTTAATACACTACCGTGGAAAATTAAAAGTGATATACAAAAGCAAAATAGCAGATTTAGAGAAGCAATTTCAGTACAGACATGTACAGACACATAACGTCACCAGCAAAACATTCTCCCAAACAATGCCGGCCGGTGGTGTGCGGTTCCGTGTCGTGTCTGTGCTGTGCCTGCCGTATAAGTGTGAATGTCTTCATATAAAATGTATAGTTTTATGTTTTGCAAGTCCGGTACGTGTTGGTGCAGGTCTGTGACGGTTGGTTATATGTGAATCAAGCTTAACGGTTATCCCGGGTCTCTTGTTCGGAACATTTTAGACACACGAAACAATAACACATTGACATTTAAGTATAAACATGGTTGCGTTCATAAATTAGGAACTACTCCACCATAGCCATACTAGATAAAATAATTTTATCTACTCCAGTGGAATAAGTAACATATTACGTCACTCATTTGACACTATTTCCGTTAGGTAATGAAGCTCATTACACCACTGGCTTTATTACCTAACTGAAATCGTGTCAAATGAATGACATAATGACATTTGCCTACTAAAATGTTTTTGAAAGTGGCAGATGTGACATTTCGCTTAATGCACTTTTCTCAATTTTGGGCAGTTGTAAATAAAATTTTGTCCAGTACATGTGTGATAGTGCATCATTAATATACTTGTGTGCTTACATACACGTATATTAATGATGCTCTTATCCCACTTGCATAGTAAATAACTATTTGATCATACTTTAGTATTCCTTGTCAATGCGATAAATACTATATCGGTGAAACACCAAGGCCTTTGGAAGTTAGAGTTAAAGAACACCAACATTTTATTAAGAAATACCAGATTAACAAATCTAAAATAGAAGAACATGCTTGGAATAACAACCACAAATTACATTAGCATAACACAAAGATTTTATCTAAAGAATCGATATCAACTAGTATGTAAAATTAAAGAAACTGCATATATTTTACTAAGCAAAGACGAATGCGTTCCCACACATTCAGTTGATTTAAATACTAGTTGTTTATCCATTCTTAAAGATGTAATCAAGAAATCGGCTGTCACTCTCACGCTATTTATTGGGGAATTTAGTCGCATTCTGCTAGATATCCAATAAACTAAGCTAAGTTCACTTTGTAGATTTTTAATTTAGTTAGTTTATGTTGAAAACGTAAGTAGATTTATCTTCGGAAACATTCATGTTTTAATATTTTTTATCTACGACCACTACTAAAAGTAGGCCTTTTAGCGCTAGCTTGTTTCACTAAAAGTGACGTTTTATAGTTTACCGTGGTTAAAGAAATCAGCTGTTTACTTTTAGCCCATGTGCTAAAAGTGAAGTGAGGTTATAAAACTACAATTTCGAACTGGAAGTGAAGTTGTAAAGTTATTCTAGTTGCTTCTTACGTTACAGGTAAAGTGTTTTTGAAATAATTAAAGCGTTATGTAATGAATACAGTCAGATGTGGAGTATCAATAATTACATTTCGTAACTCACCCTGACAGCACTGGCGTGGCAAACAATCGCCCGCGCGGCGTGGCCTACTGTTTATTATGACATAAATTAAAAGTGTCGCAGATGCAAACTTTTGTTAAATCGATATTTATGGATTAATAACGGTAAAATTAAGGTCTTAGATAAAATATTGTATGCAGCGCGTGCTAAAAGTCGTTTATGCACGAGACATGTTATGAAACTCAGCCTTCGGCGTCGTTTCATAATTTTCATGTCTCATGCATAAACGTTGATTTTTAGCACTTGTTGCATAAATAGCTATTACAGTGATTCTTAATTTTTAAGGATTCGTCAAAAATTTCCAAAAATTACAAATTCTACAAAAACGGTACAAACTAGAGCGTTAGTTGAAGAGACAAATTGTCTCTAAAATTTTAAGCTGAATTCAAAAATGCAATAATATACCGGGTGTGCAATTTAAAATAGGAGTTAATAAAAAAAATTAAAAATAAAAGAAACCCATTTTAGAGGTATTCAACTGGAAAATCACCTCTCTCACATAAATACATATTAAAAATGTAATAAAAATGTAAAGTTTGAAAAAATCGTTAGAGCCGTTTTTGAAAAAATCGAAAAAATGTGAAAAATTACAGATTAAACACCATACTTCCGGTTATGCAAATTTCTTCAAAAACTTGCCGTCGCATCTAGATAGTACACAAAACTTAGATATGAAGTTTCAACGCCATACCTCTTTTTGTTTTTGAGATATTCTGTTCACATACAGACAGATAGACAGACAGACAGACCACTGAACAAAATAGTATTTTATTTAACATGCATATAATGTAGGTTATATTACACGAGGATGATGTTTACACACGAGCCGAAGGCGAGTGTTGTAATCATCCAAGTGTAATACAGCCATTATATTTATTATTGTAAAAAATCTGTAAATGGGTTTACACGAAACTTTCTTCGCGCGAATTAGAATAATTTGCAAATTAAAAAAAATGTAGACTGCTGTGATTCAAACCTCGCACTCCCAAGCGAATATTTCGAAGCGAGTTAGTCGGCCCCTAGAATAACTAAGCCACGGGTGTGCTCGAATTGGACGAGTTTCTGCTGTATTATGAAGATGTTATATATTCTGCCCCATTTGTGATGTTTAACCTGTATCTGTTAGGTCTCATTTTCGTTTATGATAAAGCCTGAGCGATGTGAAATTATTACTTTTATCTTTTGCAAATAAAATAAGTGGAAGTTATGACACTAAATAGTTTAAAAATGAAAGATAACTAGGGGTAAAAGTATGTTAACGTTCTTAATAATACTGAAAGAATAAAAAAGCACTTGGTAATTCAAATTAAATCAATTTGCAAATAAAAAAGATATTCTAGAAGGGTTTCGATTTCAGCGCTTGCGGAAGGCATTTCAAAGGTAAATGAGCATGCGCCGCAAATCGCACCCGTCGTTCTCAATTTGGCACGGAACTGTGCCAAATAACGGCATGCAGCGACTGCATTATAATGAACAGCTTATTCTTGCCCATTTTTTTACAATTACTTTGCGTCTGTTGGGTCCCATATTTGTCAAGTGTAAAGCCTAAGTTAAGTACAAATTAATACTTTTATGTATTCCTCAATTAAAGCAAAACTAGACAAAGTTTTTTAAAGATGTTCACCATGCATGTATATATTTGACAGAAATTTTCTCGGTTTTATGCCAAGTAGACATATAATCCGTCGTCGTCTTCCTTCAGGGTATAGGCCTGTTCCGTCCTCATACGTCCATGTCTGTTCATCGTTTTTTGGGTCGTCCCACGCTTCTTTTTCCCCGTGGTGTGTAATTTAAAATCTGTTTGGGATATCTATATTCTTCCATTCCTTGTATATGTTCTCTCCATCGTTGTCTGTAGTTTGTTATTGTATTGTTAACGTTTTCGACTTCGAGTTCTTCTCGTATAACTTCATTTCTAATTTGATTCCTTAATGTGACACTTTTATTTCTTCTGAGGAATTTCATTTCCGAGGCTTGTATTTTTGATTTGTCTTTTGAGGTAAGGACCCAATTTTCACTTCCATATAATAGCACCAGTACCGCCATTGTTTTATAAAATCTTGTTCTGGTTTCTCTAGTGGTATGTTTATTAACTGTGAATCGTGCCGCATATATATTGGAATTTGTGGAGTTTGTTATCTATTGCTATGGTTATGCACGTTATATTTTTAATTTTGTAATTATAAATATTTTACTCAGAATTATCTATCTCAGATTTTATGACTGTTTAAGAAATACCATGTATTTTTACTTTAAATCAAATAAATACAGTATTTTGCCCTAATTCGTATTTTATTCTGTCTGCAATTTTATTTTTATAATGTTAGCTCCGGTTCGAGACTTGACCCAAATCAAAGGGTGGGTTCCTGCTCAATTATAATTTTCTGTTCAAATATACGCCACTGGCGTCCTAATACTTTAAAACTACGCAGCCGCGAATATGGCTGCTGTAAAATTTCAACAAGTGGTTTGTTTATTGAACGTTTAATTGACTTGGAAATCAAAATTGTGAACAAACTACAGGTATTGTTTGAATTCTAATATTTCGCGCTTCTAATTCTCTTTTGTTCTAGCAATTTACTTGTCTGATTACTTCACAACCGACGTTTAGGTTTGGAAATTGTTCAAATTTGGTGTCTTAAGCTCACAAATGGATTAGCAACTTATGGGATAAATACTCGAACTAGAGGCTCTGATATGCCTGCGATGTCTTCACAGTGGTAATGTCGGTATGGTAACAAATTTCTGCTACCTCGCACTGATAATAAAGTTTTTACAGACCTTTGTACTTTCGCTCCTCCGATGATGCTCGGGAACGGGGCGAATTGGTAAGAATCTCTTCTGGAAGCGGAGCTCCCTTGACCGCGTCCCTGTAGTCTGCAAAAGTCCTGGGTCATTGAAGTCGCAGCTAACCGCCTTCGTAGATTTGACGATGTCGACAAACCAAGATCGGAACCCTTCTTGCGACAAAAATTTTAATGTTGCGTAAAACGCTGCCTTTATTTTCACAGGTGCACTGGAATGTGCTCTACACGATGGTATACTTTTTTCACTGTATTTATTATTTTTGTAGATAATTTCTTAATTTAAAATAAGAGCACAAACTGCATGTCACAGAATTAATTTTATTCATTTGTTTCTCTTTCGCGTCCTTTCATAACAAAAACGAATCTTAAACTAAAGACAGGACATAAACTAAGTTCGTGTGAGATACTTTTTTAAATTTTAAATTCTTATAACTAACTAAAGCTAAACAATGTACATTTATAAAATTCTTGTTCATATTTTAATATTGTCACTGATTGTTTTAGCGCCACTACACGAATTAAAAGGCCGTTGCATGTTCATATTCGTCACTAATTTGATTAATTCCTTATTCACTTCCTTTCAAATTGTTTATTGGTTCATACCTGTGTACTTTTCACCTATAGTTTTTATGCATTTCACATTTGCTAGCTTTCAATAATTCGCTCTTTGCGTATATTCTTATCTTTCTTGGCTAATACGTTTTAGTATCGTTCACAATTTATGTGCAATTAATTAAAATGAACAACTGCATTTAGCAAACATTTTGTAATAATTTCACTTTGTTTAGGCTATTCATTCAGCCTTATTTAATAATTAATTGATAGGAATTTAACTAGTAACCCTGTGAAATGGCAAGTTTCTTCCTGTGCGTTCCTTAATTAATTTTGTCTCTTAACACAAGAATTCCTTTATTAATGTAATTATGATAAAACATTTACTTTAGCATTGCAGCTAGATACAATACCTCTACTCTGTGCTTTAAATTTAATTTTAAACTTTATGCTGCACTCAGAGCAGAGCCGTAGGGCCCAAAATCACTGCACTATATCTTTATCTCGTTCGTATGTTATGTCACAGTCTAAATATTGAAAATGTGATACTTGCTGTATCGCTTTGTCATCTAAGACTATTTTACTTCTTATTGGTTCATCTCCTATAAATGCCATGAGTTTCGATCCGCACCCTTGTCGTACCCCTTTGTTTATTACTATTTCTCTGGAAGTTCCCGCATTATGTTTAATTACAATTTTTGTGTGTTCGTACAGGCTTTCAATTGTTTCTATAAGGTGTTTCGGATACCTCTCTTCCTTTAATACTTCCCATAGTAGTTCTCTGTTTATGCTATCAAAAGATTTTTTTACGTCTACAAAAGCTACATGTTTTTCTTTATTAAACTCTCTTCTCTTTTCAATCAATTGTTTGATCACGAAGATGTTATCGGTGCAGGATCGTCCTTTTCTGAATCCACTTTGTTTTTCGCTTATTATTGCTTCTGAGATTGTACTAAGGCGTTTGTTTATTATTTTGCTATAGAGTTTGTATGCAGCATTAAGTAAGCTTATGCCTCTGCAATTGTCACAAACATCTCTTCGTCTTTTTTTAAATAAATGTTTTACTTGTGCTATTTTCCATTCGTCAGGTATGCTCTTGTGCTTCCAACATTTATTAAGCAGATGTAGTAGCCGAAATTGCAAAATCAGTCCTCCATACTTTAGTAATTCTGATTTTATGTTATCACCACCTGGTGCTTTTTAAAAACTTTTTAATGTTGTTTCAAGTTCTTCCATTGTAATATTGTCTACTTCGCCACTTTGTTCTTCATTTTGTGGAATAGTTAGTTGGTCATCTTGTGTGCACCATATTTTTTCCTAGTATTGAATCCATTCCTCTTCTTTTATTATTTCGATGTCGGCTGTGTCGTTGTCCGTTTTATTGAGATGTTTAATGACTTTGAAGGTGATTTCTTGTCTTCCATATAGATCTTGTTCTATATTCTTAACAAAGTTTTCCCATGATTCGCTGTGTGCTTTTTATTATTAAACTTTTAGCCTTATTTCTCATTTCTTTATAGTAATATTCTGTTTCTGGTGTTTTACGTTATAAATGGGCTAGATATGCATTTTGTTTCTGTTCTATTGCTGTTTGAATTTCTTCATTCCAAATCTTCAATGTTCTTTTGCGTTTTCCCTTCTTTTTTTTCCTAACGTTTCTGTCGCGGCATTTGTTATACACTATTTTATATTCTTCCATTCTACATTTATGTCTTCTTCGGTAATCTTATTTACAAGTTGGCAGTGTAGTCTTCTTTGATATAAGTCTTTTATACTTTGGTCTCGTAACAGGTGTACTTTAAAAATTTGTGTATCTTCTGTCTTCAGCGATTTGATTTTTCTCCATCTAGCTAATATATTAATATCTGATATAATCCGTCTGCATAATATCGTCTTTCTCCAATAAATAGTTTTTGAACTATACTGCCAACAGACCTGTTTTGCGTTATCCAGGGACAGTGAAAATACGATTTATTTTCCGCGGTATGAGTTAGTTGACACTGGGCGGCAACAAAGTTAAATCCATGCTCATCGCGAAAGGTTAAATATAGCTGCATCGCAGGAATTTGAAGAGTCCTGGTGGCTCAGGCAGCGAACACCCGCTACACCCGTGGACTAACGCCGAACAATGAAATCGAATGCGTGGGCTCGTTCGCAGAGCTGAAGTGCGAATCTCATCACCGGTAACATTTTTTATGTGAAAATTAATATAATTTGCATTACCAAGTGTTTCCTTCTATTTTTTCAGTATTATTAGAAACTTGAATATAGTTTTACCTCTAGTTTCATTCGATTTTTAAAATTATTTAGTGTCACATCGTCACTTGGGAGGGAATTCTGAGTAAAGCCATTTACAGATTTTTGTGACTACTGTAGTTTTAAGTAATTGCAGTTAACAGTTTTTGAGACAAAAATATTGGATATAGAACACAACGGTTATTAAATTTTCTGCAAGTTTACCTTAATATTGCGGTACTTTTTTGGTAGCGGACGGTTGTTAAATAAGAAATAATAACTTTTTATTTTTGTTCAGTAAAACTTCAAATAAAGATTATAGATAACTACTTATATACATTTTTATTTAATTAGAACCCATTTAAATACAATTTTCACCAATATGCTAAAAATGACTGGGGTACAAATGTACCTCGCTTGGCAGCAAATGCAAGAAAGGAAGCTTGGCATTTTAAGGTTTAAGGGTTTGTACAAACCACCAAATTCCAAATAATTACGCTTAAGGGTATAGAAGATAGTTAGGTGTATTCATTTCATGTGAAATACATGGTATATATTAATACAAAAAAGTCACTATGTCCACAACAATTTGTAATTTCTTTAAAGAATTCGATAGGGCTGATAACGCTCAATTTAGTAAATGTCATCGATGTTAGCGTAAAGTAATAATTAATAATCAACTCGCGGATGATTAGATAACACTCTTTATAGAGCGTTATTAAATCACGGAGTCATCATCTTATAATTTTGGATGTGTTCGCAGTTTGCAAACTTCGTACATGGCAATGCTGAAAATTACGGTGCTAGTTTTTTTGGTGATTTTTTTCGATATATCTGCAACTCCAGATGGACTTGAAATAAAAATTGAACAAGGCGTTCTTAGAGGTAAATACCAAGAGACATGGAATGGTAGAACCTTTACAGCCTTTTATGGAATTCCTTATGCAGAACCACCCGTGGGAGACCTTCGTTTTAAGGTAAGACAATGCTTTTTTATTTCACGTAAGCTACAATACTAATTAAATTACTAATGACCTGTTACTCTATGTATAAAGGCAGTATAATTTAAATGGATTACTAGCCAATCATTAGCTCAAACTGGGAAAAAAATTAAAACTCATTGTTGATAATGCTTTGAAGCCAAGGTAAAGTGAACACCAAATTTTGGTTTTCATATGTAAGAGACAAGAGCAATTTAATTATACAGCAGCACGATTGCTCAAGGGGCATCTAGAAATATGTTAACTAATTAGCTTACGAAAGTAAATTGTTTTTTTATAATGTAGGTATTTCATCTTTATTGATAGCTAAACTCTCTGCATTAGAGATAACGTTGAGTGGACTCAATTTGAAAACAGCAGAGAAAGTATAAATACATATAGTCTGTTTTTTTGCTTTATGATTCAGAGCAGGCTTTGCATTTGCATTTTTGTAACAGTGTAGGCAGTTAGTGACAAAGGAAAAAACACTAGTTATGTCAAAAACCATTAGAACTGTCAATGTGTTAACTTATAAGCACTATTATACTTAATAAGAGCTAAAATTACTGAACCATTGACATTAAATAAGGTATTGCTTTATTTTAAGTACGTTTATTTAAGCGTGATTGATATCTAACTGTATAGAAACGTCATAAAATTTCTAGACATCTATCTTTTATGTACTAATGTAAAAATAAATATATTATTAATAATTTGCTGATGATTTTTGTTTGTAGAACTGTGTTGTACAAGTTATTATTTATGCTACACATATAACAGGCATTTCAAAATAAAGAGATAATACAAAATACTCTGATAGAACCATTTTCAGAGATATAATTTACCTAGAATTTAGATGGATACACTTCAGGATAATCATCCAGAATCTGATTCAGAAGAGAAATACAACTCGTCTTCCGATTCTGTATCAGATTCTTCCAACCTAATAATAACAGGAGGTATATCATTCACACCAATTTAACAATGTGCTTTGCCCAGTCACTTTATATTAGTAGTTCACAGTGTTCAACGTTTTTTTCCATATGTTTGCTGTTCACAGTGATAGAGATTTAAGCCATAAATTAGCAATTATGTCTTTTGAGGGAGGCTGAGAATTTATGTCCTTATTATAATAGTTCCTACATAAACTCCATGCCAATTCAATTGGATTGTATTGACAGTGGTATGGAGGTAACTAAGAACTTCATGCCCATGTCGTTTTTTGTCAATTAAGTATTGCTTTTGGTCAATATGTAAAGTAAAATTAAACTCCCATAATTGTCGCTTTATTATTTTATCATCAAATTGTACGTCACTTTTAATTAACCATTCCTGTATTTGTAGTTTATTGGACGAGAAATTGGGTGGTTTATCGATAAGAACCGAATTATATGGTGCATTATCCATAATTAATACACATTTTCCATTCAATTTAGCCAAAGCAGGGATTAACTAAAAAAAACCTAAAAATGTCACCATTGATACCCTGTCATTCTTGTCCGAGTCCAACAGTAAGTCACATCCTGGTAAAGTTTCATCCAAAAACATGAATAAACATTTTTCACTATAATTTCGAAATTGTAAATATTTCCTTTAAAAGTAAAAAATTCCAAATTTTCTTCTTAATATCTTCCCTGAAACTCTGTTCCTCCCAAGTTAGAAATTCCTTTTCTTTATTCATATTATCAGTCGGTTATTGCTGGAGTTGTGATTTTGCTTCGTTTCGATTTCTGTGTTGCATTCGAAATCTAGCCTTATAAGAAATTGTTAGAAATGTTATATCTGTTTAATTCTTAATACTTACATCGAAGATTTGACCAATTCTTCCAATGATGGCTGTTTTACTTAAGTTACCATTGATATCTTTTATATTGGTAGAACGGCGTTTTATAGCCTCTTTGGTTTTACTATTACCTAATACTGTTTTTTCTTGGCATTTTATTAAGATTTGCTGAAGTGTCAACTTGACAATCCCGGCAACCTGGATTTTGACATTAGTTATATTTTGTAACTAAACTGTTGTACACTGCTAAAATAATATAACTGCAAAGCCTGCTCTGAATCATAAAGCAAAAAAATAGACTATAGTATAACCTCTGAATTGAAAAATATAGATTTACGTACGATCACGACCTACGATAGTACTACTTTATTTTAACATTTCTGCAAATTTGATTCCACCTTCATAAGTGTTACACTGAAAAAGTACTTAGAACTACTTACCAAGTACTGCAAGAAGTGACATTTATTTCTATACGATTTTTTAACTGAATGCATGAAATAGTTATTTACATGATAAGTGCGGGAACAGCAGTTTTGCATATGAGTGCGACAGTTTTTACACGAGTGCGCGGCAGCGCACGAGTTGAAGAATGTCGCACGAATAAAGCAAAACTATTCCCGCACGTGTTTTGTATATTATTTTTTGCACGGATCCTCCACAATGCCGAAAAATGTCAATATAGAAATTATTCGCTTTTAATTTGTCGAAAAAAATCAAGTCGGTGCGTTGATGTCGATAATGTCGGTAACTATCTGATCATTTAAATAACTGTCAAGTTTTGGTCGACAAACTTTTGAGTAAAAGAACAATTCAAGCATGTTTTCGGACGAAGAAGACTTGGAATGTACACCACCCGAAATTAGAAACACAGCAAATGTAGCTGTGAATAATTTATTGCCAATAAAATCACGACACAGGTATGAAAATACATATAATTCATATGTTAAATGGTGTGAAGTGAAAAAAATAAAAAATCATACTGAAAATGTTTTACTGGCCTATTTTCAAGAAATAAGCGAACATAAGAAGTCGTTATGGTCAATATACAGCATGTTAAAGTCTTGTTTAAACATTAAAAATAATGTTGACATTTCAAAATATCCGAAATTAATAGCCCTTTTAAAAAGGAAAACCGAACACCGTTGTCCTAAGAAATCGCAAGTTTTTGATGATGAACATATCACAAAATTCTTAATAAATGCACCAAACAAAGAATATTTACTCATGAAGGTAATTATTTTTTATTTATTTGAACATGGTCCTCACATCTAACATTCATTTACAGACAGTGTTGGTTATTGGCATTTCTGGAGGATGCCGCAGAGGAGAACTTTGCAAAATGTTGATTAAGGATATTGTTTTTAAAGATGATATCATTCTAGTTTCTGTTCCTGAAACAAAAACATATGTTAAAAGAGAATTTGCTATAACGAAAAATGAATGGGTTGAAATTATTACTCAGTTTTTAAAAATAAGGTTGTTGGTCAAAAATAATGACAGATTTTTCCTTACATACCGTTCTGGCAAATGTGTCAATTTACCTGTTGGTGTAAATACTATTGGGAAAGTACCATCTTTCATTGCAACTTACTTAAAGTTGCAAAATCCTCACGAGTATACGGGGCACTGCTTTCGCAGAAGCAGCGCAACATTGTTGGCAAACAAAGGAAGTAACTTTCTTTCAATTAAACGTCATGGTGGATGGAAATCCTCCGCAGTTGCGGAAGGCTACATTCAAGAATCGTTAATAAATAAAATTCAAGTGGCAGAAACTTTGTCCGAGTCAGGTCCCTCAGGGTCAAATACTAGCCATGTCGCTAATGCATATATTAGTAACGCCCTTACAAATGAAAACACCATAAGATGTCCGGGCATTTCTATTTCTACCTGCGAAAATTGCACATTAAATATAAACATTTATAACCATGATAAAGAAAACAATAATTAATATGATATGATTTTGTATTTACCTGGGTACCTCGTTTGCACTTTTTTTTTTGGTTAGGTGGAAATCCGAGTGACAGGACTGTATTATAGAATTTCTCACAGATGGCGCTGACTTGGCTTGCAATGATTTTTAATTATTTTGAGAGTATTTCTGCTGTATTACCTTAATAAAAGTTGTAAAATGCATTTTTTTATTATAAACTTCGGCTTTGATACAATAATCTACTTTTAAACCATTTTTTAAACGAGAAAAATCTCTGTGCTCGTTGCAAGCATTAGTGCGGTAAAAAGCGAGAATGATTGTAAATTTGACGTTTCCGATCGTTGGTTCCGTGCGTAGTCACTTGATTTTTAATAGAGGAGTGCAAAAAGTGCGTTTTTCAAGTTTCTGTTATTGAAAACTCCCGAAAAATCGTGTGATAAACACCCGAGACAGTGGAAAAAGTCGGATAAAACATATTATTTTGTTATGATATTTATATTTTCACAATAATATAGTAGTCTAATAGTTTTGGAACTGCGGTTTTGGAATTTACGTAATTTGATATAAATTTTGTGAATTTTACTTACACCGCACATGTTTTTAAATACTTGTAACTTTAAGCCAATCAAATTATACCTTATTACTACCTCTAAAAGGCAATACAACCGACGTTATTCTATTTTTACTTTCCTCGTTTAAAAGACGAAGTATTGTAATCGCGAAAAAATCACCTTCCGAGATTTGTTCAGACCTTCACGTGTCAGGGTTTTCACTGGTTTTCTCAATTGCGTTTGTCTATTTGTCTGCCTGTTGCAGGTATAACTAAAAAACTATTTGTTGAAGGAAGATGATATTGTGCATGTTGCCATGAAACCGAGAAAATTTCGGTCAAATATATACAGAGTGAGCGCTTTAAAAAATAAATGTATGTCTATTTTTGCATTAACTTAGGAATAGACAAAAGTAATAATTTGCACATAGCTCAGGCTTTACACTTGACAAAAATGGAACCCAAAAGATACAAGGTTGTAAAAGAGACAAAAATGAGCAACAATAGGCTTGTTGAATGTAATGCAGTGTAATCGACCATATGCGAGGCATTCCTCCGTGATAGCATGAGATCGATGGGTGCAGCCTGCTGCCACCCGTTGAAATCCTTTTGGCAGGCGATGAGCTCGAATCCCGTCTGCAATACATTTTTATTTTCAAATTGATGTAATTCGCATTACCAAGTGTTTGCCTTTATTGTTACCTTTATGTTATTTGTACCTCTCCTTTACTTAATTTTTTTAAATATTTAGTGTCACAATTAATACTTGCGAGGTTAATTCTTAATAAAGCTCTTTACACAATTTTTAACCTGCATACAAAAAATAAAAGAGAAATACGACCATTGGGATTTTCACTTTACGCAGATAGGTACACGGTTTTTAAACGTATCGGATACTTGGCATATTGTGAAATTTATTTGGTCTTGTCCAATTTGGGAGTGACGACGTTTCATACCTGGTGAACGAGAAGATTAATCCTCACCCAGCATATTAGCTGTAATTCATCCACAGGACTAGTCTTTTCCTAAATACTTCGATTTAACATCAGCAGCTAGACAGACTTTGATACGACACTTATCTATAGTCTGTAAATTTCATCTACATTGCGACTTGCAAGTAAGTTAACGTATACAACAGTTAAAAAAATACAAATATAAACTACATTATATACGACCAACAACAATTTAAATATGTAACGGACACTAAATTAGGCTCGGAGGATGAAAATCATTAAATGCCCAAATTTACTTGTAGCAATGGTTGTTATGTGAACGTTGTAAAAAAACTGAAGTATATTGTTGCTGGCACTGTCAGTCGATGTCAAATGCGATGTTAGCAGGTTAGGATTTTCGTCAGTCTGACACGAACTGACGCAAAACCTAACCTTGAATTTATTTTTATTTCACACAATAATGACATATTTTAGACATTATAAAGTGTCAAATAACAATTTCTTATCAATGAGGTATTGCAAAATACGAGTAGTATATTATTATGCGAGTTTTATAAGAAGCATTTTGTAACACGCACGGGAGTAAGTGTGACCAAATGCCTTATAAACGAGGTATCATACAGTATTTCATCTATTCCAGTGGGATAAGTAACTCATTACGTTATTCATTTGAGACTATTTCCTTTAGGTAATGAAGCTCATTATACCACTCAGTTATGTAATCGCTAAGCACTCGTTTGTAACTTACACACACGTATATTATTGATGCTTTTATCTCACTTGCATAGTAAATAACTATTATCTACTTTTTCATTTTTTTTGTCCATTACGATACGCAAACGGGTAAGTGGCGTGTTAATCTGTTACGTTATTGTTGTATTTTGATCAAGATAACCCGATAGTATTTCAATTAATTATTATTATGCCTTTACGCTATTAAAATTTACTATTTCCATGACTTTTAATAGTGGTTCGCTAATTTTTTTATGCAGTGTACAATATTTTTCTAGAATGTCCATTACCTCAATTATAACTGCAATATAAATGTTTACAATTATGTTATTCTTTTTGTTGAATTGGTTAAAATAAAAAGAATAATTGAAAATGGGAAAAAATAATAGTCATCCTTAATCCCTGTTTAAAAATGCAATTAATTTAAATGCTTGTCATAAAATTTAAAAACATATAATATTTGAGTTTAGAATCGACATCTTAGCAGAAAAGGGTTTTAATAATCTGAAAACTACTTAAACGACGAGCGATAATAACTCAATTATTAAAAAATCTGTAAAAGGCTTTACTCAGAACTTCCCTCGCAAGTGGAAGTTTTTAAACAACAATTTTGAAAATTGGAAAAAAACATTCTTGAAGGTGTTTACCCTGTATCTGTTGGATCTTAAGTTTGCCTATTTTCGCCAATATTACTTTTATATAACTAATAGTTCTCGAGTTAAAGCAAAAATAGGCGCAATTTTAATTTTTACAGTGCTCAACCCGTATATATTTAACTGAAAGTGTATTCGCTTTCGAGCCAGGTAGACACCTAATCTGCATGCAAAATTTTGTCTTCTTTCAACAAACAGTTTTAAACTACACCGCCAACAGACGGACAGACAGACTAACAGATAGACAAATTTAAGAAAACCTGTTTTTTGTCTAATAGAGACGCTAAAACGTGAAGACGTAACAAATCTCAGAATGTGATTTTTCACGATTACAATACTTCCTTCGTCTTTCAGACGGGAAAAATAATAACGAAAACTACACATTTCAATTACCTCTGCGGACAGTAAGTTTTTTAAAATCGAACATAAGCAAAAAATAACAATTGTGTTGCTAAGTGACACCCTATAGGGTGCATTGGTGTCAATTTAACGTACCTGTTATTTAACAGGGTACGGCCTCTAACAACTTTCTCTATTTTTCAATTGCAAAGTGAATTAAAAAAGAATAATTGAAAATGGAAAAAAATAATAGTCATCCTTAATCCCTGTTTAAAAATGCAATTAATTTAAATGCTTGTCATAAAATTTAAAAACATATAATATTTGAGTTTAGAATCGACATCTTAGTAGAAAAGGGTTTTAATAATCTGAAAACTACTTAAACGACGAGCGATAATAACTCAATTATTAAAAAATCTGTAAAAGGCTTTACTCAGAACTTCCCTCGCAAGTGGAAGTTTTTAAACAACAATTTTGAAAATTGGAAAAAACATTTTTGAAGGTGTTTACCCTGTATCTGTTGGATCTCAAGTTCGCCTATTTTCGCCAATATTACTTTTATATAACTAATAGTTCTCGAGTTAAAGCAAAAATAGGCGCAATTTTAATTTTTACAGTGCTCAACCCGTATATATTTAACTGAAAGTGTATTCGCTTTCGAGCCAGGTAGACACCTAATCTGCATGCAAAATTTTGTCTTCTTTCAACAAACAGTTTTAAACTACATCGCCAACAGACGGACAGATAGACTAACAGATAGACAAATTTAAGAAAACCTGTTTTTTGTCTAATAGAGACGCTAAAACGTGAAGACGTAACAAATTTCAGAATGTGATTTTTCACGATTACAATACTTCCTTCGTCTTTCAGACGGGAAAAATAATAACGAAAACTACAGATTTCAATTACCTCTGCGGACAGTAAGTTTTTTTAAATCGAACATAAGCAAAAAATAACAATTGTGTTGCTAAGTGACACCCTATAGGGTGCATTGGTGTCAATTTAACGTACCTGTTATTTAACAGGGTACGGCCTCTAACAACTTTCTCTATTTTTCAATTGCAAAGTAAATTAATTATTGCCACGTTGGCATTACTTTTCGATTGACATATCCATAAACGTTTTCGAAAAAAAAATATTAGCAGGTTTTTCAACGTAAAACAGTAAAGAGAATTATTTGCTATGAGCTATATTTTAGAATCTGTATGATCGGGAAGTGCTGGGCATTAGCGTGTACAAATAAATTAGGCGGAATTGTTATCATGTTTATTTAATCAATGATGAAGTTTAATTACCTATGTTACGCCAATGTACGTACATCACGATTAAACATGACCTATAATTTAGAAGTGTCAAGTATTTAGTCATTGTTACTAAAATTGGAGAGGACATTCTTATTCAAAAGTACTTTAGAGTGAGAGCGGACAATGATCTGTCCGTACCCTGGTAAATGACAAATACGTCAAATTTACATTTACCTAGAGACACTTAAAGGTCTTTATGGTTATGATCGATTTGAAAAAAAATCAATCTTTCTGCATTGTGTCAAAGTTTAATATATTCGGCATGAAAAAGCTGTCACTATATAGGGTTATTCAATTTCAAGACATATCATTGCGATTTCCAAAGCAGTAAGAGATGCCGAGTCGGTTAAATTAAGTCAAAGTTGCACATTCTAATGCTTAATAATATAAAAAAAATTGATTAGACCTAGCCGCCTTAATTTTTGAGTTACATAAAAAAACAAATATTTGTCGATGTTTCTTTTTTTGGTCGTACCGTATGATCGAAAACTTTTATCTTCTAGAGGGTTGTGGATTTTTTAAAGTTTAGTTTATGTTGGCAGTGATGAGTAAAGGTATTTAATAATATAACCTATACAATTTATACAGAATCACTTAACTTTGACAGAATGTTTAATACTGAACACAAAGTGGTGCTGTGTATGGAAAATGGAGGAAATCACTTTGAACAGCCGTAACTGTTTTTGTTATTAACATTTTTATGTATTCAACAAAAATGTTTGTATTTGTTAAAATGACATGACTGCTATAACCTTTATAAGATATAAAATGCCAATGTGACTTTTACTACCAAGCCTGCCAACAGAATTTTTAACAAAGTAATTCCACGGCTCTCTAGAGGATAAAAGTTTTCTGGTCATACTATATGTCGATTATTATGCTACTCAGAACAAAAATATTTTTTATTGTATACGAAGCAACCAACAGTAGGTATTCCAATAGCAACTCCCCGATAGTAGTATTATTCCGGAAAATTATTGAAATCTCAGATTTAAACATAATTCGAATCAGATAAGTGTCCTTTTCGTAACTAAATTGGAAAAAATCTTGTATGAAACACTTTGCATAAATAGGTATTAACATTATTAGGACACTTTCTACTTCCCTCGTCTGAAAAACGAAGGAAGTATTATAATGGCGAAAAAATCACCCCCGGAAATTTATTCAGATTTTCTCGTTTAACTCATGAACTATTGGTTAAATCAAAGTAATATTTTGCACATAGCTAAGGTTGTTACCCTGAAAGAAAATCCGCATGTTTTGGACTCAAAATGTACAGGGCGAACGCCTTAAAATTTTAAAATTGGTTTTCTTTGATATTTTCAAAATATTTAGTTTCAAAACTCCACTTGCGAGGGAAGTTACGTGTAAAGCCTTTCACAGGTTGTTAAAGAAGAACTCAGGTCTGGTCGTCTTAGAGTTTTACCTGTTTCTATAATTTTCAATATGGCAATATTGGCAATGTGACTACTACTTTTCAAAATTAGCGAAAGTTACTACTTGATGGAAATCATGCTAGTACACTGAAAAGAGATCAGTTTATTTAATTAATAGATACAGGTAGTGAAGTACAGAGATTTGAGTTTTCGGATTCATTAAAGAATAATGTTAATATTTGCGGGCTTTCAGTATTAGGCGTTTCAGCTGCAGATGATAGATACTATAAGTCAGCGAGTTACTGATCAGGTCTTATTAATGATTAAAATTAAAGATTCAATTTTTAAGGTACTTACTTTAGCAATTGAAAATTTAGTTAGGCCAACAATTATTGGACTAGATTGGATGCAGAGGAATCAAATTTAGAAGGGCGAAACCTTAGTCGAGTATGAGAAAGAGATAGTAATGTAGACTATTGTTTATTATTAATGAATAAGAAAAATCTATTAAAGCCAAGATTGTTGACCTTCAGACAAAAACGATTGACAAGTATGACTAGCAGATACTAGCGGACAAATAAATCAAATTAAGTAAATAGTGTAGCAATTAGATATGAACTGTATTCACTACAAGATACTTAAATATCAAGATATTTATCGGATAAGCCAGAGTGTCTGTTAGTAGGTTATAAATAAAAACACTATTAAACTGAGGAACTGTTTATAGTATATAGTTCTTATCAGTTGTATGAATTTTGTGAAAAAGTTACGTACCAACATGTGAGCAAACGAAAATGAAATCAAGCTTGGCTATGAAATATTTGTTGTATGAATAATATGTTGGTAGCACTGTAAGTCTATGTCAAATTCGAGGTTATCAGGTTAGGTTTTGCGTCAGTTTTGACACAAACCTACCCAAAACCTAACCTGCTAACCTCGAATTTGACATAGACTTACAGTGTCCCAACATTTTATTCATAAAACAAATATTTCAAAGCCAAGCTTGATTTCATTTTCCTTTGCTCACATGTTACTAACCCCACTGTAGTTGTGGCAAAAGAGAATAATTCGGTTAGATTATGTTTAGGTTCGCGGTTTCTAAACGCACTAATCTTACCCGATCGGAAGTATCTGAGTATTTTTGAAAAATTTAACCATATTTTATACCAAATATCACCAATGTTTCTAACCACTGGGTTTTGGCCGGTGAAGATAGCAGAATACTGAAGACTGTACAGTGTACACGGCGTTTTTGCACAATGGTAGGTAGATTCCACCAGTTTTACATTTTGCCATCGTATGTACTTCAGCATCCGCAAGTCACATACGGTAGCATCATTTTTTTTGTTACCTGGCCTCAAGAACTACGTTTTCTTTAAAGTTGCCAAAGAAGTTATATTTTAGAGCTATCACTTCATATGGAAGGCTTTTTTGTGTAGTTTATGATAGTCATTTGAACTTTCTACCAATCTTCTTTTTAGCTTTTTTACTTCCCTAGTCTAAAAGACGAAGGAAGTATTGTAATCACGAAAAAATCACCTTTCAAGATTTCTTCATATCTTCACGTTTCAGGATCCCTAGATGACGAAAAACAGGTTTTCTCAATTCCGTCTGTCTGCCTGTTGGCGGTATAACTCAAAAACTATTTGTCGGAGGAAGATAATATCTTGCATACACATTATATAACTATCTGGCATAAAAGCCAGATAATTTCAGACAAATATATACAGGGTGAGCACCTCAAAAAAATAAAATGTTATTTATTTTTTATTTAACTTAGCAATAAATACAAGTAATAATTTGTACATAGCGCAGGCTTCATTGTCTGTATGTATGTATTATCTGTAACCTCATTTACCTTGCGATGTAGAGGCTGGTGCTTTATGCACTGGCATCTGGCGGGTACAATGCTCAACTTGCCCCGGATTCGAGATACAGAGTTGAAGCTCGCCTTTGGTGCTTGCGCAGGAACCATTCTGTGAGGTGTGTGTCTTGGTGATGTGTTGACCTTGTTACTCTATCTCTTAAGTCTGTGGTTCTGAGTAGAGCACAGTTAATTTGATGCCCAACTGTGAATGGTTTCACCGAGCCCGATTGCAATCGCCAAGGTTGCGGAAAAATTCCGACCCCCGCGGGATTCGAACCGAGGAATTGCTTAATGCAAGCCTGGCGCTTACCCAACTGCGTCACGCAGCTTCTCTATAACCCAATAGATACAGAATATATGTTGTACGATACAAAAGAAGCGACGAATTAGTGCATTACTTAATACAGCTACAACGCAGAAATTCGAAGGATCGGTGCTCCGTAGCTCAGGTAGAAATAGCCCGTTCCCTTGCAATATCCCACAAAATGTTGGAACTGCATACGCAGTCCGCCTGCCCTTCAAATTCCACCACCGGTAACGTTTTTTTTTATTTGAAAAAGTATTTAATTTATTAGAAACTTGAAGATATCTTTACTCCTAACTTAATGCGATTTTTAAAGTTATTAAGTGTCACAATGTCGACGAGGGAAGTTCTGGGTAAAGCCTTTTACAGATTTTTTTTGTAGTCAAATCATGCATTGTAAAATTGTGCCACAGCAATTTCGTTTTAAAATAGAAGCTAAAAATGGTTTTACAGCTTTTAATCCATACACGAACAGTGACAACATCCTATTTCGGCTCCTAATTTATCTTTGATTCTTCTGCTTGATCTCAAATTTTTGGTTTCATGTGCTCACAGATATCACATCTTTTTTTTTTTGACTGAATATTCCAATAAGCAAAACGTTTGTATACTTAATTAAATTTGTCTTTGACATAGAGGGGTTATTATTTTCTAGGTAGTATGTATTGTAAATCCTACAAAAGTTACTATAGTTAACAAACATTTTTTATAAATACAGCTTGTCCGTACTTTGTCTGCAATAGTTTTGGTAGGTCTTCAAAACATTTACGCATTTTTTTCCTTTTGGTTTTCGTTAGGACGACTACATTTTATTTGTTTATTATTTACAATAGAATTATGCTGTCGCCTTTCAGGTTACAATGTTGAACGTACCGTTCTTGAATGGCAAGAGTGTTTAGAAACATACGTTTACAAACCTGAAGTCTCTTTTCCTTTATCATTAAGTAGTACAGATTGTAATAGTATATATGAAATCTCCGTTATTGTTTTTACTACTGTTTTTGTGTTTGCTAATACTACAAGTCCGTCTATGTAAACTTTTTATATTCGTTCCAGTTAATGTTATTCCAGAAGTTTTTAAATGTATGTTTTCTGTTACTGTATTGCATATGCTTGCTTTTGCTTTTCTACAAATAAAGATTTACATGTATATCCTCAGTCTCCTATGCCTTTTTCATAGTCTTGAAATGCATTGGTTTCATTTTTCCTTCTTCTTCTTCTCGGCTTCTACCACCCATCAAAGGTCTTTTCCGATTTGACAACTTCCTTCTATTTCCTCCGATCTTTGGCATCTCTTTTCCACTGGTGTATATTGAGCTTTTGGAGATCTTGGAACACATTATTTAACCATCTTATACGTGGCCTCCCTCTTGGTCGTGTTTTTGCGGGTTGGCTATTCAATACACGTTGTGTTGTGTCATCTGGTGTCATCCGTTGTACGTGTCCTAACCACTGTATCCGCATACGCTTGACAACATTGATTATATCTGGTTCATTATATAGCATCCTTAGTTCTGCGTTGAAGCTCTGTCTCCATTCTCCTTTGTCTTGCACTGGTCCGAATATTCTACGAAGTATTTTTCTTTCAAATACCCTTAACCTTTTTTCTTCATTCTTAGTTAGGGTACATGCTTCGCATCCGTAGATTAGAGTGGGTCTTATTATGGTGTTATATAGACTCAGTTTGGTTTTCCTTGATACGAGTTTTGTTTTAAGCAGGCCATTCATGGCAAAATAGGCTCTATTAGCAGTATATATTCTGGTTGATATATCTTCGGTTAATCTCCTTTCTCATTGATTATCGCCCCAAGGTATTTGAATGTAGTTACTCTTGCTATTCCTAACCTTCTGATTTCTTGTGGGTCCTCTTGTTCTGCATTTCTTGATATTCTTAGGTATTTTGTTTTATCCGTGTTTATACTAAGCCCCACGTCTTTCGAATTTTCTTCCAGATTTCTGTATGCTTCTGCTGCGTTGCTCCCTTCTATACTGAGTGTCATCTGCATAGCCCAGTACTTGGTTTCTATTTCTAAACAGGTAATTATTGTGTGGTATAAGATTTCTTTGTATGATTCCGTCCAGTATCATATTAAATAATAATGGGGATAGTGCGTCTCCCTGTCGTAACCCAATGTTGCTATTGATGAGTTGTGTTTTCTCTGCTCCGACTTTTATCTTGTACTGTAGATTTTTCATAGTCATCAATATTAATTGCTTTTGCGGTGTTCTTAACTTATCTAAGGCTTGTTTCACTGAGCTATGTTGTATACTGTCACATGCTTGTTTATAGTATACAAATATGCTATGGAGATCAATAAATATCATACTCCCTCCTCTTTTCTGTTATTTGACGTAGTCGAAAAATCTGGTCCATTGTAGATTTACTTTTCTTAAAACCCGCTTGATAGTCTTTATCTTACCCTCTACGTGCATTTGGAGCCTTTCTAGTAATATATGTGACAGGGCTTTGTATGCCGTATTGAGGAGGAATATTCATCTGTAGTTGGCGCATATTGCTCTATCTCCCTTTTTATGTATTGGGCATATGTTCCCTACATTGCAGTCTTGTGGCATCTCTCCGTTCTTCCATACTGCTAGGATTAGATTGTGTATTTTTTCCATAGGTACGGTCCTCCAGCAATTAGTGCTTCTGCTGGGATCTCATCTTCCCCTGGTGCCTTGGTCTTTTTCAATTTATTTATACTGGTTCTGGCTTCGCCATATGTTGGTTCTCTTTCTAATTCATTTCCTTCTCCAGTTCTTTCTTCTTCTTCATCTCTGTCTTTTTCGATGTTTTGGTTTCCTATTTCTTCTACCTCTTCTTGATTTCGGCTCAGTAGCTCTGTAAAATATTCTCTCCATCTATTGATTATATGCTCCGTATTTACTAGTATCTTTATCTAATAGTTTCATTTTTTGGTCATCTCAATGCTACGCACTCTTCGCCTCCCATTCTCTTTTATTTAACTCTTCATTGATTATTGGCATTATCCATCAACAAGCACTATGTGGAAATTTTCTAAAACTAAACAACGTTATGAAATTGGTAGTAAAAATTGTGAACAAGATTAGAACTCAAGCGTTACAAAGAAGATCATTCAAAACCTTGGCCAATGAAATTGACTGTCAGTATGGGAGCTACTTCTTCACTCTAAAGTCCGAAAGTTAAGTAGAGGATGAGTGCTAAAACGTTTTAATGATGTCCTATCTACCATAGTTCAAATTTCAAACAACGCGATGAACCGATTCCGGAACTGGAAAATTCAATCTGGCTTAGAGATTTTGGTTTTCTTGTGGACATTACAGAAAAATTAAATGAACTTAATTTGCAGCTTCAGGAAAGAAACTAAGAACTAGCGGAAATGATTTCTGATATAAAAGCATTTATCAAAAAGCTTGAGTTTTGTGAACACTACCTAATCAACCGCGATGCCAAGCATTTTCCTATTATTTCAGAAAAAATATTACAAAATCCATTGGAACCCTATGACAGTAAATATCATGTAGAAATAGTTTCTAACTTGAAGGATTACTTCAAAAATCGTTTTACGGATTTCAACGAAATGGCTTTAGTGGCGCAATTTGTTGTTTCACCCTTCACGTTCACGGAATTTGATATCCAACAGTTTGCAACTTGTGTTATGCAGAACTTTGGCAAAGATATCGCTGCGTTACTTTTTTGTTATTTTTATTCACTTTTATTAAATCGTATGTGACATGCTATTGTAGCTGTAGGTATGGATGTAGTTATGTAGTATGTATTAGTAATATTAGTTATTCTGTAATTAGTTTTTTATTAGTATGTATTAGTTAATAGGTAGCTCACTGTTTATTTCAAAATTATCAAAGTAGCTCAACACATTAAAAAGATTGGCGACCACTGTTCTAGAGTCTGTAGTAGTTTTCTTTTGAAACAGCCCGTAATGAGGGTTTGAGCAGCACCCTGTATAAGGTATTATTTCCCTTATCTTGTTTCGTTCAACTTTCTTCTAACATTACAATTCTTGTGTTCATTTGTTACCTCTCGTTTTCTCTATAGTTCTATTTAACATCTCTTTTCTGAGTTATTTGGCCTCTGCGGAGTTTTCTTTACTTCCTGTAGCATTTCCTTCGTCATATTCTCATCTCCTTCATCTCTCTATTACAGGGTGCCTGGATGACAAAAAAAGGTTTTCTCAATTCCGTCGCTCTGTCTGTCTGTTGGCGGTATAGCTCACAAACTATTTGTTGGAATAAGACGATATTTTGCATACACATTTTGTATATCTACCTGGTATGAAACCGAGAAAATATTAAGCAAATATATACAGGGTGAGAACCTTAAAAAATGAAATTCTGTTTATTTTTGCTTTCAATTGAGGACTAGATAAAAGTAATAATTTGCACATAGCTCACGCTTTGCCCTTTACAAAAATGGGACCCAATAAATACAGGATAAATGTGGTACGAGACAAAAGGAAGCAAAGAATAAGGGCGTTTTGTTGACCTTTAGAGGCCGGGAACGGTTTAAATGCTCCAATCTTTGCGCGAGGCTGTGCTTCGCATTATAGTCAGGAATCAGGGGCATAAATTCGATCATAGGATGTGCTGTTACGATACTTTTGGAGTGTCCCCCGTAGTATCGAACTTTCGCTAGCTGAATTTTTGAACTTGAATATTTATGGTTGGCTTTTGTCAATTTTTGCATGCTTTAAACTAGGTATAATTAGCTGTATCTTATTTTTAATTATTTTCCTATAATTATCAAGCAGTTTGGTAAGCAACTCTTCGAATAATTACCCATATTCTACTAATTAAATTTATTTTGGTCATATTCCTACAGATATTTGTAAATTGCAAATTATTCTGCACTATTCTATTTGTTGCTAGATAAAGGATATCACTTCTTGCAGTCAAATTTTTCAGGCTGTTTTTTTTTGCATCTTCTGGCCCAAAAATTTTGGAAAGTTTTGATAACTGGTAACTGGTGGATTTTTGAGCTCTTTCCCATTTTAAAACTTGGTGTAGGCTGCTAGTGCCTCGGCCGTGTGCTTAAATTTGTGAGCTAATTAGTATAGCTCAGCTCCGTTTTGATTTTTCGGAGGATCTGAAAAAGCACATGTGCCCTTAAGACGTTCGTATTTGATTTGGTTATACTTGCGTCCTTCGCAACTGCGGATTCGTTTGAGGCCGGCATTGTTTCTGCCCTTTCCTCTGGCTCAATTCCAGCGTGAGGTAAGATAAGGCCAGTTTCTTCTTATTTGGGACTTATTTGGGCGTTGTGCGTTATAGCCATTTACTGTGGGATGCCATTTCCTGTCGGCTACGATCTTGGGAGAGTTTGGACGCTTCCTGCGAGAGGTTGGACTTCTATCTGAAGAGGCTTAGCATTCCTCGTTCGGCTGCTCTCCGCGGGCACCCAAACCGTCGATTCGGGCTCCTGAAATTAGCGAGTAGTCAAGGAATTCTGCAATTCCCTGGGAGCTACGCTAGAGGGTGTAGCACTGCACTCACCTGCGACCCAATCACCGCTTCCTCGGTCCGCTGGGCCTCACGCTGTGTCTGCCGGAACCCCCGTTGCTTCTGCCGTCGTCGCCCCCCCCCCCCCCGCAGGCCAAAGGTTAGGAGCCGACATGTTTTTTTCTACAGGCAAGAAACTGATTTAGTTATCACTCCTTGTGCTTGGTGTAATCTTATAGTTAGTTATTAGAATCTCGTCTCGTTAACAGATAGGGCTATTGCAAATTTCGAGCGTCCATTTTGTGCAGGCTACTGATCTTTATTGAATCTTTAATCGAGTTTAACCGAATTGGTAAAGACAGCTCTGCGGCTCAACCCTGTAGGAGCCTTCGGTTTTGAATTGGCCCCGAACCACGGCGTCTCCGTGGAACCTACGAATTTACAGTTTAAATTAGCCCTCATGTTGCTGCCTTATTTGCATTCGTGGGCAGCCTGGCGAATTAACCTCAGAACGCTTACTAGAGTTCTGTTTAGGTGGTTCCGCTGCTGAGGCTGGGGGTTTGTCGGCCGCCGCGCCCTATTGAGCTCCCCTGCAAATTGTATGTTAGGTCATCCGCGCTAGTATTTCAGTTTTAAGGCAGTACTTACCGCATGTTGCCTACGGTTTGCTCGATATCCTCGGGTTTATCTCGACGCCATTTGCATGTCGGTCGCTGAGGTCTGACGTCATATTTAGCGTATAGTGGCTAGAGAACCGATTACGGTAGCCGATTGTCTTACTTTGGAGTCGCGTGAACCCGTTAATTATTTTGTCGGAACTCTGTTTGCGGCGTTCGCGATTTTTCCGCGTTATTGTAATTTATTTGCGAGCCTCTAAGTAGATACAAGTTTGCCGAAAGTTTATTCAAGCGATTGCTTTAGCGTTCATTTATGTACCTGATGTATTTCCACTGAGAAAACTGCTCTGTCACTATATGGGCATACATCCTGGTAGTTTTGACATTAGAAATTTTGGAATAATTACTTTAGAATCTTTCTGAGCTGATATTCGGGGTTTCGCATCAGCTGAGCGCTTGCATAACCTGGCCCTGCTATATCCTGCCTCACAGGGATTAATCTATTTTTTTTGTAATTTAATACTCGCTACGCTCCGTTTTTAACCGCGCAATGTTTTAATGTGTTAGCCCATTCACAGGTCATAGTTATTACTGCTCGTGGGCTACTGTTTGCTCGATATTTATATTTATTATTGCATGTCGCATACTGTGTGTTTTCTTTGTTGTTGCTAGAAATATACAAAGGTTCATACTTATTGCCAAGTATCGCCTTTGCTACTTGTAACTAATTTTGCCTACTGCCTGCTGTGATTTATATATATATGTTAGCCATGCACTATAGTACCCACCAATATTTAAAATAAAGCTGTGATCTAATCATTGGTTGTTGATTTGCTTATTTTTGACTTGCTGGTTTTTATCTTCGACCTTGTGTAAGGTCCGGCACAAGGAATTGGATCTGAGTCTAGGACCTGGCGCCCAGTCCTTTTTTTTGTATTCTCTTTCAGCATAGCTGGAACCCGGCGACCCTCGCGGCGAGCTAGCCCAACTAGGCCGATAGTTACCAGCCGGCAAAATAACCAATATAACTTTCGCCAAAAGGTAAGGCCGACCGTCTATCTTCCCTTACAGTGCACTCGAAGATATAGTTTTAAAAAATGTACGCCATCTGATATTACTTTGCGGATCTAAATGTGGAGGGTTCCATTCTTTTTGTAATTGCAAAAACCTAAAAACAATATTTTCCGAATTTATTTTTATTACTAAAAATTAATGAATTTTATGCATATATCGCATTTACAAGCTTAATTTTAATTTTTTTTTAAAGTTTCTTAAACTAGTGGAAAGCTTATTCTTTCTAGATTTAGATGATATAAAACTAATCTCAAAACTATTTTTATGAAGTGCTGCAGAAATTGTTTAAACAAACCCTACGGGGAATGTGCAGTATAAATTTCAGCGTCGATGTATTTTGAAAGCTATTGCACATAAATATATACATCCAGTGTATGAAATGTGTAAAAAAGAAAGAATAAACTTTTAATTAAACCATTATCTGCATTGATTTATTGTTGTAACAATAAAATTTATGTTTCTCTGCGCGATTTGGTTGAAATGCATGTCGCATCTCACAGCAAAGTTAAATCTATGCCCGGCGCGAAAAGGTTAAGACAGCTACAACGCATTGATGTGAGAGGTGCTCGGTGGGCTTGCTCGACGTTTAGATCGGCCGATATTAGTTTTTTTATTTAAAAATTGATGTAATTCGCATTCAAGTGTTTTCTTTTATTGTTTTCGTATTATTTAGAACGCGAAGACATTTTTACACCTAGCTTCCTAGTAAAGCCCTTTACAGATTATTCTTTTCTGTATTAAATATATAAATACTCTTCAATAACTCACGTGTTGTAAGCTTTATTTTTATTTTTGTTATCTGTATTAATATTAATAATTTAGGTTGAAAAACAAGTCAATATATGTGTTGTTTTTCATTAGAAGAGAATTTTCAGCAAATTTTTTTAAAATTTACTATACTGATCGTTGTTGTAAACTGATTAGTTGAGTCCAAACAAATTTTAACATATTAACCAGAAATAGAAACAACATTTAACGTTTCGCTAATATATTTAGCTTCTTCAGAACAAGTTAAAAGTTTTAGACATAGACAATTAAAAAATGGCATTTGTTGTGGTTTATCTAAAATCAAAAACATACTACAATTAGGCATGTGAAAAAATAAATTTCCTTCTATTTTGTTACCTTTTTGTTTTTTTCCTTTCATCAATAGGCGATTTTTTATTATTTAAAATTAGTGGTAAAAGTTTTAATGCATGTAAAAGGCATAATTGAGTTTCACCAAGCTGTCTAAAAACAAACAAAATTAAATTTTTATTGAAACCACTTTAAACAGTTATTCTGCAACTTACTTGGATAAATTTTTTTTATATTAAATTATATTCCATTTGTTTGATAATGCCCTTAGGATTTATTAAAATGGTTTATTTCGAAGTATCTAAAAACTTCAGTAGTAAAATTAGCATTTCTGGCATTACCGTTCATTTGTAAATTAGATAGGAGGGCGATATGATTTAATGAGAGTTAAATTCAATGGTTAGGTTGGGCAAAACCAGTTTACCTTAATGATGAGTTGTTTTTACCCATATTTTCTCTTCAACTACGACTAGTGTCCCCTCTTTTTGTTATTTGGGTGATAAGTATTCTCTTCTAATAAATAATTGGTTATTAATTAATTATTTTGGTATTTTTTGTTGTTCGTTTAAATAACAAAAAGAGGGAACACTAGTCGTAGTTGAAGTGAAAATATGTGTAAAAACAACTAATAATTAAGGTAAACTATTTTTGCCCAATCTAACCATTGAATTTAACTCACATTAAATCATATCTCCCTCCTATCTAATTTACATATGAACGGTAATACCAGAAGTGCTAATTTTACCATTGAAGTTTCTAGACACTGCAAAATAAACCATTTTAATTAATAAACCCAAAGGAAATGATCAAACAAATGGAATATAATTTACTATAAAAACGGTTTTTCAAAGTAAGTTGCCTAATAATTGCTTAAAGTGGTTTCAATAAAAATTTAATTTCGTTTGTTTTTAGACAGCTTGGTGAAACTCAATGATGCCTTTTACAAGCATTAAAACTTTTACCACTAATTTTAAATAATAAAAAATCGCTTGTTGACGAAAGGGAAAAAACGAAAAGATAACAAAACAAAAGGAAATTTATTTTTTCACATGTTCAATTGTAGTATGTTTTTAATTTTAGATAAACAACAACAAATGCCACTCTTTAATTGTATTATGTCTAAACTTTTAACTTGTTCTGAAGAAGCTAAATATATTAGCGAAACGTTAAATGTTGTTTAAATTTCTGATTTTAATATGTTAAAATTTGTTTGGACTCAACTAGTCAGTTTACAACGATTAGTATAGTAAAATTTAAAAAAAAACTGAAAATTCTCTTCTAATGAAAAACAAGACATATAATGACTTGTTTTTCAACCTAAATTATTTTAATTTTTTGTAAAAAAATATGGGAGTACAGAATCTGAACCCTTGAAATAAAACTAAGTTTTAATAAGGTTTTTAGAAAGCTTGCAAAATTGATATCACTATTGTACACACTACTTAACACTACAAAAGTCATTGTAGAATTTTCGTTAATAGTACACAATAATATTTTTAGGCTCCCATTCCTGGAAAACACTGGGAGAATATATTGGATGCCACAAAACCAGCTAAAATATGTCCTCAAGTGAATATATTTCTAAATGATTTTAACGTAGCTGGTGAAGAGGACTGTCTTTACTTGAATGTATATACACCACAGGTAAATAAACATGTACTTTTATTACTTGCAATTTTAGGTATTAAGAAATGTAAATTTCTTTTTAAAATTTCTTTTTAAAAATCCAATGACAAAATATAAAAATATGTGTCCAACAAAATACAATAAATATTGATAAGACAAATTTAAATGTCATTTTTTAATTTTATATTTTAATGTTTTACAAGCTTCCGGATTCAACTAACGATCTGCTTCCTGTGATGGTCTTCATACATGGAGGTGGCTGGACTTGCGGTACAGGGAATCCTGACTTTTACGGACCTAATTATCTTTTAGATAAAGATGTAGTCCTGGTGACTTTCAATTACAGATTAGGTAAGATTATTTTGGTGGTCTTTACTTGTTTCAATATGATATTGGAAAAATTGGTAAGAAAGGAAGCATCAACAAGCGTACTATCAGCGTACATACATCAAACAAGTAGAGACACTCAAGCCAAACGTTGAAACCTGTCTAGAGTGCCAGGGACAGTAACTCGGGGGGTATTTCTAAGCTTAACTATCAGATGGCAGCACAAAATTCTACCAATCAGAGCCAGTTACTAGATCTGCTACCAATCATATGTGACAAAGTAGTGGCGCCATCTGTTAGTACTATCGGAAAGTACCCCCCCCCCCGCAGGAACCGGTCAAGTTCATCCAAATCGGTATTTTGACATCAAAGGAACCGACAATGAATGTCTCTACTTGTTTGATTTATGTACGCTGGTACTATACCCAAATAACGAATTTTTACGGCCGGCCGCAGAGATTATCGTATGTAGCCAATTAGCGCGTTAACTATCCACGTAGGCTGCTGTCAGGGTTATTTGTTTCACATCCTTATCCTTAAATATTTTGTATGTCAACTTAATTTAACAGTATATTTGTCACTTTTATTATTATGTAACTACATACTGGTTTCCATAGGGTGTACGAGCATTTAATTCTCTACCCGATACTTAGTTAATACATTTATTTACTTACATATTTGGTGTATGGCGTACACTCGGATTAAATATGGTACAATAACGGTGTATAAATATAAATACATAAGAAATAAGTAAAAATGTATATAATTAGAGACACGTAAGAAATATATAAATAAAACAAGTAGTAAAATATTATGTGTCATAAACAATAATATAGAATGTAAGTAGGTCATATTTTGAGATTCAGAGACGGTTAAGATTCTATGATTGCCCTTATTAGTTAGTTGTATGCCTCAACATTCACTTTGTAGGTATCACTCATTGTATGTAACATGTGAGCAAACGAAAATGACACCAAGCTTGGCTTTGAAAATTAAAACATATGTCAATTATTAATTCACATTCACATTCACAAATACACATACATAACCTAAACCATTGCATAACTGTCATCGGCTATCAAGATGCCTAAAATGTCATATTTTTTACTGACAAGTAATTATTGTGTCATTGAGATATTGTTTGGCCGCCCAAGAAAAACAGTTTGAGCATTTCTTGTAATAAATCAGTTTTCCGTTGACCTCTCTACAAAATGTCGTTGTACGGACGCATTTACGTACTAAAACTGTCACTTTTTTGGACACCATCAATATTTTGACCACAAATATTTGTAGTTTTCAAGCACTCTTAGAATTTCTATAATTTTAATTTTTGTTGGCCTCTTCAAAAAATGTGATTTTAAGGACGTATATACGTAGGAAAAATGTAACTTTTTTGGAAACCATTAATTTTTCGTCCGCAAATCTGTTTGCCTGCTTGTTGCTTCGGTAATCGCCTCGGCTAACGGCTAGCTTGCCTCGGCTAGCAATTGCAAGCATCGTCCATAAAAAACCCAATTTTTCGCCCTAGACTCATAATTTGCTAATTTTGTTAGTTTGCCTTTATGGGCTTAATAAATAAACAATACTTATAAACTAAAAATTATTTTACTACGTAAATCCCCATGGCCACATTTTAAACGTACTGCATATAATTTTTTATATTTAAGATAACACCGGTTAGTGTATCTGACTATTTTTAATACTTTTCATGTTATTGTGCTTTGATGGATGCCATTCGGTTATATCGGTTTATTTTAGTATTTCCGTTTAATAAATTAAATGTCGCTCTTTAAGCTAATCCACCCACTTTTCTTTCTCTGCTTGTTTTCATTTTCTTCTCGTAAATTCTCTTCTCTGATATAATCCATACTAATGTGATTCCAATGGCGACGTTCGTAAATTATCGCTCCTTAAAAATAACCACAAAAGCAGTTATATGGTTTAGTATTTTATACTAATAATATCAATTGTATATTGCTTTAAAATTTTAAATAACTTACATTTTACAGTCAAGTAGGCTGATAACCGCAACCATTTAAATAGGATGTGAACGTAATAAGCCACTTGCTTCAATTATAAAAATTCAATGAATAAAAAAAATAATGGACCTCTACTAAGGAGGAAGTACAAAACAAATTCTAAGCTTCCAGTATTAAGTATTAGCTTTATTACATATTTTCCTTTGCATGATGACAAACTCTATTCCGGAAATGCGGACAATAAAATTGTACGTTTGTTACAGGTGCATTAGGATTTTTAAGCACAGAAGATGTCGTAGTTCCAGGAAATAATGGACTAAAAGATCAGAGTATGGCCGTGGAATAGACTAAAAAAAACATAGTTCATTTCGGAGGAGATCCAGATAAAATAACTATCTTTGGAGAATCTGCAGGAGGCGCAAGTACCCACTATCACGTCCTCTCTCCATTAAGCAAAGGTTTCCTATTAATTTGTGTATTTGTACTAAACGATTGGAAGTTGTAATACTTAACTATTGTACTATATAGTCTTCTCATAGTGAAGCGTTTGAAGATAATAATAGTTAATTTTTAAAATTTTTGTCTAGCAGAACTGTTTCCTCTTGTTCTTTAACTCTTAAAAATCAATTATTTCTAGACCTTATTAATGGTGCAATCGCTCAAAGTGGAATTGCGACTGCGTGGTGGGCTTTGGCGCCCAAGGGTCAAGCACTGAAAAACGCCAAGCAATTGGCAAAATTGTTAGAATGCCCCACTGCAACTAACAAAGCTATGGTAGAATGCCTCAAAAAGGTAGATGCTGGTGACATTGTTAACCAAGATAAACAATTCATGGTAAATTCATATAGTAAAGACAGTAAATAGATTATTTCTTGTTTGTTATTTCAAGAAATGGGGCGCTGATCCAATGATTCCTTTTAAACCTGTAATAGAGCCTGACATAGAAGGGGCATTTTTGACGGAGGAACCAATTGATATCATCAAATCAGGAAAAACGGCAAACATTCCCTTTATGACAGGAATTACTACAGAAGATGGTATCCTCAGAAGTGCAGGTTTGTAATAATTTCGTGAGTATGTTTAACTATTATCCTTTCCTGATATTTTAGCCCTATACAACGACTCCAATTTAATAGAGGATTTAAATAAGAACTTTAATGGAATTCTTCCTATAATATTACAATATGAAGAATCGCTTAAAAGAGACTATGTCAGCAAGAAAATCAGGGAAAGATATTTTGGAGACAAAGATATCGACGATTCAACTAAATCTGAACTTACAGACGTATGTAATTCTTTATAACTAATTCGAAACGTCGACTAATATCAATTAGCTACTTTTGTGAAAGTAATAATAAAAACCTCATTTTTAGTTAGTTACTGACTCATATTTTGCTTCCCCACAAAATGCTGCCATTTTGCTCCACACAAAATATTCAAGGCAACCCCTGTATACCTACGTCTTTGGATACCGAGCAACTGTCAGCTTCGGACCACTTTTTGGAGATCCAACTCATGACTATGGTGCTGATTTTTTAAACATCATATTATAATTTAAATATTATAATTTAGAATAACTAGCTAATTTAAAGTTTTCCAAATTTATTTTAGGGGTAAGCCACGCAGACGAACTTCTCCATTTACTAAGTAACGATTTTTTTACCGATTACAAGCCCAACGACGCTGAAAAGAAGATGATCAATTTGATGACGACGTTGTGGACCAACTTTGCAAAGACTGGGTTGGTAGCTTGCTTCCAAAGCTTAGCCAAAATTATAGTTGATTTTTTTCAGCAATCCTACTCCTGAAACAAGCTCATTGATACCTAATAAATGGACACCCGTTCAAAGCAACAGCATAGAATATTACTTTATAAAAAACCCTAAAGAAGCATCCATGGCTGAAGGTCTAAATTCCGCGAATTCCAAGTTTTGGCAAGATATTCCGATTGGTTATAGCATAAATACTATTAGAGACGAACTGTAACTTATAAAACTACAACAAATACATTTTGCATGATTCTGATAATGAAACTTATAATTATGTATTTCCGGGCGACCACTCACTTAAAACACACGTAAAACTTATAGTGTCTTGTTTTCCTATAATTAAATTATATTAGCTACTATGGCTATTTTTTTCTCAACCTCCGATTCAGTAAGAATACAAAACAAGAATAAATATGAAACTTTTGCTGTATAGAAAATGTAAGTACATCTCTCAGCTACATTTCTACATAATCGGAATTTCGATTAAGACACTTATCATACCGTGGCACGAGTTTTCCTATCCCTGTTTGAAGAAGGCCCTGGTCACTCAGCCAACCGTTCACGTTGGCTTTCAGCTTCTGCACCATTTTCACACACAGTCGCTAATAAACTGTAATCATCTAACGATTAATTTGAGCTGCATTATGCCTTTCAGACGTTATGCCTTCAGCCAGAAGAAAACGAATTACGATTTACGACACGCAGTTCACACTTGACAGGCGTAGTAAGCCATTATTCGCAAGTAATCACAGATTCGGCTAACGCCTCAGCTTTAAACAACGTGCTGATGATTTACCGCTTTACTTTTCGTTCTAGATACATAAACAACTATAACTGAAATCTAAGCAATTAAATGCAGTCCCAACACCATCAAGCAAATCTTGATCGCAAAATGTAGTGTTACTAATATTATATTGCTTTAAATAAGTAATTTTTAAATAGAAAATTATATAATAACACAAAAAAACTTTTTAAGAAACAAAAATTTTAAAAAATTGGCTTTATGAAGAGAATTTAAATTTTCTTTTTGCTATTTTCGATTCCGACCATATTTCGACTATTCTAAAAAAATTTATTGTTTTTTTGCAAAAAAGATTTTGAAATTGAATCTAGCGTACTGTGATCGCCGTTGCAAGTTTCGTTAAATTTAAATATGTAATCGATTATAGTAAGCTGGAAAGTATCCTAATAGGTTGTTTAAATCGCCTTAGTGGACAAACCTACACGTAACACAGATAAATATAGACGATATGGGGGTTTGTCTGATTAAATAGGACATACTGTGACAATTTCGAAGGCTTTCACGGCCATTGTCATTAAGTAACAAACGAATTCCGGGATTGGACCGTGTCATTATTGAGGTCAAATAACTCAACGTTTCGCCCACTTTCGTAAGAAGCTTCATCAGGAGGAAAAGTATGCTGTCTATAAAGTGTGATTTTACTACAATTTTGACAGATGAATAAAAAAACGATAGTATTATAATAGGTTATTTATGAACAGGTGTCAATGACAAAAATAATAGAAGCAAATAATTTTATAGATAACCTTTAAATACCACAGCAACCGATATCTAAAGACTTTTTGATCATACTATATTAGTTTATCTAACACCTTATTATGATGTAATAATTACGCCGCTTTCAGTTGAATTATACTGGACATAAAACAAACGTGACTTATAAGTACTTTAACTCACTCCAATGTTTTATAACTACTTTAACCTACTTCCAAATTTACCAATTTGACTTTACATAGCTGTTAATGCAAAATATGTTTTTTTGGTATTTATTCGGCGGTTGGATAAAATTTTCTATGCCCCGTATGTGTAATTACAAATAATTCACTGGATAAAAGAGCCCACGACCGCCAGGCTGAGTGGGCTCAACGTTTTTTTTTCTGAATTATTTGTACAATAAATAACTATTGTTTAATTCTGCCAAACACAGATTCAACTACGGCAGCAAATTACAGGGAGTGTTTGAATTAAGATCTTATAATTTAATGTACGGTCGTGCAGGATACAAAAAGCTTAATTATGGAGATATTGCTTCTCTTAAGATTTAGGACAGCGTACATAAATCAAACAAGTAGAGACACTCATCGTCGGTTCCTTTCATGTCAAAATTCCGATTTGGATGACCTTGAACGGGTCCTGGGGGTACTTTCTGATAGTACTAACAGATGGCGCCACTACTTGATCACATCATGATTGGTAGCAGAGCCAGTAACTGGCTCTGATTGGTAGAACTTTGTGCTGCCATCTGATAGTCAAGCTTAAAAATACCTCCCAAGGCACTGTCCCAGGCACTCTAGACGGGTTTCAACATTTGGTATGAGTGTTTCTAAACTCTGTTCACGAAACTCCTGGGCTGTCAAAATTAATTGTTTTAAAATTTCTTGAGTGTACTTATAATAGTAACTTTTTTATGGAATGTACTTCAAATCTAGGTACTAAACTAGTGATAATTAAAGATAGGTTATGTTCGATGGTTTTATGTCGAAAGTAGAAAAATATTATTAAACAAAGTTACAAATTGGAAATGTAAGTATTGAATTTTAAGCCAAAACGCACCTAGGGCTGTAGTGCTACAGAAAAATAGAGAGAATAAGAAATTTATAGTGGATACTTTTGTATTTCCACAATCAGTCTGTTTTTTCAGAATCTGAAGAGAATTCCATGTCGGACTCATCAGTATCAGATTCAGTTAACGATATTATGACTGGAGGAATATCCGCCACACTACAAGTGCCCATGTACTTTATCCAGTCATTTTTAATAAGTGTTTCACAATGAGCAATAATGTTCTTCCACATTTGCTCTGTAAAATTACTGAGAGCTATACGCAATAACTTGTGAACATTATCTTTGGATGAAGGTTGGGATTGTATATGCTTGTAATAGTTTTTTGCAAATGGCCATGCTAACTCTATGGGATTATACTGGCACTGGTAAGAAGGCAGTCTAAGAACGGCATGCCCATGTTGGCATAGAAACTCATCAACAACATATGTTTTGTTGGTGGTGTTAATCAATGGCCTTATAATTTCTCAAAGTTGGTGTTTGGTGCATTTTAAAAAATATTCTTCGTTGATAGAGACAATTACGAATTGAAATGTCACTTTGACAAATAAATCATTAAAATTTTGAAGTTTCAAAATTTTGCAGTGTTTCCAAATGTGAAAGTAGAAAGTTACCAACAAAATTTTAAATTTGCTGCCAACTTAAATATAATTATTACAATTTGACATCCCAGGAGTTTCGTGAACAGACTTTACTTGTTTGACGTATGTACGCTGTTTAGGATGTCAGTTAATTTGAGGAAAAGTTATAGTAACTAACATTATAAAAATAAATACAATGTAGCCAACTTGATGCTTAAAAAATTGTTCCCAAGTTCCTAAATTAAAATCATTAAGGTTTCAAAGGTAATTACTATAATTAAAAAAAAATTTAAAGGTACTTTTAAGGGATCTAATTGTTTGGTAAGTATATTGCTCACTCAGTAACTTCACTACAAGTCTATGTTTATGTGCATGGTATCTATTAATTGCCAATTTTTCACGTTTGAGGGTGAGCATACAAATATTTCGTTGAAGTACTCAGTATGGAATGAATATATTTAGAAGTACTGTTACCTTGTGTTGTAATTGTAGTATCTTCTTGATCAAAGTACACTGAAAATGAAGATGATGAAGCGATAGGCTACATTGAGGATTGCTTAATATTTTGTTTCTGATATGTTTGTTAAAAAGCTTGTTAGCAACGTCTATTTTAATTTAAAGAAATTTCTCTAAACAACTTTTCCCTGTTATAGATATTGTTTCTCACTACATGAGTGGTATAATTTCCTAAATGGTATCTCATGAAGACACGTCAATGCTGCATTTTTCTCCTTCTCTAACAATTATAGTAAAAGTCCTAGGGAAACAGTGTTTCGAATGTGGTATTTTACTTGCCATGCTATTGCTTTCGACCCCGATCATGTTTTCAAATTTACAAATTCTATCTTAACCATTCAATTAATCGCGCCCAAACCAAAATTATATGAAATATTTCATAAAAGTTAAAGAAAAGTCTGAAAATGGATAAAGAGCGAATATGTCATTTTAGAGGGCTGTAAACATAGTAATTTGAGAAAGAGATAACCTATTAGCGTGATTTTTGTGCCATTTTGGGGAGAACATTAATGCAAAAAGCTTAAAAGTCTTTGGAATAGATGGAACGTATTTTTCTTTGAATGTATAGTTCAGCGAGAATTTAATTACGCTGTCAGATTCATATAGTGACAACACACGTGAAATGTTGAGCCTGAGGTCACGAGTTCAAATCTCGATCCTGGCAAGCCTCTTTTTATATTATCGAAAGATGCGGATGCAAATTGCAATCTCTTCTCTCCTTTAAATCTGAAAGGCCACATTATAGACGCTATCTGCACTATTCGTAGTTTTGATAAATTCACAATTCGATTTTAAACCGACGTCTTCCGTCTAGGCTTTGTAATTATTAGTTCCCGAATCATTTGCGAATTCTCTTTAGCACAAGTCGTCGCACATTTGGCGCGAGCATGTATATAACATAACGTTATAACGGTCATACCACAGTGAAAGCACTGTTTCTACAGTTTACGAAACCTACATTTGTCTTAAGGAGCGGTCGTCTCAAAGAACGCATGTCAAAAACCGGTGCATGCCAACTAACAGTGTGTCGAAGTATCGGTAAGGGGCTTGCATCGTTCCATCTTCTTTTTATCAGGATCAAATAATTCATATCTTGGATATCACTGAATGCAAGTTTCATTAATTAGTCTCAATGACAAGCTTTACTTAATGCTATTATCATAACAATCTTGAAAAGTTACATAAGAATTTATATACGTATTTGTAGAGCACATTGTATATTTTAAGTATCTTCAACATCAAGAAAACATTATCAGGATTGCCTATAATTATTTATAAGCAAAATTAAATACAGTAATAGAAGAACATGTATTTCTTATTATGTAAATAGAAAGCACGCAAAAGATAATTTATTAATTTAATAAGAGATAATAGTTATTTATATATTTAGGGGGTGCGGTACCGTTCGAGCAGGCGTGCCACACAGCGGAATTTCAAGATCGGTTTTGTGAATGTTGGTGGAACGATAAAAAGTGAACCAACAGTGAGGTGGTGCGGGTGCGACCAAGTAAAGTAGAAAAATTTAAACGATTGGAGTTGCCTCAGGAAAAAAAAACGTTTCCAAAAGCTAACTTTGCACAGGTGGTCGATAACATACGGGCGAAAATCCCAACACGTCGCAAAACATTTGTACATTTCGTACAAAAATTAAATATTGTTAATGGGTTGAAGTGGAATGTCAGATTTCGTAGCACAAGAATTTGAATGTGTACCACTGCTCCGATATTTAAGCCAAAACAGGGCCGTATCGAGTGGATGGAAACACGGGAAAAGTGGTTGGAACGAAAATAGTATTTGTGCGGAAGTGTGGGTTATTGAGAAAAGATAGAAAAAGCGAAGGAACTGTGAGTAAATAAACTCTCAATAGGAAATTTAGAGGTTATAGAAATAGTAATAAGGAGGAAAATTGCATGGGCGAGTAGTGATAAGAAAAGACAAGCAGAAACCACCAGACGCAGGAGCCAGCTCGAGGAAAAGAGGATAGACAACAAATTCTACAAGGCGAAGTTTGAGAGGTGGTAGAAATATAGGTTAATACAAGGCGTAAAATTAGGTCAGGCAGTTTCCTATAAATAACAAACGGAAAAGGTCTGCAGAATCATCTAGGAGGATACGAGGCGAGTGGAAAACTTAATAAAATTGAGTGATAGTGAAGAGACTGATGAAGTAACAGGGAAGAGAAGACCAAAACGAAGTCCTATAAAAAACTATAAGAGAGGGCGAGACAAAATGGATGCGATTCTGGAGATACTGAAGCAAGATTTTGCAGAGAAAATAAAAAATCTTAAAAAGTAGAGCAAAAATGAAAATAAGGAGATTAGGAAGAAACTGAGAGAGGTGAAGAATAGTCTGGAATGGATGGAAAAAGAAAGAAGGAAAAATAATGGGTTAGTAATGAATGCAAGTGATCCAAAAGTACTGAAAGAGGCAATGAACAATTTTGTAAGAGAACACCTAGATATAAAAATCAAAGCAGCCTACAAGATTGGAGAGAAAATCTGTTTAGTAGAGCTAGAAAACGAGCAGGAAAAAGCAAAGATGATGGAAAAGAAAAGCAAGCTAAAAGGTTTAAAAGAGGATAAAATTACATTAACAACGATCTAACAAAGACAGAAAGACGACGCAAAGAGAAATAAGGAGAAGGGCTCAAGAGGAAGGAAAACGTGGAAAAAAGGTGGAAATTGGATACAGTAAGATAATGATAGAGGGAGTAGAATAGAGATGGAAAAAATAAAGAAAAACTAGAAATAGCTATTCCAAAAAGTGATGGAGGTAACTCCTCAAAAAACTGATAAGGGAAAACCAGGCTAGACAAATAGAGAAGACGACCATAGCAAAGAAAATGGACCAATGAGCAAAAAAACGAATGAAGAATAAGCACATGAAACATAAGGGGAACAAATTATGAAGGGGCCTTCAAGGGTTTGGAACAAGAACTACAGAGATATAGGATACAGATCGGAGCAGTGCAAGAGACAAAACAAAAGGGAAATTTTATAATGGAGTTACAGAATTACATATTATTCCATAGCGGGGGAGACACCAAGATATATGGAACAGTCTTCCAAATAGACAAAAGAATAAAAGATAAAGTGCGAAATTTTAACGCAATATCAGAAAAAATATGTTGCATCCAAATACAAGCAAAGCAAAACAACATTAGCTTACTAAATATACATGCGCCAACAGAGGAGACAGAAGAAGAGGTAAAAGAGGATTTTTATGAACAGTTAGAGGGAGTGTACGACAAATTACCAAAAGGGGATATCAAAATAGTCCTTGGAGATTGCAATGCGAAAATAGGCAAAGAAAACGGCTATCAACTAATAATTGGGAAATATAGTAAGCACAATGAAACCAACGATAATGGTCTAAGGCTAATAAATTTTGCGGCATGCAGAACGATGAAAATTATGAGCACTTTCTTCAACCACAAGAATATTCACATGGGCACATGGAGGATATCAAGGCGAAATGAATCAAACCAAATAGACCATTTTCTAATCCATGAAAAAGACGTGAAAAGAGTGAAAGATATAAGAAGTCAAAGAGGAGTGGAAATGAACACAGATCATTACTTAGTAACAATAAGAATGGATCAAAAAGATGTAATAAAAAGACCAACAGAAACTAATGAAAAGGAAAGGAAACACTTAAACCTAGATGAATTGATGAATGAAAAAGAGAAGAGATTATACCAAGACGAAATTAAAACAGCACTAAATACGGAACAAAAACCAACAACGATAGAAGGTAAATGGATAAACATAAAAGAAGCGGTTAAAAGGGCAGCAGAAAAAGTCTTAAAGGAGAAAAAATACTTAAAAAAGCAGACGTGGTTCAACGAAGAGTGTAGATTAGCCCTGGAAAAAAAGAGAGAAACTTGGCTACAGATGCTACAGCAACATAATGAAAAAGCGAGAGGAAGTACAGAGAACAAAAGCTTAAGACGAAAAGAACACTGCGAAGCAGAAAAATAAAATATCAGGAATATAAATTGGAAGAATTGGAAGAGAAGTACAAAAGAAAAGAAATAAGAAACTTTTACCAAGACGCAAAAAGAATAAAAAAAGCCTTTCAGGAAAAAGCAGTATTTAATAAAAAGTAAAGACGGAAGTTTAATAGGCGAAAACAAAAAAATCTTGAGGAGGTGGAAAGAACATTTTGAACAAGTATTAAACCAAAAAACAGAACAACAAGAAATGGAGGAAAAAATGACAATAGTAACAAGATCGATGCAGGAAATGCGAGAAAGAGTGAACATTTTTTAATATGAAGCAAGAGAAGTGGGTTTGGTGGTAAACACAGAAAAAACAAAAATAATGAAGCTAAATGGCAAAGTTGACAACACAAGTACAGGAAAAGACGTGGTGGTAATAAAAGCGTTAGGCGAAAAAGAGCTAATAATAGAAAAAGTGCAAGAATTTACTGTCCTAGGAACGGTAATTATGGAAAACCTAGACTACAGCAAGGAAATAAAAGTAAGATTGGTGAACGCGAACAGAAGTGCGGGCGCCTTAAAAGACGTGCTCAGTTCGAAATTAGTGTCGCGAAGAGCAAAGTTAGGGCTTTATAAGACAGTTATACGACCCACGGCAACGTATGCATGTGAGACGTGGACAATGGGTGCAGCGGACCAGAACATGGTAAGCAGATGGAAAAGAAACATTTTGAGAAATTTTTTTGGAGGTGTTCAAACAGAAGAAGGTTGGAGAAGAAGGACAAATGAAGAGGTACAGAGAATCTACGGAGAAACGGGCATAATAGATTTTATGAAAGCCCAAAGGTTAAGGTAGATGGGGCACGTATGGAGGCTGCCAGATGGGAGAAGTACAAGAATCCTGTTAGATGGAAGACGACATGAGGCAAGAAGAAGAGGCCGACCAAGGGTCAGATGGAAAGAAGCGGTGATGGAGTACTTAACAAGTGAAGGGATAGAAGATTGGAGAGACAAAATTACGGACAAGAAACAATGAAGAGAGATTATTAAGCAATGGGCCTAAAGAGCCGGTCAAAAATCTTGTATATATTGCGATGGTATTAAGCCCTACAAACTCAACTTTGATAGCATTGCCAAATTAATGGACATTTCACTAAAGCTCAGGGTGAGGTATTTTATATAACTGCAAGGCTAAACTTTGAATTTAATAGATTGAATGCATTGGTAAAGAAATGCCAATTAATAGCAGTATAATTAATTAAAGAACGGTTTAAGCAAAGCTCAATTCTCACAAGGATCTAAGTTGAATGTAAAATAAGATTTAAAATATGAGGTTTATGCAAAGTAATGGCCGAACTATTAATTACAAAATGGTTTGCAAAGGCAATATATTGAAGCGAATAATTCAAGTAACGTTAAACAGTGAAATATTTGTCAGGGTTTTACAAGAAAGGTAGGAAAAGCTAGATAAGCTAATGAACGTTGCAACGAGCAGCTAAGAAGGCTGAAATTAAGGCATTTGATGGAAAATTGTAAGAATCAACAAGCCAGAGTTATAATAAATTCAAGAATAGGACACAGCAGATGAACTTAAAATTGTGTGGAAAAGGACACAGGGGAAATCAAGTCACGCCTTGGTGAAGGAAGTACTTTCATAAAATTAATCAGTGCAGTGACTTATGTGAACAGTTTAAAGCAAATTAACAAACGTGCAGCAACGCAAAGACTTGATTAACTAATTATAAATGTGGACCATAATATTAGAATAAGTATTTGTACATAAGTTGTAGATTTTAGGCAAATTTAGATTTATAAGTAAGCATTTTGAACTTGATTCACATCCGTTTTTACTTAAGATTAAAACTAGCAATTGTTTACAACGGATATTGGAGAGAGCAATTGAATAAATATTAGAATTGACATTTTGTAAAATGTACTCCTAAATAAAGTTAATTTTTAAATCCTAAACAAATTATTTCAACAATAAAAATTATACCCGCCAATTCAGTGCAATTTTGTGGTCGCGTGGTGTTATTTTCATCAAAATTCAACACTATAAGTTGTATAGTTTTCCGAAGCACGAGCACCATAACCTCACATCGGAACCAGCCGTTACGATCTCTGCGTGGAGGCCTACGAGTCGAGACAGCCCAGAGGGGAAGACACCAGTGTCTAAAGCAGCCCGTGGGGGACGTCATCGAGGAGTTGCAGCAGCATCAGGCCCATAGCAGTCTGACAACAAGACAAGCGTCGCCTTCGAGCTCCGATAAGTTCGGCAACAACAACAAGTACTGTCTATGTCTAAAAATAAGCTAAGTGAGCACCGGGAAGTTTATGCATGCGCACCAAGAGTCTTACCCAATTAATCCAGACCGCCAAATAGCCCAACTCCACAATTTGGGGTTATGTGACAGTTAGATCCTGAAACGACGCCAGTTAAAAACAATTCGTGCGTGGATCTGGGCCTCTTTCAACAAATGCTAGAACAAAAAAATGATGTAAATGCCGCGAAATAGCTTAATTCAAGTATTTACCGGTGGAACTGTGATAAATTTTCACTTTATTTTAACTCACGATAGCAATTGTCAGCGGAAACCATTTTGATTCAACGTATGACCTATTTCGAGTATTTGGTTGTGAGCAGTAGTACGAAGGCGGAGTACAGATCAGTATTCAATTAAATTAAGAATTATACATTCAGCCCAACTAAACAGTTCTTTGACTCTTATACTCTTGATCAAATTCTGATTGGTATGGTTCTTTTCTTTTGCCAACTGACAGACCTTGCAGCAACTTGTGTAATGCTTGATAAATTTTAAATCATTCTGTGTATAAAAACATTCGCGAAATATTAACCATGTCTTCCTTCCTCCACAATGTCCAAAAGTCTGATGAATTTCCTTGACTACGTTGACTACGTCGTCTCTACACAAAACTATTAACTCTTTACCACTCAATAATTTTACTAACAGTCCTTCTATTATCTTGAATCCTTTGTATTCTTGTTGTGGGCTGTCTTGTACCAAATTTCGTATTTGTTGAAGTTCCAAATTATCTTGTTTGTTTAATAATGCTTCCTTGGAAAATCTTCCCTGCTGATAAATCTTCTCAATCCCGATGATTACTTGTTTCTGCCTCCTACTCTTCGCTGCGTCCTTTCTACTCAGAAAATCAGCTACAACATTAATGTTTCCTGGCCTGTGCCTGATCTCAAAATTAAATTGCTGTAAATACAACGCCCACCTGTATAGTCTGTCATTATGGAACGTTTTGTTTTTCATAAAAGAAATTGCGGCATTATCAGTTTCAATGTAGAATTTGTTTCCTGTCAGATAGAATTTTAGTTTATTGATCGCAAATATAATAGCCAACATTTCCTTCTCTGCAATGGTGTATGACTTCTCATACCCCTTTAAAATTCTTGAAATAAAGCAGATCGGAACTTCGACTCCTTCTTGGACCTGTATGAGTTCAGCTGCTACTGCCATGTCTGAAGCATCCGTCCTTAAGATAAAATCTTCTTTGAAATTGGGATATTTAAGTAGCAATCCTTCATGGAATTTTTGTTTTAAGGTGTTGAAAGCATTCTCCCTTTCTTCATTCCAAACCCATTTCGTATTTTTCCTCAGCAATTCAACCAGAGGCAATGTTAAATCGGAATACCCTGCTATGAACTTTTTATAATAATTTAATAAGCCAAGTAATCCTCTCATTGTTTTTAAATTCTTGGGTCGAGGCAAATTCTTTATTTCTTCGATTCTTGCTTGATTGATTGTCACCCCATTGTTGCTAATTTCATAGCCTAAGTATGCGACCTTGTTTTTCATAAATTTACACTTAGCCAAATTCAATTTTAATCCATTTTCATTTAGAGTGCCTATTACTAAACTTAAGTGTTTCAAATGTTGTTCCACATCTTCAGAAAATATTAAAATGTCGTCTATGTAGTCTACTCAGAAGCTATCAAATTTATTTAGTATTTGTTGCATAGCCCTCACTAAAGCTGTACATGATGTCGTCAAACCAAAAGAGACCACTTTGAACTGAAAAATCTCTCCCTCTATACAGAATCCTGTGTATTTTCTTGAGTCCTCATCTAAAGGAATTAGCCAAAATGAATTCTTTAAATCTAATTTAGATAGCACTTTCTTATCACAAATTTGGCTTAATAATACATCGATCGTCTGCGGACTTTCATATTGGGGTTTAGTGATTTGATTGATTCTACGTGCATCTAAACACAACCTAAGACTACCATCGCCTTTCTTCACTACCACCATCGGATTAATAAATTCTGTTTTAGAACGTTCTATTACTCCATCGTTTAGTATTTGTTGTATCTCGTGTTTAACCTTTTCGCGCTGAGCATATGGTATCGGATATAACTTTGCTTTAAAACCTTTTGATTCGTCCACGATAAGTTTATGGCAATATTTTGTTGCTTGTCCGGTTTTTTGATTCACTACTTCTTTATTCTGTTCAATGATTTCCATTATTCTGCCCTTGTACTGTAAATAATCTTTCCCAAACTGTTCATCATCCAACATACTTTCTGATATAGCATAATTATTAATAATAACTTCGTCTCCGGCTCTTTTGGCTCGGCAACAAATTCTTTCATCGTCTCCCGCACATTTTGCTGGGCAACAATTTATTTCGGCTCCCGCTGTTATCTCAGCTGGGCCCTCATTTATTAGCTCCTGTCCTTTACTGGACCAAAGCTTATTTATTTCACCTATTTGGATGCACTTTTGCTCTCCCTTAATATTTATTCCCACCTGTTGAATAATATCTACTCCTAACACAAACTCTACGTTCAAGGCAGCTACAATATAGAATCGAACATCAAATTCTTTTTCTTTTATGTTCAGTTTTATTGCCAATACTCTACTAGTTGTTGAAATCTTCTTCCTTGTCGCGGACAGTAAATCAATCTTGTTCACTTTGATTATATTGCTTTGGAAATTGGTCATATGCTTGTTTATAATTTCTTCATGTACCAAGGAAATCATTGCTCCTGTGTCAATCAACACAAAATATTCTTGACCTAAAATTCTTAATTTTATGAACGGTAAACACGTGTTTGCTTCATTGTAATCATTTTCTTCTAATAAGTATTCCCCCTTTGTATTCGAGATGATGGCTAGATTGGCGATGTCCCTAAAACTACTGTTATTTAACATATTTACATAAACGGCGTTTTTTTTTCACCCCCGACGGTTCTTCATGGACCTCGGCTATTTCTATCCTATTTAGGTCGTCCTGATCATTTATATTGTTTGTCCTGTCCGTGAATAATGCATGTACATACTGTTGCTCTCTTTTCTGTTCTTCATCGATTTCTTGTCGACGTTTCTTATTCCGTTCTTCTATTAATTCTTCATAGCTTTTGTTATTGTTGTCCCTGTTAAAGTTTTGTCGGTTTTGATTCCCCCAATTATTGTTAAATCCCCGGTTTTGATTATATGGTCGATTAAAATTGTTGAAATTCCTTCTATCATTTTGATAATTATTATTATAATTAAAATTGTTATTATTTTGCCGAAATCTGTTTCCAAAAGTTTCACCCAATTTCCTTTTACTATAATTTTGACCTACTGTCGTCCTATTGTCACCCTTTTCATTACTTACTGCCATGTCATAATCCCGTACGATCTCTAAGAAATCCCGCAGCGTCTTCACACTCTGCACGGCCACTGCTCTGGTAATTTCAGCTGCCAAGTGTCTCCATAGGTGCTGAATTATTTCTTCTTCTGTTAATTTCGGGGTCAAGTATTGTGCTTTATTAAATCTGTGAATCACGTATATTTCTCGTGAGCCTCCTCTGCCAATGTATTTTCCAGAGGTCAATTCCGTCCTGACTTGTGCTTGGTGCGTATTGCTCCAGTATTGTTGAATGAAAAACTCCCGGATTTCCTCATATGTTGCGTATTTAGCCTTCAAGATACTGTGCCAGATCTCAGCATTTCCCCTCATCGCCATGTTTATCACCTGCAGCTTCCTGCATTCAGTCGCAATTGTTCTTATAACGTCGTCAAGCTTAGCTAAAAAGATCATGGGTAGCTCCCCGTATCTGCCTTCAAACTCGGGCACGAAGTCCATACTGAAGCTGGGAGGTGCCACGCTAACTGGGTACTCTTGTGTTTGCTCAAACCTTTCATTAATCCCCTGTAGCTCCCTCCTAAGTCGGTTGTCTATCATAGTGATCTTTGTTGCATTTTGCTTCCTCTCTTCACTTGCTTTCTTGAATTTTTCTTCTGCACTCGTTCTTAATCTGTCTAGCTTCTGATCTGTTTCATCCTGTTGTTGATCCAGCCTCTCCTGCGTTGTTATTTGTAATGCTACCATTTTATCCTCAATTTCTTCGTCCTTTCTTTTCAGGCTTTCCTCAACCCTCTGCATGATTTATTGTTGTATTTCCGCCTTCGTTGTTTCTTTGAAATCCTAGAGTTTCTTTTCTAATCCGTCTATTTTTACTTGCACTTCTTTATTCTTTTCCAGTTTTTCTTCCACCACTTTGACCAGGATTTCTGCATGTTGCTCTGCCCTATTTTCTCTCTCCGCTGCATCTCGTTTCAATTCCTGTACCTTTTTTTCGGCATCTTGTTTGAGCTCTTGTATCATTTTTGTTGTCTGTGTAAGCGATTCTTGTAATTTCTTGTCCCATTCTTCAGCTTCCTTTTTGTTCGTCTCTGCTTCCTTTCTGCGAGCTTTTTCCATGTCCTCCATTTTCCGAAACATCGCTTCTATAGCGCCCCCCATCTGCGTATCTGATTTCGAGGTTTGGGGTTGTTGCGTTTCTTGTTGATCCACCTGTGTTTGTTCTTTATCGGGTTGTGTGGGCTGCTCTTGCCCCTCTATGATTTCTTCTGTTTGCTGTTCTTCCCCTTCACTTTTCTTTTGCTGTCTTCGAGTCATCATGCCTAATTTCTTTTTACGACCGCAAAAACCAGAAAAACGCTTGCACAAACAACTCAAAATACCCACACAAATAAAGTCTCAAGTACAATACACAGTTCGGTCAAATTGATAGTATTAATAATTGCAACCTACTACTTGTTATATCGACTAATAATAAATTGTTGGGCGCCTAATTAATTTTTCAAGCCTTTTAATTCATGTAATCGCCCCACGTTGCTAGCGACATGTTATTATGCAATGACTTATAAACCGTTCAATAGTTATTTGCCAGATAGGAGGCCATGTTAGGGTGATGAATTTCACCCTGTAAATATGCTGTCAGTCATTAACAAAAGTTAGGTTATGCTCATTTTATATAAAATGATAATTTTATGTTAATGTACAAAACGTGGTTGCCAGATTTGGTTTTGGATTTTGTGCCACTTTTAGTATTGGTTAAGATAAATTTCATGAAAGACAAATTGCTGATTCTGAATACGTTTCATACTTTGTTGAGTAGGCATAATGGTATAATGAAAGTCGTTTTTTTATTGTAATTATAAATTGTATACAAAAATATTTAAATATTACAATTTATGTATTTTTTCAGTGTAAATAAAGCTTTTACAAGCCACTTTAGGCCCATTGCATAACAATGTGTCTCCATTGTCCCTTATTGATGATTTTATTTCTCCAGTCTTCTATTCCTTTCCTTGATATGTCTTCCATTACTGTCTCCTTCCACCTATTCGTTGGTCGCTTCTTCTTCTAGTTTCTTGCGCTCTGCCTTCCAATACTATCTTAGTAGCTCTTCCATCTGGCATTCTCCATATATGCCCAAACCATCTTAACCTTCGAGCTTTAATGAAGTCTACTATATTTGGGTCTCCATACTTCTTTTGTAACTCTTCGTTTGTAAGTCTTCTCCAACCATCATCCGTCCGAGTCCCTCCAAATATTTTTCTCCGCATTTTTCTCTCCCACCTACTTATCGTATCTTGGTCTGCCACATTCATCGTCCATGTTTCACATGCGTACGTAGCTGTGGGTCGAATTACAGTCTTATAAGTCGTAGTTTTGCATTTCGCGACATTTGTTTTAAGGACATTATACTATTTAACGCGCCCGGACATCTCGATGCTTTTATTAACCTTGATTTAATTCCTTGTGTGTAATTTAAGTTTTCAGAGATTAATGTTCCTAAGAAAGTAAACTCCTTAACTCGTTCTATTCTCAAATCTTAATATTACGCCATTATTATTGATTTCTTTATTTTTTCCATTAGGTACTTCTTTGTTAAAGCTGCTGAATATTGTCCAGTGGAAGTTGAAGAATGGATTTTTTTTAAATATGGCCACAGAAGAAAATCACAGGGAGTTAAGTTACAAGACCTCGGGGGCCACACTGTAGACATGTTTTGACTAATAACTCTGTTTTTGTAAAACTCTTTAAGTAAATTTATGCCCCATCTTATTGAAAGTACGTAACCCGTTTGTAATTCATTGTCACGTAACTCTTCAAAAAACGGCGACAAAATTTCAGTATGATATGGTTGTGCATTTAGAAAACCTAAAATTTGAACTATTAAAATAAAATTTAATCGTTTTACTGCACTCAATTACCTTAAAAAAATATAGGACCTATAACTCTTCTTTTACTAATTGCAGCCCAAACCCCGATTTTTTGTGGGTGAAGCGGTTCTTCAACATAAAAATTGGGATTCTCAGCGCTCCACATCCTCATACTTTGTGAATTAATATAGCCAGATAAATAGAAGTATGCCTCATCAGTAAAGAAAGTTTTCTCAAACGCATTATCGTTATTTCCTAAATTATTGATAAACCAGTTACAAAATTCCAATCTAACCGGAGGATCGTTTGGCAGCAGTTCCTGATACACTTGCAACCGGTAAGAAAAATAATGCAAATTGCTTCTTAATATCCTATGAGATGTTGAATATGAAACATTTAATTGCTGTCCTAAATGGCGAACAGATACGTGTGGTTGTTCTTGCACAATTTGTCTCGCATTGTTAACTACTTCTTCAGTGCGTATGTTGCAAATAGTATGTAGGTATAATTTTTAGGTCGTGGGCCAAAAGGTTTAATTTCAAAATTGTTCCGCCCCATAATATTTCTAATAGTTCTTTCAGATATATAAAACAGTACAAAGCCGAAAATTAAAGCAACAATTAAGTTTTATGCATAAATACTTGCATCCCAAAAGTCACTAAGCCGAGCAAAGATTTCAGTTTCACTGAGGTCGGGCCGGTCAGCTTTATAATGCCTGTAAGCCTTTGTAATTTGTAGTTTTGTGTCGCCTTTAATGACTTTTGGCATATTTACTTTAGTACTACAATTTGTTTGACAGATAGATATCCATGACGGCGATGTCCATACATATTATGCCTAGTGGCAAACAAAGTATGAAAGGACTGGCAACATTGCATGTTTAACCTCAAAATGTCAAATTAGACACTTTCGTGAGCCTCCTGTACATAACAGCTGCTTCTGACAAAGTGTCAGAAAGAGTTTCTAGGGAGTTTTAGTTTTATTAAACATAAAAACAAAATTCCATGTCTACCTACTTGGCAAATAACTATTGAACGGTTTATATGTGATATATTATTTTATATTGTAATGAATTAGCTTTAGCTATAAATCACCACACAATACTTTTTATTTGACTTTAAACGGACATTAAATTTTTTGTGAAAAACAACTCCGGGTTCTTTATTTACTGGCAATGTCGTTAAAAATGGTGTTTTGCCCCTTTCTGAATTACTTATCTCTATTAATAAGTTGACTAGCTCGTAGAATCACAGCATGAAACTTAAAAATCTCAAACGGGCGTTGGGTTTCTTAGTTAAAATTAGTGCGGGACGCCGCTGTATTATCGTGAAAATTACTTTACAGAGCGCCTGCGCTCACAACGTCAAATGGTGACACACTAAGAATTGTAAACATACAGAAGTCGTGCGTTTTTGTGAAATTAAATCAACTAAAATTAGCAGATTTTATCGGTAAGTCAATTTTAATTTACCGCCATCAAACGGCGTCTAAACCACTTTTGTTTTCTAGTGACACTAAGCCTTGATTGTTTTAAACGGCGTGGGTCTGCGTTCGATTGTTTATGGGGCCCATTTGCCAATTTTAACTAATTCTCCTGGGCTTGCTATTATATTTGGGCACACAAATCCTCCGGAAACCGGCTCTCTAAGACTGCCTTCAGGTTTGGCTAAAATTTCAGCCAGATCGGGCGTATATAAAAAATTTGTACTAACCTAACCTCTCTTGCAGACGAAGTCACGGCCAGGTCCCCTCTGGTAATTTACCGCTTCCTGCAGCTCCCCGGCGATGATCTGAAGGTTGCTGGCTGCTCGAACTGCCCACTGGTAATCCCTGCTTGCTTCTCAAGATCTCGCACGGTGCTCGTTGTGGTGTCCGGAAGGTCCCCGATGCCAACGTCGAAGAGCAGCCGAAAGAAATTTATTTTTATGACGTGGAAACTCTTACCTTTATTGGTGTCGATGCTCTGCAGCCTTGTGAACACGATGATGTACTTTATTTTTACCCAAAGTTTTGTTCAACACCCAAAAAGATTAATTAAAACTCGAGCAATTTTCAACGTGTCAGCATCATTTTATTATTAAAAACAAACCCGAGTCTGGTTGCTATGCAACTACTATCAATCATTGATTTTAACAGGAAGTAAGTAACTCAATTACATTAATTTAAAATTCTAAAACTAACAAATGTGATAATTATGTACAATAACATTAGCCTAAAATAATTGTTCTTTGATTTTCATAAAATTGTCCATCTAGGAATGCTCCACAATGTTTATTTAAAAAGCACTTTTAAGTTTAACTTGGTCACTGCACTGATTCTTTATGTGTTCACCAACATTTTTATCACTGGCTTGCTTGGATCTTAATTTCTGTACTTTTGCCTGCTATCCTTCAAATTCCTCGGTTTTCCTTCTGTATGTAAATTTGGCTGGCTTTGTGCTCTTTTGCACGTTACAATCGTTAATCCTCCTCTTACCACTTATTATTTTAAACTGCTCATTATAAGACCTTTTGTGATTTACTTTAGATTGCTACGCACCTTTGTGACTTTGCATGTTTTAAATTTTACTGTGCCAGCTCTATTAAATTGGCTTTTGCTGGTATAATACTTCAACCTTTTTATATTTTACAAATTTACATTGCTACCTACAACCTATGAAATTTGAGTTTCATTCCGTTCAAGCCTATTCAAGTAAATTCGAATGTTACTGGCTACATTTTACAGTGCAACTTTCAATTGACAAATTATGTGATTTTATTCAGATATGCAAATCATTTCAACTCTGTATTTTTTTATGACTTTAATATTTAATTGTTTGGCATGACTACCAGAGCTGATTTAAGGATCAAATACCATTTCAATATACAGGGAGAACACCTTAAAAAAAGAAAATGTTGTTTATTTTAGGGTTAATTTTGAAATAAAAGGAAGTAATAACTTTCACATAGGTCAGGCTTTACATTTGCCGAAAAGAAGACTCAACCGATACTGGATAATGTCACAAAACAGTAAAAATATTTCAACACTTATATCGAAGAGGCTCGGTCGCGTAGTTGGATTTATTGATGCAGATACGATCTCTACGCAGGGGTGCGGTTACGATCGCTCTGCAGATTGGGCGGGTTTAACCCCAGCGGGATACATTTTTTTTTAATTTGTAAATGTATTTAATTTATTAGAAACGTGAAGATATATTTACTTCTAACTTAATTTGATTTTTAAAATTATTTAGTGTCACAATGTCGACGAGGGAAGTTTTGGGTAAAGCCTTTCACAGATTTTTTAGGCAATTTTCGGATAGATGGGCTACTGTATGGATAAGATTTTAGTTGACCCAGTTTTGTATGGAGAACTTTTCGTATAGACATATTTTATATGAGCGAAACTCTGTCTGGTCGTAACGTAGCGTTTGGAAATACCTTGGTTTGGTTTGCAACAACTGGGATGCTATCTGCCACCTAGCTTATCTAGAGACACCTACCTAATAAGGTTGGACCCAGTATAGTCTGTAAATCCATTACTTGAAGCAAGCAGGCCACTCCGACTGCCACTTAGGTCCACGTTCGGGATATCTGGTGGCCCTGAGACTAGCATCAACGCCCCTGTTAGCATCAAAGAGGTCGTTAGTGAACGCTCCGTATTCGTTGGAACCGCCGGCGCCGACCAAAGATGCTAGTTAAAATTTTAATACTAGGCTTTATTATTGATTTTACTATTTTTGATCGTGCTTATAAGGGTTTACTTACTGTGATATCTGTATGGTTACTTACCTGGTTTCGACTTATTTGTAGATTTATCACATTGCTGATTAAACTTATTATGGCGATTTTAACCTTTTTACCTTATGTACCCACGTTAGCTCCAATATTCTGCTTCACCTTAGCTAAAGCTACTTAAGGTCTATGCAAATTTACAGAATATATGTAATTCTAACTGCGCCACAGGTTATAGTTGAGATTACTTACATGTTTACGTTGAGAACTTCAGATGTACATTTTATTTGAACTTTTGCCCTTTTTCCTTCTCGTGTTATGTGATCTTTTTGGGGCTGACAGAGCCCTATAGTAGAGGCATGTTAGTTAATTAACTCTGAGAGCTAAATATTTACCTGACGAAATGTGTGTTTATTTGGAACATGTTGAAGACTCACTGCTGGAATTTTTACTGCAGTTAGCGGTGTCTATTGTACCACTTGGGTGAATTTATTTGACAGTCCCGATATTACATAATGTGAGTAGTAATTCGAGCGAATCTGCCTGTGAGATCTCGTATCGAAAAGATATTCAGATGTTTTATATTGGCTTTTGGCGTATTGCGCAACCTGCTTCTCGAAGTCGTGCCATTTGGATGCCATGAGCGTTAGTACGGTTGTTTAGTCACTTATTTTGGGTTAGCAGATCGAAAAAATATGACAATATGACAATAAATAAACAAAAAACGAAAACGATGATAGCCAGTAGGAAAGACAAAAAGCATGAAATAAAGATAGGAGAAATACAATTAGAACAGGTACCAAGCTTCAAATACCTTGGCTCGACAATAAAGCAGGACGGGAGACTAGATGAAGAAGTAAGGAAAGAACAGCATCAGCATCAGCAGAAGGCTATTTAATGCGATAAAGAGCAAATCCTTGGCGAAAAAAGAAATCCCAAAATCGGCTAAAACAGAAGTGTTTAAAAAAAATAGCAACACCAATCCTTACCTACGGTTCCGAAACATGGTCGCTTACACAAAGCCAGAAAAGCAGAATCCAAAGTGCGGAAATAAGGTTTCTCAGGAAAATCGAGGGAAAAACAAAGATAGACAAAATTAAGAACTCAACCTTCAGGAAAAACTTAAAAACAAAGCCGGTACTACAATCAATTGAAGAAGGAAACCTAAGATGGTATGGACATCTCATAAGAAGAGAAGACGATAAAACAGTCAAACGAGTAGCAGAAGCCAAACCCATAAGAAAGAAAATGAGGGGAAGACCCAGAAGAACATGGTTAGAAGTAATAAGGGAAGCAGCAGAAAGGAGAGACGTACAGTGGAACGAAGTGAAGCAAAGGGCGCAAGACAGGAAAGCCTGGAAAGAAATTTGGAAACGAGAACCTAGACAATAACTCAACGCCAGCCACGTCGTACACCCGAAAGGGTAGAAAGACATTAGGATTAAGTAAGTAAGTAAGATCGAAAAAACTTCGAGTCTGACTCGTTGAAAAAATTTCTAAATTGATAATCGCTTGTGTCTCCATTAACTCTTCCCAACCCTTATCGTTGAATTAAGTAAATGGAATTTGGGATACCACCTACATAGTGATTTATATACCGGGTGGTTGGTCATACTTCTGAACATAAGCAATTTACATGGCTTATCACGGTTATGTATATTCCTGCTCAAAAATTTTATGGAAAAAATGGTAGTGGCACTAAATTAAAGAGAATAATTTTCCGCGTCGTTTAGTATTAAAAACTTATTGGATAATGTTAATTGTGCATAAAAATATTAATTTTAAAATTTAGATATTCCCAAATATAAGTGAGGAGAATCTATCTCTCTAGGTGTGTGTGTGTGTGTGTGTGTGTGTGTGTGTGTGTGATATTAATATTAAAGATTTTACATTTCTTACATTTTTATTTCACGTGCATAATGTTAGTTTATCTAGAATTATTTCACACAAATTGAAAAACAGAGAGCAGGTTTACTCTGATTTCACTTTTCTCTCAAAATACAATGAGTAATGACTATATTTGCATAACGATGCCCACTATAGCTTTTCTAACTTTTTCGATCTAGACGAAAATGGAATATTCCTCCAAAAGTTTACTTTTTGTAGGTGTAAACTATCATTCATCGTAATATCAGATGGACCTTTTATAAAGTAATATTCCAATTTGTCGCTTTGTACTGGTTCCCACTTCACAGGAATTATAGAATCTGTTTCTGGAGTAGGATTCCTGAGAATGACAACAATTTACTTCTGAACATGTAGACACTGTTTAAATGATGCTTACCCTATTTTTGCAAAGTTGGTCCACAATGTTGTCATCAGATCTGTCATTTTTTGGTCAGAATCAGTGGGCACGTAAAAATCTCCATAAGCAGGACTATTGAACAAATAGATGAGATCGTCACAGTGAGCAACACCTTAAAAGATAATTTTACTATGGCAAACTAGCTCATACACCTTTTAATTAAATGCACAGGTAAACTAATACATTTGATTGTAACGTATAGCAATGTAGTTATTGAAATAATTGATTACAAATTTCAGGTGCAAAATACCATAATCATGAGACGGATCTCCAAGTAACGTTGACATGCTTGCTGATCCACGATATCCAAATAAAAAATAGTACATAGGTTGCTTTGTGCACTTCAAATGTAACCGAATTAAGGAATCTTCTGGTGATAGGAACCAAGAATCCGTGTACATCTAAAACCAAATCTAGTCGTAGAAAATTAAGATTAGTTTACCATACTTACTTGGGTAACTTCGGATTTAGTGGTATCATCAATTTTCTGATTTCCAAAATAAAAGTCTCTTATATGCATCGACACGTTATCTTTATCGGCTAAGCTTTCGTCGTACATTAACGTCAGAGGCGCTAATACATTGAAGTCCTTGTCAAGTTTCTCTATTAGCTGAGGTTTGTCATAAAGACCTGTAAAAATAAATTGCGAATGTAAAATTACCATAATGATGTAAGTATATAAGCAAACCTGCGGATCTTAAAGCGCCATCATCGGTTACTATTCCTGAAATAATTGGTATGTCTGCTGACTTACAGGAGGTGATTATATCTATAGGGTCTTCAGTGAGAAACGCACCTTCGTGATTGTGTTCAATTACAGGCTTAAATGGAATAGCCGGATCGTAACTCCATTCCTTAAAAAAACAAAGAAAATTTAGCAAGGGAATAAGGAAGAGGCAACAAGTACATAAATTGATGTAGTAACCATTCAACTATAAATGTGATTATTTGATTAATTGAATTATTCCAGATTGTAAGCAGCAAGTATCATAAATAATAAAGAAATTCAATTAAACGATGACGACTGGTATACCATCGAACTAACGCTTATTTAAGAAACATATAAATTCTCTAACATCCCCATATGCGAAAAAAGAATTATCGAACCATGTATTCTACCGTATGTGATAGTGATACTCATACACTCCCTTAATGTGCAGGGTGATTTGTTTGATTAGGAATAATTGAAAATGTATGTTTACTTTAAAGTTACTCAGAAATTATGTAAGCATCATTATATGCAAAAAAGGGACACAGATATAGTTAGGTAAGCCCAGATCATGAAAAAAGCCAACAAAACGGTACGAACAGTCCAGTATCGTGTGCAGTGCATTTTGTGGTGTGAACAATTCCAAAGCGATAGTATCAGACGTTTAAGTGATATGTTCGAATATTGTCGTTTACAACTGAAAACTTAACAAAAATCAGCAAGCATTGAAGAACAAAATGTAAGCTGTGGTCTTTAATAGACTGACTGAGCTAGTCCAGGCCATAAAATTAGAAAAGCAAAAAGACGTCGACAAGCGTTTGCCGGAAGAGTTTAGTATAGTTCTAAAAAGATGATAATTACGTTACATCATCAAAATCTATTATCACTCACAAAAAAAGCAACTCTTCAATATTTAGCTAAAACTAATATAAATCATATTAGATGAATTTCACACGCTAACAAGAATTTCTGCAGCATATGTTCTTCAAACTTCCGTTCGCCACGTGTTCAACTAGTCGCTGTTTCATAAATTACTCAAACAAAGCGATAAGTACAGTCCTTGGTTACAGCTGCAGTGCATTACGCTCCGAAACGATCAGCTGTTGCCTCATAAATCAGTCAAAATGCTCGATAGCTCATTAAAGTGTTAGTAAAAGTCACCTCAAGGTTAAGGTAAGAGCCATAGAATGCACATTAACCAGATAATTTTGAAATGTTAATTAAAACACTCGTTAGCCCATTAAAAACGTCGTAAAAGTTATTTCAAGATTGATATATATGAGCCATAAAACTCACAAGTGTTTGGCAGTAAATTGTTTCTCGCAAAAATCAGTCACTCTATTTCTCCATAGGGCCTCAGCCAATGAAATCGCCGAAATAAACGCCTAACCAATTTTCATGCAATGGTCGCAAACATCTCATTATTTCCCGCCACAATCGGCTTTCAAATCTTTTAAAAGGGTCTCACATGGTTTTCTGAAGAGGATTCCTTACGTTACCGTATATAAGGAAGTTGTGTAGTTGGTGCCGAGTGTCTTTACGTGTTTTGAGAACGACGGTTCTAATTTCCAGAATTTCGTATCAGCTAGCGGCACTCCCGGATTTTCCCGCACAAGGAACCAGACACTATTTTCGCTAAGTGAAATAGTGTCGCGAAAGCAAATTAAAGTTACTCACGTTTGAAAGACCTCTTATAGCTTTCAGATAACGGCAAAATAGTCATTGTTATTTTACGAATTTATAATCCTGTATATAGTTAAATTAAAATTGCCGAATGAGAATATTTAGCGGTTGGTTAACACCATGACGTCATGTAGGACTTAGGATTCAGTAATTAAGTCAGCTGTGATCATTGTACATAGTGATTTTGGCGTTTTGACGTTAATATATTGAATTTTAATTATTCTATGTTTTCTTTGGATTTGACGGTTGTCGCATGCGTTCTCTTCTCTATTTAATATTCACCCCTCAACCATTACCGTGATCAAAAACGCCTTAGTATTCGAATCCCTTCTTTCAGTCTTGGCTTTGCCTCAACAATTCAGCCTTGGTCTTGGCTTTGAGCCAAAAATCAAAATAAGACCAAGAGTATCACTCTGTACACGATGTAAATTAGATAATTACCATAAATTTCAAATCCTGAGCGACGATGTTATGTGCGTCAACTCTCTTCAAACATTCGACCATGTTATGAGTCGAATCGGTACGACAGCTCAAGAAAGTGGCTAGTCTTCTAAGGTTTAGCGCTGTATGCTCCTTCGAACCTAATGCCCAGGGAGCTATAGTAGTGCCACTTTGAATTATTGCTCCCTTTATCAAATCTGAAAATTATAGCAATAAACTGACCGAGATTCATTTATAAATTACCTCTGCTAAGTGGTGACACGACATGGTAATGCGTACTGGCACCCCCTGCTGATTGTCCGAAAATGGTAATTTTATCGGGATCGCCCCCAAACTGAGCTATGTTTTTCTTGGTCCATTTCAAAGCCAAGTTTTGATCTTTGAGTCCAGCGTTGCCAGGCACCACACTGTCGCCGGTACTTAGAAAGCCCAGAGCACCTGTAATTGGTAACGTTAGAGCAGCAAGACATCTACAATTAACTTGAGATCTAGTTCCTTTTTAAAATAAAAGTGTAGGATTCTTTATACATGGCAAACTTTGCTAGAATAAATATATGGAACGTAATATTGCACAACATTAATCACGAAGTTTATTGCAGTTAAATCGTGTTAATTACGTTAATATTATACTTTCCTACTCTATAATTCGAAGTCACGAGCACTATATCTTTATCCATCAGATAGTCTGGCCCATATAAATCACTATTAGCGGTTCCACACGTAAAACCTCCTCCATGGATGAAGAACATAACGGGAAATATTCTTTTCTCGGTAATAGACAACTGAAATTGTGTAATAATTAACATTGTTAAACAATCATATTGCTTAGACAATTAAGGCATTCATTGTAAAAATCTTATATAAAATCATCTAGTTATGTCGACCATATACCTGAAGTTTGATGAGGAAGAGATTATTAATGATTCTATATGTAGGACAGGTATTTCTTTGAACTTACTACATAACAACACTAGTAGTATAGAGTACGCAGAGTACGAAAAAATCTGTAAAAAGGTTGTCACGAAACCTCATTCGAAAGAGAGCACCACGCAGAGGTAAAAATAACTTAAGTTCTTAATAATACTGAAACAATAAAAGCAACACTCGGTAATGTGAATTACATTAATTTGCAAATAAAAAAGATGCAGTCGATGGGATTGGAACTTAGCGCGATTGCAGCTCCTGGAAATACCTCGTGAAATGGTGTTGTGCTGGAAATAGTGCTTGCTATTTTAGCGTAAAATATCCGTATCTTCAAATTCCAAGTAGTGCGATTGGCAGAACAGCAGGCAAGCTATAGATTACAGGTACAGCATTAAGTAACTGTAAACGTAATAGTTACATTTAAAACATACGATAAAACGATAAAAATTACTTGCGTAAATACATTCGAATAATATTTTAATAATCAGTTTATAACAAATAACAATGACAAATTAAATGCGCTTAAATAGACTACTGATTTTCTTAAAAACAACAGTTTTAATTTATTCGATGTTTCTACTTCTCGAAAATAAAAGTAAATCAAAATATTAGTTGCATAAGACATGGTTTTGTTATGCGCGTTCAAGGTTAGAAAACGAGTTGCGAACAAGTGCCACAACAAGCTTTATGAAACGAGCTTTTTATACTATTTTTCCCGCTGCTGATCATGTAAGTCAGTGATACAGCCTTAGTAACAAAACGTGTAAGTCGTTGGTTATATTTGTTTGCTGATTTTTCTTGACAACGGAACTTAATATTATTATTAAGTTCCTAGGATAATAAAATTAGCAAAAAAGCAAGATGCAGATTGAGACGTTTTGTTTATAAATCGCAAGTGTTGATGTGACATGTGACAGTCATAGGTAACACGACTCACGAAAATTAATCCTGGTGACAGGTGACAAACCAAACGATTTTTTCAAAAATCTACGAAAATTTCGACAAGCAGCGGGAAAAGTATAATAAGATAACTCGGAATGTATCGCCTATTAACATTTTCGGCAGGCAACAAGCCGCGACTTCGTGTTGGCTTGTACTTGCCTACCTTAAATGTTAATAGGTCCTTACATTCCTTGTGACTTAAATAGCTATTATCTAATTTGCATAAAAATAATCAAAAACTTTGAATTTTACCATTTCATAAATGTGACAATCTGAAAATATGAAAAAACAATGCAAAACAGTTCTTTAATAGACTTTTCCGTTACAATAGAATAATTTGAAGAAAAATGGTTTATTTAATTAAATAGTTCCTCGAATCCTATTCTAGCCAAAGTTATATAGACTATTCAATTCACCTGTCATCTGTCAAAAAGTGACCAATGAAAATCCAGAATTCTGACGTTTCTTGACCAATCAAAAAAATATCAGTGGATATATCTTCCTAGAAGGTATTCAAGTGACTATTTTAAACAAATGTGATTTTTATTAGAAAAAGTCAATATTAGTGTTCTGTTACTATAGAAATTCCGTAGTTTGTTGCTAGATTTACTGAAAACTAATTTGAAAAAGTAGTTTGGTTCATTAAATAGTCCCTCGAATACCATTCTTAGTCAAAGTTAAGTAGATTATTTTTGCGGTGGTATCACTACTCATGTCCATTGCGCTTGGGATTAGGACTCGTGCTATCGCACTCGTCCTAATCGTACCAAAGCGCAATGGACATTCGTGATACCACCACAAAAATAGTCGACATAACTTTGACTACTCATGGTATTATAAGTGATTATTTTTGCAGTGGTACGCTACTCATAGTCATGCCCATTGCGTCTGGGATTAGCGCTACATCCGCGATATCATTTGGTTTAACGATATTTTGGAGAAATGTTCAACTTTCAGCCGCTGTAATTCGTTACATATTACACTTACAACAAAAATTAATATACAAAAAATATCAAGATCTTATCTTCTTTAACTTTGTATTACACTTTTTGACGTAAGATCAACCGTTACATAGCTATTTGCAAAATACTAGTTTTTAGCACCTTTAATCCAAGATAGCGGCTCGCGCGTCACCCCTCCAAGGTCTAAAACCTGGATTTTTCATCAGGATCCCAACCTAAACGACATATAAAAACCGTTTCTACCCCACCTTTTGTTGAGCAAATGCCTTTTTTGTTCCTACAGACTGGACTATTATCATGCACGGCACATTTATTTGGAAAAACATATTAACTTTATGAAAAAAACTAAAATAGCTAAAATAAATAGGACTTTCCAGTACATGTAATTTTATAATAAATTTATTATTCGTTAAAAATGCCTAATAAAAATACTTATAAAGGTTACCAATTTCAACTCCTTAAAGTCGCAAGACTTCAATGAGCAATTAAAATCCTTAAAATATTTACCTTATATCAATTAATATTTTTGTATGGTTTGAAATCCATATTTATTATAAAATAAAATTTTAAATGTATATTATATATTATAGATATTATAATGTGGGTCGTAAAATGAGGACGACACTATTTGAAAATATTTTAATGTGTATTGTAAACTGAAAAAACACCATGTGGTGGAAATAGTTATTTACGTGGCAAGCATAGTAAATTAGCCTTTATGGGCGAGCCGGATAATTTGCAGGGAGAGCGACGTAGGAGCGAGCCCTGTTATCCGGTGAGCCCCAATAAAGGTTAATTGCAACCGAGTCGCGTACAACGTTTTATATCCTCTTTGGGAACATCTTAAAAATTAATATTAGTGATTAATGAAGGATGTGATTATTAGAAAACAAGGTGCTTCTAAAGTCGCGATGGCAGCATTTTACAGGCACCTGGCCTGTAAAGACTCTTTTAACTGTCAGTTCGGATGACAGTAACACTTTACGGGCACCTGGCCGGTAAAGACTCATTTACCGAGTCAGTTCAGACGACAGTAATGACCGTTTAACAAGTCAAGAGGATATAAAATATTTTTCCGTCGACCTCTCTATAAAATGTGATTTTACTGACGCATTCACTTTTTTGGACACCATTAATTTTTCGTCCGCAAACACTTTTCGTCCGCAAATGCTTTTCGTCCGCGAATGCTTTTCGTCCGCAAACACTTTACGACCGCACTTTACAGCCGCAAACGCTTTTCGTCCGTAAACACTTTTCGTCCGCAAACACTTTTCGCCCGCAAACGCTTTTTGTCCGTAAATGTTTTTCGTCCTCAACAACTTGTATAATTCAGACTTCACTTTAATTTTTTTTTAAATTATGACGGTCGACGGAAAAATGTAATATACACCTCGGACGAAAACTGCTTTTTATGGCCTTGCCTGATTACTTGCCTCGGCTACCGCCTCGGCCAGCAATTGCAGGCATCGTCCATAAAAAGCCAATTTTTCGTCCTTGATGCATAAATAACTATTTATTTAGTTCTTCCCTGACCGCCGCGCGGAAAGGTCACATTTGTGCAGAGTGCAATTGTTGATATTTTGGAAGTGCTTTATAGTGCGAGTGTTAAATTTAACTAATACGATACGAGTTAAATTTTAATACATAAAAATGAGTGACCCGCCTCCCGGGACTTCTGATTACAGGGGTCCCGGAGATAACCTCAACAACAACGAACATCCTCCAAAACAAACCACATTTTCCTCTATCGTACAAACACAGAATCCCGACCTATTCCCTAAAAAGGAGCAAGCTATAATAATCGACACGCTTGACGGTCTCGTACAAAAAGACTATCTAAAAGCTCTTGGAGCAATCATTAACCCCAGTCACATTAGATTCGCGTCCAAAATTTCTAACAATCGTTTCTGTGTATACTTATCTAGTGAACATATAGCACAAGAAATTACAAACCAGCATAGTTACTTATACATAAATAACACGCGATTGCCACTCCGTCGACTAGTTACTCCAGCTAAACGGGTCATACTATCTAATGTGTCCCCTACAATCCCTCATAAAGTAATCGCAAATGAGCTACAAAACAAAGGAATAAAACTGGTGTCACCTATAAGCTTCCTACGTGCTGGAGTATCCGAGGAGGGATACGCTCACATTCTAAGTTTCAGAAGACAAGTTTATGTAACCCAAACAGCAGCAGATATACCCGAATCACTACTAATTTATCACGACGAGACAGCCTATCGTATATTTCTCACAACCGATTCCATGCTATGCTACAACTGCAAACAATTAGGGCACATTGCTAGTAAATGCCAACTTGCCCAAAAAATCTCACCTACTGAAACTCCTGAGAGTATCATTACCAGCAACGCAAAAGAAAACGATGAAGAACTTACAAGCAAAGGACTCAAGCGTCCGTTATCATCAAACTTAAGCGTATCTAGTGACTCACCCGATAATTCCGCTAATACACTATCAGAACCAAATTCTGCAGAACCAAAACAGCCCACAGAAGAACCAATATTTATAAAGCCACAGCAAGCTAAAGCAAAGAAAGCCAAAAATTGTAAACTTCCAGAAAAAAAAGAAGCCTCAAACCTTACAATATCCGAATTGCTCGCCCCGACAAAAACAGTCATAACAGAACATGGTGACTCTTTTGTACTGACTTATGACTTACTCGTAGACTTTTTAGAAAATGTACAAGGATCACCTGACCCCTTAAACATTGCTTACTCATACACCACAGATATTAAAGCATTAACTCTTATGATGGAAAGCGTATAACCACATTTAACTCAACGCTCCATCAAGAATAGGTTTACAAGAATTATAAATAAACTACGAGTAACAAACACAAACGAAGATAGCATGATCGAAACTCAAAGTGACTGCTCCGCTACATCTGATATCGACACCGAATCAAACTTTTATTAAATGGCTAATATAATACAGTGGAACTTAAACGGACTCACTGCACGCTTACCTGAACTATCGCAACTTATATCTAAATACTCACCTACTGTTCTATGTCTTCAAGAAACAAATTTTAAGGAAAATTATCATCACAACATTCGGGGATACACAATCTTCTATAAAAACAGAGCAAATCAAAACATAGCTAGCGGAGGTGTTGCAATATATGTAGCTAACAAGTATCATTGTAAGGAAATACTACTGACCACAAACCTTGAGGCAACAGCGGTGACACTGATGACCCCACAAAAACTAACTATATGTAACATCTACTTACCAAACAGTAAAAAACTTGATAAAGAAGATCTTGAAGATATAATTCCACAACTATCTTCTCCTTTTATAATTGTAGGCGACATGAACGCACATCATTTCCTCTGGGGATCCAAAAAAACTGATACCAGGGGCCATATCGTTGAGAAATTACTACAAAACACTAATCTAATCCTACTCAATGACAAACAACCAACCCATTTCAGCTCAGCTACTGGAGAGTTTTCAGCTATTGACTTGAGTATATGTTCAGCAACTATCGCTACTCATACAAGGTGGAAAGTTATTACTGATCTACATGATAGTGATCACTTTCCAATTCTAATAAACACGGGAACCATAAACGAATACACAAAAACTAATCCAAAATGGAAACTTAATAGTGCTGACTGGAAGAAATACTCGAAATATATTAAACAACATCTTCCACCTTTTGACGATACAAAACAGATTGAAAACATAGTCTCCGACTTTACTCAACTAATAATAGCCGCTGCCTCAACTTCTATACGAAAAACTGAGGGCACGATAAAAATCAAACCCGTACCATGGTGGAACAGCGAATGTAGGGAAGCAGTAGCGAAAAGGAAAAAGGCCCTTAACTTGTACAAAAAACGTCAAACAATCGAAAATCTTATCCATTTTAAAAGATGTAGAGCAAACGCGAGAAGAATTATTAGAGCAAGCAAAAAGAAATCAGGGGAAACCTACGTGTCAACTATTACATCATCAACTCCTCCTTCTGAAGTCTGGAACAAAATCAATAAAATCAAGGGCACTTCATATTCTACAGAAATTACAGCACTCATCAAAGATGGTAACATCACGACATCAACAACCGAAATAACTCAACTACTCTGTGATAATTTTGCTCATAATTCCAGTGATGATAACCTTGAAGCAGAATTTGCTCAACATAAAGCTTATGCTGAAAACCAATACTATAGCAATAATCTAGAGAACGAAGAATGTATCAACGATCCCATAAATGAAGAAGAACTAGCAGCAGCGCTTAAACTCACGAAAAGTACCAGTCCAGGACCTAACGAAATTCCGTACAGCTTCATTACTAACCTACCAGAAGTTGGAAAAACGTACTTACTAAAAATTTACAACAAAATTTGGTACAACCATACTTTTCCCAACAACTGGCGAAAAGCAATAGTGATTCCGATATGCAAACCCGGAAAAGACAAGTTGAATCCGTCAAGCTATCGCCCAATAGCGTTGACATGCACGATGTGCAAGATTCTTGAAAAAATTGTTAATTCAAGGCTTACTTGGTTTCTAGAAGCCAACAATTTATTAACATGTATTCAAAATGGCTTCAGAAAAAATAGATCAACCACTGACCATCTTATACGTCTGGAAACCGAAATACAAGAAGCATTCAAAAACAAACAACACGTGCTGGCGATAAGCTTCGATATAGAAAAAGCTTTCGAAATGACCTGGAAGCACAGAATCCTAGTATCGTTATCTCAATGGGGAATTCAAGGAAGAATACTGTCGTTTATTAAGAACTTTCTAGAAAACAGAGTGTTTAGAGTTAGAGTCAACGGCAATCTTTCGAATGACACGAGCTTAGATAACGGTGTTCCCCAAGGGTCCGTACTGAGTGTTTCCCTATTCCTAGTTGCTATCAACAACATAGCAAACTGTATTAGTAGACCCGTTAAAGCCTGTTTGTTTGCAGACGACCTTACAGTCTTCTGTAGGGGAATCAACCTAAACTCGACTCAGCGCCACCTTCAAGACACTATAACAAAACTAATAGAATGGAGTAACATATCAGGTATGCACTTTTCGCCAAGTAAAAGCAAGTGCATTCTCTTCACAAAGAAGCGGAATTTCTACAATCCCAAATTATACATGAAAAACCTCGAAATAGAATACGTGACTCAAATGAAAATTCTGGGAGTTATATTCGACCGACGTTTGACATGGGTAGCTCATCTAAAGCATCTAAAACAGCAATGCATGCAACGACTTAATATCATGAAGGCTCTTACAAAGCACAACTGGGGAACGGACATACTTGCTCTGCTACGAATATACTACTCGCTAATTCGATCTAAACTTGATTACGGGTCAATAGTCTATTGTTCTGCTACTCCTTCAGCCTTAGCAATTCTCGAACCCATTCAAAACACTGCAATCAGAATAGCTACTGGAGCACACCGCACCAGTCCCATAACCAACATGTTACGAGAAGTTGCGGAATTACCACTACAGTCGAGAAGAAATCAACTTTCCTTGACATACGCTGCTAAAGTTTCGACAAACGAATTGAACCCAGCACACAAATGTACATTTTCAAGATGTCGTAATACATCACACCAAAATGCTCCTAAAACTAAAATTCCTTTCTACGAGCGCATACATAAATTACAAAATGAAATAGGTATAACAGTAAAAAATAAGACCATAAAACCTTCCACTAATATCCCACCTTGGACCCTGGCTTTTCCTAAAATAATTCTAGACCTAATCCAATACTCTAAAACGGAAATCAATCCAAATCTTATCAAGTGCGAATTCCACTCCATCATCAACAATTTTCCCAACGCAAGAAAAATTTTCACTGACGCCTCCAAAAGCAAATCTGGTTGTGGAGCAGCTGTAATAACCCCGGAAGGCCCACTTATGTTTAAAACACCAAGCAACAGTTCAGTCTTCACAGGGGAAATGGTCGCCATCTACAAAGCTCTCGAATACATAACAGGGGCGACTGAAAAGGAGTGGTTAATAATAAGTGACTCGTTAAGTGCCATTCTAGCCATAAAAAACAAAAATACTCGTTGTGAGATTACTGTTCTGATCTACAACACACTACACATGATATCAAACCAACGAAAATCTGTAACTATTATATGGGTACCATCACACATTGGAATTTTGGGCAATGAAGAGGCGGATACAGCTGCTAAAGCCGCTATATTCTCCGATGACACGGTTGAATGTATGACAACATCAGACTTGCGAATTACGATTAAAAAACTTATCCGACAAAAATATTACCCCAACGAACAAACTGACAATGAAAACGGACAACAGAGACGATTAGCCAACGATATCAAGTACTTCCCAGCTACAAATTCTCGGTCAAGAAAGAATCAAACCGTCCTAACTAGGTTAAGAATCGGACACACAAGGTTGACTCACGACTACATACTCAACGCAACCGAACCACCTACGTGCGATGTCTGCAATACATCTGTCACCGTAAGCCATCTTCTGCTCGAATGTGCGAAATACAAAAGTTGCCGTGATAAATACTTTTCCGTCAATAATATTAGTGACATTTTGTGCCAAAACCAAGCAGCCGAAGACAAACTACTACAGTTCCTAAAAGACTCTAAGCTATTCAATAAGATATAGATAAATGGTGTAAATATTGTACCCGGTGCTAATGACCCAGTAGTCGATGCACCGTAAATATATTAAAAAAAAAAAAAAAAAAAACTATTTATTTGTTCCTCACTTGTAAACATCAATTTATCAAGTCACTGTATTAATCAAAAAAGTTTATTTTAACAAGTTACTAACTTGCAAAATCTTTACAAGTTAACTGTCAGCTTTACAAGCGTTCTCATAGATAAATGATAGCGTGCAAAGCCAGAATTGCCTTCCTACTATGTGTCATAGTGATGAATTTAGTTGCTTGTCAGTTTGACATTTTGAATAAATGGTAAATTTCTAGTTATTTACAAGTGAGGAACAAATAAAATATTCAACAATACATGCAAGGTAACAGGTTTTACTGGCTGAAGAAGGTGACTGGCTCGCCAGTCATATCTTTCTATTCGCCAGTAAAAACCCTCTTACCAAGCTAGTAATGTTAAATACTATTACAACTTTTAACCAGTTCTTATGAAATCAAGAAGGAATAATTTATAGCTGCTAATATTCTTTTACAAAATTGAATTTGAAAAATTCTCAGCTACCATAATAAATAAGTTTATCAAGATTTACTTACAAACATAAATTAGGATTAGATAACAACTTTGCATTGATAAGAAAACCTTCACCCTAGAAACCTATAGGAATTTAAAATATACAGGGTGACCCAAAAAGAATGGGACACCAATTAGTCATAGATTCCTTACGTCATAATAAATCGATTAAACCCAATATACTTTAGTACAAAGTCCCTTCAGTAAGAAGTTATAGAGCCTTGAAGTTCAATTTTCAATTTTTTTTTTGTTAATTTCCACAAATGTAGAGATATCAATTTGGATTTTGGTATACCTACTTACTATTATGTACTGCAATCACTACAAAATTTCATAAATTAGACTCGACTGTAAGAAGCACTTTACCTATCTTTTAAAGCTTTTTTTAGCTCTAACTTCGTTATCTGTAACTAAATTTTAGGTTATTGTCTGAAAGAGAATTAAAAAGTGGAAAAATAATGTATTCTTAGTTTTTAAGCCTAAAACCAATCGTTTACCTTAAATGCCCATCAAAGGTTTTTGGTTGTCATTAAGACGTGCAATTATCAAGTAGCCATGATCACAAAAACAATAGTCATCTAGTAAAAAACAATGATAAATCAATTAATGACAAGGTTTATTATCGTATGTCACAGCATTTTCGAAAACACAAAAGACAAACAACTGATGTCACTAACGTCATTAATTGATTTCTTAATGTAGTTTACTAGATTACAATCATTACCCATTGTTTTTGTGATCATGGCTACGTCTTAATGACAACCAAAAACCTTTGATGGGCATTTTAAGGTAAACGGTTGCTTTAAGGCTTAAGAACTAAGAATATATTATTTTTCCAGTTTTTAATTCTCTTTCAGACAATAACTTAAAATTTCAAAAAAAGTTACAGATAACGAAGTTAGAGCTAAAAAAAGGTTTGAAAGATAGATAAAGTGCCTCTTATAGTCGAGTCCAATTTAAGAATTTTTTTAGTTACTGAAGTACATAATAGTAAGTATGTATACTAAAATTCAAATCGATATCTCTACATTTGTGGAAATTAACAAAAAAAAAAAAAAAATAGAAAATTGAACTTCGAGGCCTTATAACTTCTTACTGAAGGGACTTTGTACTAAGGTATATTGGGTTTAATCGATTTATTATTACGTAAGGAATCTATGACTAATCGGTGTCCCATTCTTTTTAAGACACCCTGTATTCAGGGTTTTCAAAGTTAAGTCGGCACTATTGCTAATTTCGTTATTATGGGAGTTACAAAGTCAGTTAAATAAGCAAACTAGCAGTATTTTTCCGCCCATTACGATGGTAAAAACGGAATCAAAATCGAACAACGCGTTCGCGAGTTATATCAAAAAGTTCAATTTTTTCAAATGGAACACTCAGTATACAATATTCACAATCGATAGGAAATTGAATTCTGAACAAAAAGTGTCCAATGTCCTTTTATCCTAATGTCAAAAATGACAAAGGTATTGATGATTTTTCAAATTCGTCAAGGTGGCTGTGTTGTGGTAATTTTGCCTTATTATAAAATAGAAATTAAAAAGAATATCCATGAAGTGAAACAATATCGTTTATTTCAAATTATTCTATAAACTTATAAAAACAAAACTCAAATTAGATGCTCAAAAACATCACCCTCTTGCTCGAAGCATTCTTGAGCCCGCTTGTAAACGCTTCTAGTAGCCCTGGCAATGACATCGATTTTGATTCCGTTTTCACCATCGTAATTGGCGAAAAAAATACTACTAGTTTGCCTATTTAACTGACTTCGTAGCTCCAAAAATAAAGAAATTAGCAATAGTGCCGACTTAACTTTGAAAACCCTGTATACTCGTATATATTACATAGCGACTTTGTACACGTTTCACTACGGCCGTCTATCGCATCCTAATCGCCAAGCCTTCATGTCCTGCCACTGGTTTTCTACTAACTGTCTTCTTTCCAGGTCTAGTAGAACTTGTGTAGTCCAGTATTCTGGCGGTCGTCCCCTTTTTATTCTTCGCGGGGGATGCCATTCCCATATTTTGACTGGCCACCTCTCGGGCGGCATTCGTCTCACGTGGCCGTACCATATTAGTCTTCTAGCTTCCATATTTTCTACTACTGTCCGTTGAAGATTCCTTTTTCTTTTTATTTCTTCATTAGTTGTATGTTGAAGTCTTGATATCCTACAGCTTCTACGTAGATAATCCATTTTTACAGCTTCAATTTTATGTTTGTATCTTTTAGTAATTGCCCACGTTTCCAAACCATACAATAGGATGCTATGGACGATCGTCTCACAAATGTTCTTTTTCGTAGCTTTTGCAATTTTTTTTACCATAACAGCGGATTTAATTTTTGAATTGCTTGTTTTGCTTGTACAATTCTACTGGCTGTTTCTCCTTTGCTGCTTCCTTCCTGGGCTATTATTGTACCTAGATATTTATAGCTATTTCATGCCTAAATCGTCATGCAGTTTATTTGCAAATATTGACCTACCCCTCCCACAACCCGATATTTGGTTTTTTGAAAGTTGATCTTTAACCCTTCTTTTTCATACACTTCAGTCAATTTTCGCATCATATAACTTATATCATATTCGTCATTTGCGATAATGGCTTGGTCGTCAGCGAATAATGGCGTATGTAAGCAGTCTCCATTTATATCAATGCCCATTCCTTTACATTTGTTTTGCCAGTCCAGTAGAGCAAAAAAATACTTGGTTAAAAATGGTAACCACCAGTTGCTACTGACTACACGACTAATGAAACCATGTCATTAAACAGTCGTTTTACTAACTTAAAATTACCAACTGTGAGTGAATTTTATACATTGTCGTAGATAATACTCGTAGTTATCTATGGCACCAGTGAGTAAAATGATATTTCTTTTAATCAAGCAAAAGTTTATATTGTGAGCATCTGCGAGATAAAAAAATACCTTATTCATGTATTCTATAGAGGGTCGGTATACATTGGCGAAAAAACTATACGTAGTGATGTTGGTCATAAAATTCTGAGTAGAAAATCTTAATACCAAAATGTGGCACTGGTCGCCGTGAGCCCTCCTAGCGGTATATAAAAAAACGTTTTATCAGGTAAAGTACATTTTCTGTTCAAAATGTGAAATTATGGCATCATTCAAAAATATCAGCTGACTTTATGAAACCGTGTTACCACAAAATTATTTCACGTAGAACACACGGTTTCATAAAAGTAAGTCGATATTTCTTGAACGGAACCATATTTTTACATTCTGAACAACTTTCCTTGATGATACTTTGACGTATTTAAAACGAAGAAAGCTACTTTACCTGAAAAGAACATGTTTTTATCTACCGTTCGTGCGGGCCCATGAACAGCAATCCAACATTTGAGTATTAAAATTTTCTACTCAGAATTTTATGGTCAACATGGTCTTCTGCAAGAAACAATTTTTGAGTTATACTGTCAACAGACGGGCAGACTGTTTTTCGTCATCTAGGGACCCTGAAACATGAAAAATTGAAGAAATCTCGGAATGTGATTTTTTCACGATTACTTCCTTCGTCTTTCAGATGACGGAGGTAAAAACTATTGCTACCGGGCAAAGTGGCAAAGCGGGGAAGCTTGGGTTTGTTATGGAAGCTCCAGATTCATTGTTATAAAGGTAGAGTGCTAAATTGATTTATGAATAACATTTTTAATTAACCCTGTCCGTTATTCTTACAATTGAGTTTTTCAGGGCTTGCCGAAGCGGCGAGTAAAAAACGATATGTATTGATGATATTCAAGACTTTGGTTCGGTATAAATACCATCCTAAGAGCATCTCTCTGCAATCACCTACGTTTTTTAGTCCAATCTTGTTGTGGGAAATGCACAAAACAACTGGTGGGAATAATCACAATAAGAAAAGATCCCCAAATATTTACTAAATTTCAACAATTACACTAGGCATTTCTTTAGAACAACTTCAGCAACATTACTAGCATATTCTGGAAGTGATATAACAATTAAACGTGTTCTTCAGTTGCTGCAGGTTACATCAAAATTCGATTAAACAAAAAGTGGAGATAGCAGAAAAGTTGTATGACACAACAATACTGCCTAGTGCGTCCACCATGAATCAGTAACAAAGGAACTCTTCTAAATCTATTGGAAAGGAAATAACAACAAAGCCTAGAATGGCGATCCTGAATCATAACCAAAAGTCTCTTACATCAATTGCAGGGTTTTTAAAGATCAACATTAACAATTGCAATAATTCTATTATATTTGTAAATTTGTCAAGTGTAGTTACAATTTAGTAAATGTTTGCAAATTTTGTTTCCTGTTGGACTTCAATTAATTAATTTATCCACTTTAAGTCAGTGGGATAATGATCATCGAATGAATCAAGTTCAACTTTACTCCCCAAAGGAGTGAGCAAAGCAATCACTTTACACACTGTTGCAAATAATTGATATTTATATACGAAGTCAGTTCAGTGTTTATTCTCGAAAAAATGTTTAGCCTATGAGCGCGTAAGAGCGAGTGGGCCAATTTCTTCGAATGAATATATTCCTAACTCACGTGGTTCTATAGTTTGTCCAGTTTTGATGAAATAGTTCTAATAATAGTTATAGTTATAAATAATAATGGTGAGGCACTAACACCCCATGAAGGAGATTGGCCTGCAAAGCGAAAGGTCAGAGCTTTCGTATCCTCGCTCTAGCACCCGGCTGTCGCGTGTCAAATTTATGACACTTAGGGCCGATTGCAGAAAGCAATGTTAAGTCTGGTGTTAGCTAACATCGCGTCAAAGTGAACAAAATCGCATCAAATTTTGTTTACTAATGTATTAGTTGCCATAAGCATTTGAGATTTGATTCGTTTTTGTTCACTTTGACGTCGTGTTAGCTAACACCAGACTTAACATTGCTTTCTGCAACCGGCCCTTAGTGATGTGGTGGGCATTACGCATTAGACAACCGCATTATTACCCCTTGTTCTTTCGAACGCAGGTCGCCAATTATTTAAAGCGACTGGGTAGGCCGCCTGCCAGGCATCGATTCTGGGATTTGAACTCCAGACTTCCGCACCGCAGTCCAATGCTCTAACCACTGAGCTACCTACACTGGCAATTAGTTATAGTTATAGTTATAGTTTTAAAAAAGTAAAAACTGAAAAGAATCTAGAAAGTAAACTGAGCCAAAAACCAGAATCCGTCACCGGCATAAATCAATTAAATGATTATACAAATATAAATATAAAAGATGCAGTGCAAAAAACGCTTAAAAACGGACAACTAGCACAAATAATAGTAAACTATCAGATAATACAAAGAAACTAATAGCAAATAGAAATAAACAGATAGGAAAAATATCAGAAGAAGAACTGTAAGAAAAAATAAGGAAATTAGAACCGAAGTAAGAAAAGACGTAGAGAATACAACGAGAAATAATAAAGAGAGTAATATAAAACAACAAAGAGCCTAAAGTATTTAAGAAAATCCTCTCTCAAGAAAGATGAGAAATAGTAACCCTAAAAGACGGAAATGGCAACAAACTTAAAACTCGAGCAGAAATACTTCGATACGTAGAAAGTTTTTACGAAGATCTATACTCAGAGAAAGTTTTCCAACAACCAAGAAACTCAAGATACGAAAGATCAAAACTGAGCAAAAATTATACAGAAGATTTACCACCGATCAGTAAATCTATATTATATAAAAATCAATCGCCGTGTGTTAGTAACACAAAACTCGAGAACGACTTGATCGATTTGGATGATTTTTTTTGTTTTGTTCATCTTACTCCCGAGGTAATTTAACAAAAAATAAAATTCGGAAAAATCCAAAGGAAAAGTCGGAAAATTGGAAAATATCGAATGTGTGTTTTTCTATACACTGTACGACTTTCTATTTGCAGTCATACTTTTATGATTCTGTGCTTAATGGTTTGAAGGGTTTTCCCCATCATGTCATAATCCAAAACAACGTTTGCCGGGTCAGGTAGTACAAAATAAATGCTGCAATAAAAGACATGAAAAACAATAAATCACCAGGACCGAACGAGATTTTCATAGAATACATAAAAATGGGAGGCCGAAAAATATTAGACTATTTAGAAAAATTAATGAACGAATGAACCAATATCTTGGAAAAATGCAAACGTTGTTATTCTCTATAAAAAAGGGGACAGGGAAGACATCAGAAACTATAGACCTGTATCGTTGCTCTCACATGTCTGCAAACTGCTAACAAAGATAATGACAAACAGGATATCCAACAAACTCGACGAGTTTCAACCCGTGGAGCAGGCTGGCTTTCCGAAAGGGATACAGGACTATAGTCAACATACACACATTAAGACAGACAATAGAAACATTTCAAGAGTACAACAAACCAATGTGCCTACCTGGCTTTTATCGATTTTGAAAAGGCATTCGATACGATAGAAAATGGACTCTCTCAAAAGATGCCGCATTGATAGCAGATCCATACAACTAATTAAAAGCCTATATGACGAAGCAAAAATGACAGATCAAATCTTAGGCGGAACAGAGCCAATCAACATTAAAAGAGGAGTCCGACAAGGAGACACAATCTCGCCCAACATATTCACAAACGCATTAGAAGACATTTTTAAGACATTAGAATGGGAAAAAATCGGTATCAATGTAAATGGTGAATATTTGAAAAACATTCGTTTCTCAGACGATATTCTGCTGCTCGCAGAAAATATGGAAAACCTGAAAAAAATGATAGTAGATTTAAACAACCCGGCAAGAAGTTACGGCCTAAATATCAATGCGTCCAAAACGAATATTATGTCAAATATGAACGACGCTATGCCAATTATGCTCAATAACGAACGGGAAGTGACAGTCGTCAACGAGTATACCTATTTAGACCAAAAAATATCCTTTGAGAAAAACAATCAGGAAATAGAAATAAAAAAAGAATACAATTAAGATGGGCTGCATATGGAAAACTTAGTAGTGTTTTTAAATCCAACTTCTCAAAACTCAAGTCTTTGACCAGTGTGTCTTACCAACCATGACTTATGCAGCAGAAACGTGAAGCTTAAATGAAGGAATAATAGAGAAATTAAGGATTGCACAAAAAAAATGGAAAGATCGATGCTGAATGTAAGGCTGCAAGACAGAAAGAGGAACGAATGGATTAGAAGAAAAACAAGGGTGATAGACGTGGCAGAATATGTGGCAAGACAGATGTGGAGATGGGTTGGACATTTGATGAGAACAGGAGACGGAAGATGGACCAGGAAGGTGACAGAGTGGCGACCACGGACAACCAAGAGGAACCCGAGAAGACCAAAAACACGATGGAGAGATGATATCCAGAAAGTGGCGGGAGTGCAGTGGATGGCAAAAACGAGCAATAGAAATGAGTGGAAAAATATTGGAGAGGCGTATATCCAGAGATACAGTAAAACACGCTGAAATTGATGATGATGATGAAGAACTAATCGCGTAGCAGTCTATGGTAGTCGTGGTTGTTTAGTGATTGGAATTTGAAGTGAAACAGTTTTTAATTCACTAGTGGATTTCTAAAAAATAATTTTGAATGATAATTGCACTTTAAAACATGAAAATCAGATAAATGTATTTACAGCATGATGGGCTTCTCAAAATTTCTATTAAGTAATGAAATTTGAAAAGCTTTTTACAGTCCTCACGAATTCCTCGAAATTAGAAGAGAAAATATATTTAATAATTATAGAGTGGTTTTAGCACATTTAGAATGCTCAAAGTATTAGGCTGATAAAATTCAGTTTGCGTCAAGAATATCATAAAGTAGGGACAAGAAATCAGACGACGTGCGCCACCAAACAAATTTTAGTGAAATCATAAATACCACCATTAGATTTACAAAACCGATATTTATTTTCTTCTTTACAGCTCATTTGAAATCATGCGTTTGATTTAATCTTAATCAATTATCAATGGAAAATTTACAATTTAAGCTAAACTAAAATTTGCTTGGTGGCGCACGTCGTCTGATTTCTTGTCCCTACTTTATACAATCAGCTGCAGTAGAAGTTCTGCGCAGACAAATATGCCTATCTTATATTTCTAGAATGTATTGCTGAATTCTTCATAATTACAATTAGTCAATATCGACTAACTGTAGATATGTAATTGTGATCGGTGCAAACTAATTAAATTACAATACAAATTATATCGTTCACTTAGTAGGTTTGGATTTAATTACCTGAGGCGTGAACACGTTGAGAAAAAGACAATCTTCATTTCCTTGGATATTGTAATCCTTGACAAAAATATTCATTTGAGGACATATAGCGTGCTGCTTAGTTGCATCTAAAGTTCCATTCCATGGTCGTCCAGGAACAGGAGCCTAAATAAAAGAAAATTAAAACCTGTATGGTTAATATTTTAGTCATAAGTGGTCAAATTCTCTTTCGCAATTTACTTTTAGCAGTATTAATTGTCTAAAAACGAACAAAATTTATTTTCATTTAAAATTATGTAATAAGGAAATGTTTTGTCTCAATACGAATCGTATTATTATTGTTGACTAGTACCAAAATTAGTCTGCATATTGATATACTATATAAAGTGCGGCAACGATGTGGGTATGGTAGATATTTCCAAAACTATGAGAGTTGGATAAAATTTTATTATACAGGGTGGGTTGAAACATAGAGACAAGCTAATATTTTATTTGTTTTTCATTTTGGAGACCTAAAGAATAGAAGTAATATTTCGTGCACCCTTCAGTCGGATATTAGTGTAGTTGCTGTAAATTTTACTACTTCTGGTTTTACAGGAAATAATTTCAACTTTTCATTTTTAAATAGAATAGTACAGGCGCGGCCAAAAAAAAGGGACACTTTTTTTGACTTAAAATTCTCAAAATGCGAACAGCATTGCTAACACTGACAGTTCTAATTAATAAATGTCATCAAAAGTCATTATTCAACTCTGAAAAATGCCGGCATATATTGGAAATACCGATAAAGAGTGAATAATTGCATTGTGAGAATTAGGTCAAAAACAGTGTCCCGGTTTTGTGGCCGCGATTGTATCTTTTTTATTTTTTATTCTAAAACCGCCTAAGATGATCTTTACAGCAATACCAAACTTCTATATTTTTACTGCAGAAATAGGCGGTACGCGACATTTGGGCGCCGCAGCTTGGGCGCCGCCGTTTGGGTCCCGCCCTTTGGCAGCCGACGTTTGGGCGCCAAACTTTTGACCGCCGGACGTTTGGACGCCAGTCGTATACATTTTTAAATAGTTTGTAACTTCTAATAATGTTGCTTAATTATTATTAATAATTTTACATAATGTCTTCTTGTAATTGTGGTAGGTTATATTCTAGTTCTACTTTTTATTATGTGACTATATGTATACTATTTAAGTAACTGTAACCTAATTTTACTTGTTATATAATAAATAATTTCTATGACGATATTTGTTTTAATTTTCTGGAATGGTTTAAGATTACCAATGCAAAAGTTTTCAACAAAAACTGGTGGTAAATTATATGGTAGTTCTATTTTTTATTATGTGACTATATGTATACTACTTCAGTAACTGTAACCTGATTTTACTTGTTATATAATAAATAATTACTATCACGATGATATTTGTTTCAATTTTCTGGAATGGTTAAAGATTATAAATGCAGAAGTTTTCATTTTTACCTAAGCCGTAAGTTGATTGTGTTACATTTTGTGGAGTAATTGTAAATTTACTTAAATAGATACATCTATATCAACTCTATTACACCGTGAACAATGTCATTTGAAATTGCTGGCAAAAAATCGTATTTACGATAAATCACAGAAGAATCGTGGACTATTTTTAATATTTCTAAATTTCGGCGCCCAAATGTCCAGCGCCCAAACGGCGGCGCACAGACGGCGGCGCCCAAATGTCCTGCTTCGAGAAATAGGTGATTACTATGAGGTCAAAGTTACAATCAGTCATCTTGTTTTATACTTAAACATAATGATCAGGTTGCCTTATTGTTGTAGAATTAGTGACAAAGGTAGGAAATCAAAGACCGGTTGTATCACACAGTTGACGTAAATAAAAAATTAACACCTGTCACTAGCTTTAGGCAACCAACCTGATAGTGAGAGTGTATTTTCGTATGAAAAATACGAGTGTCGAGCTTTGACTTTGAAATTAACTAAATATATTTTTAAATGAAACGCCCAGTATATTATGGCATTTTTGGAAAGCCACTTCAGTGCTGGTCAAATTGATATAATATTATGTCGGGCTGTTTTCTACCATTCCCGCGCTAAAGAGAGTTAATTGAAAAAATGGCCCACAAAAAATTTTTTTAAGTGTATATTCCATATACGCGTGGAAAACTTAGTAATAACAATGTTTTAAATATCATTTTTTTATGAATAAGCTAAAATGATCGCCGTGTGGTGTTTCGACTTCAGAGATTTATAGTACTTTAGCTACATAAAAATCCATTTTGCACTTTAAGAAACTGGCCTCTTTGGATTTTTCAAAATACATAAGAACAAGATACTATAAATTACCCTTATTGCGATTAACATTTCTTTGAAACGTTTCTGTCGCATTTTTCAGTCTTTGGGTAGTACTAACAGAAATGGAAGAACTTTGAATGTCAATAAAATCCATGACGGTGATCGGGAAATGATTAGTTTCTAACCGCCGTCATGGCAACCACTTGAAAGGTCAGTAATGGCTGTTTAATTAAATACCATATATATTTTTGTATTTTTAAAGGCCCTTTCAATGCTCTTTCTCACATTTAGAAAATAATAATCCAATCATTGTTGATGCATAAATAAAATAATTGTGAAATCAGATGTAAGAAAAAATATGTAAAAGACTTTAGTCAGAACTTCCTTTGCAAGTAAACATTGTGACACTAAACAATTTTTAAAATGAAATGGAACTATGCTCAAAAATGTCTTAACGTTGATAAAAATACTGAAACAATAAAAGAAAACACTTGGTAATGCGAATTCCATCAATTTTCAAATTAAAAAACCATCACCGGAGGTGGGATTCGAACTGCAGCGCCTGCGAATGCGATTTAAACGATGGGCAATAGCCCGACCATGTGTAACACGCTGTCACGCAGGGCCCTTTGCATCTCCTCAATACAGCTGCATTTTCGACAGAGGTAAAGCCTGTGCTATGTGAAAATTATTACTTTTATCTACTTCTCAGTTAAAGCAAAAATAAACAAAATTTTATTTTTTGAGGGTTTTTACCCTATATTTGTTGGCTCCAAAATATGCAATTTTTCATCTAGGGTATTTTGTGCGAAACCACTCATGCAGAGAATTTTTCAGGCTTTCATTACTCCAAAAAGCAGCCCACCTAAATCTCTTTTAAGTACTCCAAAAAGATTGTAATCGAATGGTGCTAGATCGGGGAATACGCAATATGTTCAATAACTTCAAATCTAAGTTTTCCGATTACTGCCTTGGAGCAATTCAGTCCAGCAACACATCTTTGGACAGAGGTTCGCATCGTTTTGTCTTTATAGCTGGCTTCAATTTATCTTTTAATAGGTTGCAGTTAAAAGTTTATTTAAATTAACCCTTGCGCAGTTCTAATGTTCTTTTCAGTGATTACACGGTTTGCTTTTCCTGGTCGTGGTGCACCCTTGACAGTTTCGAAGCCGCTTTTAAACTATTTTACTCATTCAAACGCACTTGATCGAGCTACGCAGTTACTCCCGTACGCATTAATAAGCATCCTTGAATACGTTTAAGAAGACTTCACCCCTGCAGTTAAAAATCTTATCAGAAAACGCATTGTTTCTTGACCGGTGCAACTTTTAAGTGACGTCAGTGCTATCAACTGAAAAATTAATTTATTCCTTCATTTGCAGACACTTAATAATCATTGCATGGCCTCCCTAAATGTGGGAATTAAATCAGTTTTTAATTTTTTTTAGTAATAGGAAATGTATTTCACTCAGTTAATGACGCAGTCCGCATTTCATAGTCTCTTATTTGATTGATTCACTTGAACTTTTCATTATGCGGATAACAATAGTTATTTTGTAATAACTAACATTCATAATGACTCCGTGAAATGTTTTTAATATTTTTTTATAGCATTTGACAAATCGTTCTCAGGTCCACGATATGCAACTGTTTATTTTTTTTATTGACCATTCCTGTAATTACTTCCCTTCTCTAAGCAAATTAAAGTTGAATACTTATTTAGTAATTCTTTTGTTGTTTAATAGTTTACAATTATTATTTGAAGAATAGTAAGTGTTAATATTACCGGATTTTTGTTTTTACTGAACAAGAAAAACACATCATTTACAAATACTTTATAACAACTTAATTAGTAGACCAGTTTATTGCAATTACAGAATTAATTTGAAGAATTTCTTAAACATCTTAAAATTTTTAGCTATAGCCTTTGTAATAAAATTTTAGTATCACGTGATCTATGACGTCATAATCCTACCACTATAACAAGATATAATTTCTCAACATAATTTAATAATTTGTTAAAGTAGGTGTTTCGGAAATGTGGTTACTTTTTTGGACTGGGTTACCAAACTGCTTCTCAATGACATTTGATGTTGATGTTGACGTTTGTTTAATTTTTTTAGTTTCTGTATATCAATTTACAAATAATTTTTGCAGTAAAGATACTCGTATTTACGTACGTTGTCTACTTCTTTAAATACGCCAGATTAAAATTGTATTCAGTTTCGAACATAAATAAAGGTAGCATAACCTTAATTTAACAGAAACACCGTCTGTATCACAATATTGAAAATGATTGACAACACTGCTTCATAATAATTAAATGACTAATAAATTACTCAAGAATATAAGGCTGACTTTAGCAACACCGTTACAGAAAATCATAAAAAAATTTAACCAAGATTTTATAAAATCGTTTTTTAAATGATTTAGAAAAACTTGTTATAAAATTTCACATCAAGAGTGGTATAAATAATCAGTAAAACTATAATTATTATAAATTGGTAGAATACAGCACTGTCAGCACTAATGTAAGTATTATTTGTGTCTTTCCAGTATCTTAATATCATTTTAATTACAGATATAAAGTGTGAATATAAAAAACTAAAAATTGGAACTCGACATAAAATTCTTAGCAGACCACGTTGATATTATTTTGAAAATTTGATTTAAAAACATGAACGCTTACCTGAAATCTAAGCTCCCCAATTGGTGGCTCTGCATAGGGAATGCCTGTAAAGGCTTTAAACGTTTTTCCTTTCCAGCTTTTTCGGAAATAGCCCTTGAGAGAGCCCTGGTCTACTGTTACTTCAGGATCATTTGTAGAGGCAAGTGTAATATAGAAATTTAAAGCGAATGTACATGCCAGAATGTTTATCATTTTTAACTTGTTCAGTCTCATGACACTACTTTGAGAAGACGTTACGTTAACTAGACGCTCTGCTGATGTACGCTCGCTTAGTACCAGTTTTAATCATTTCACAGTAGCGCGTCATAGGTACCATTTAAACAGAAATGCTAAAATGGGAATGTTATTATTGACCTTGTCCAATTTATACAAAACAGTTTTCAAGAAACTGCTAAAATCTGTTATTAAAACGAAACAACGTATAACATTTCTTACAATATTTACTGCGTTATTAATTATGCGAGCTTAGAATTTTAGGACAGCCGCTACGCCTCAATTAAACACTAAAAAATGGCCGTATAATTATTTTGTAGTTCCTACACTATACTATACAGTATATTACTCAATTTGATTTGTAATCCCCTCTATCTAATATACAGGGTGCCCCTGAAAGGTGCGGAAACGACATATTCTAGAGATCAAAATAAGCCAATTTAACCCAAATTGCCTATAACGAGTGTTTCACTTAAGGGGCTGGGGGGGAATAGCATGGGAAATCGTATATATACAGATCCTGCTTGCCGCTTGAATTGATAGGATTGATAGTGGTATCAATCGAAAGAAAAAAAATACTTATAAATTGATACTACTTTAAGTAGCTACAGGGTGTCAAAGTTGAAAAAATAAATTACATTTTTTTAATATCTTTCGATCTCTTCCAGCTATTTAATTTCACGAAATTTCGTAGCCGGGCGTTTTTTGGCATGAGAAATTCAAATTTATCAACGTTTCAGTTGTATCTTCTAGAGGGCGCCACAAGCGACCATTAGGACCCTGTTAAACCGATGCAACTTTTTTGTGCCGCGGTGTATGTCATTTTCGACTGGAAACATCTTTTTTCCTATCTTTTCTGCTAAAAAAGGTATATCCTATTGAAAGCGCTAGAAGTAAAGGTTTCCCAGAAAATCGCATCTAAAACTTATCATGCATGTAAATTATCCTAAAGAAAAGTCAGATTGTTGAGTAAATACTTTGACATCCTGTATCTTTGTTATATCGACTTTGGTACTAGGATAAGCTGAAGTAAATTCACGTATTATGGTCTAACTATTACGCTTTTGCGGTATGGCCCATTATTTACTCAACAATCTGACTTTACTTTAGGATAATTTACATTCATGATAAGTTTTGGATGCGGTGTTACGTGCTAAAAGCATATGGCACTAATACTAGTAGTTTACGGTATATAAATAGGGAATAAAAGATCAAGTGGGAATAACTCGGTGAAAGCTCATATAAAATTATGATCAGAGTGGCAATGGTTGCTACTAGAGGGTAGAAAATAAATAACGGATTTTGTTTTTGAAAAACGAGTGACAGCATTTTAACGTGCAAAAGGTTTCGTGGAAAAAAACGTGATAATCTCGCAATTTCTCGTGGTTTTGGTTATAGTAGTGAATAATACTGACCGACCGTCCTGGTAGGATATTATGGGAGCGAGTGTCATTTTCCGACGAATGTAGATTCGAGCATAGAAGCGATATAGGAACCACGGAAAACGTTTGCATAGTTTATTGCCTGTTATCAGGGTACGTATAATTATTCTGGCATCTACCTTATTCTATCTTGAAATTCGATGTTATAGCAACAATTACTAGGCGTAAAACCTACGGGAAGTAGTCTGCTGAAAATCATCACGCAGTCTTGGGGTCTACGTGCAGTAGGTGACAGCCGGCGATTGGGGCCTGTCAAGGTGACATTTGTTAGGAGTCATTGAACTTATTAAGCGTTTGCAAGTATAACGACAAACAGATAAGTGATTTAATTAGAATCTGATGATCTTTTTCAGATTAGAACACTGTGTACTTATTAAACATATTGGTTTAAGTTAAGTAGGGTACCCCGTTCAAATAGTAGAGCCTAATTGAATAATGGTTTAAGTTTGAGTAACAATAAAGCTAGGACCTAATCGACTAATTGTCCACGTTTGAGTAACAATAAAGCTAGTTAAAGGTATTGCTCTCTTTCATTTTAATTTCAATCATTGAGTCTGATAATTGTTTTATTGATATAAAGTGAAGTTACAAGTTTCTTGACCTATATCAGTGTACCTGAGTAAAACTTGTTGGCGCTCCCTTTAATCTCTTAATCAAAGAATTCGCGACGTCTTCACTGTTGCTAGAGACGGGCCTCAAGTACACTTTTATGGTGATCAATTGTTGAGTTAAAAATATAGAAAGCCGACCTAAAGGTAAGTAAAAAGCTCACAGCGGTTTTATGGGAAACCGTTGCTTCTAGCGTTTAACAGTGTTCTAATGGTCGTTTGTGGCGCCCTCTAGAAGATACAACTGAATCGTTAATAATTTTGAATTTCTCATGCCAAAAAATCCCCGGATACGAAATTTCGTGAAATTAGCTGGAAGTGATCGAAATATATTAAAAAAATGTGATTTATTTTTTTCAACTTTGATACCCTGTAGCTCCGTTAGTACTAACTTTTGTACTAAGATAAGTTGGGTTAAATCAGCTTATTTTTGACGAAGTTAACTATATCTGAAGTTTGGCCCATTCTTTACCGAACACCCTGTATAAGTTTTGTATATTATCTAGATGCGACGGCAAATCTTTTTGTTTACTCTTGTGATTTTTCATTTTTTTTCAATTTTTTCGAAAACTGCTCTAACAATTTTTTTCAAACTTTACATTTTTATTACATTTTTATAATGTATATTGATGTGAGATATGTGATTTTCCAGTTGAATACCTCTAAAATGGGCTTCTTTTGTTTTTTCTTTTTTCTTTAGTAACTCTTACTTTAAATAGAACACCCGGTATATTATTGTATTTTTGAATTCAGCTTAAAATTTTAGAGAAAATTTGTCTCTTCAACTAACGCTCTATTTTGTACGGTTTCTGTAGGATTTGTAATTTTTGAAAATTTTTTACAAATGCTTAAAAATTAAAAATCAAATTTTTGGCTAATTATAAGATCACTGTAAAAGGAAGTTGTGTGCGTATATCATACCCGATTTTTTATCTAATTAATTTCTCAAAGGGGTAAATGGGGTAGATGTATTTCTTCGAAAATCGCCGCAAAGCGGATACAACTGGAATTAACAAGTTGAAATTCGGCATATCAGTTCCGTTTACAAATCGAGTCATATCATTTTCACGGATTTTAAGAATTCCCTGCCCAAAGGGATTAAATGGAGCAGATACGCTTTTCTAAAGATCGCTACAAAGCCGTAACTATTGCAGATAACAAACTGAAAATCATTCTTCTTAACATGGAATTTCGGGTTAGACCGCATAGTATTTGTATATGAACATCCAGCATTTTCTGGCTTAATGTACCTTGCACCTTGTGAAGTCGAGCAAAAACCCGCGTGATGGTCATGCTGTTTGGTGGCTCGTGTTGTTTGAGTATCTTGAGAACGAGGATACTTAGGCAGATTTGGCCGTTTTGCTGTTCGTGCATCCATATTTACTAACGTTTCGCAAGACTTTGCAGCTTGCATCATCAGAGTGAAAGTCGCACTAAGAACCGAAGGTCAGTAGCTGAGCATACGTTTACAAATGGGCACACTATAGAATTGTGTGTGATACGTGAAGCCATAGAAATAGAAAAACATCCAAATAATATCAACAGGGAAGATGGCTTTAAGCTTAGTAAAACGTGGACCCTTGTGATACATGATCTAAACTCTAAAGCATTACAACCACTGTGCGTCATACGGCCACGCCCCACGGATTACGTTGCATTCGGACGACCAACCAGCGTTACGCCACTCCGCGCGCCTGGCACGGCGGACTGTAAATAGCTCCACGCCGACCTTCGGTTCTTAGTGTGACTTTCACTCTGATGATGCAAGCTGCAAAGTTTTGCGAAACGTTAGTAAATATGGATGCACAAACAGCAAAACGGCCAAATCTGCCTAAGTATCCTCGTTCTCAAGATACTCAAACAACACGAGCCGCCAAAGAGCATGACTATCGCGCGGGTTTTTGCTCGACTTCACAAGGTGCAAGGTACAGCTGATTGCAAATAAAAGTGGGACAAGTCTTGAGACTACTTTTTGCGTTTTTAATAACGTGTGAAACTTTCTCTAACTTATATTTCCGTAGGTAAATACATAAAATATTATTAAAGATAGAAGCATAAGAAAAGGAACATAGTTACGAGTATTTAATATTTTATTGTACTTCATATTACAATATTACATATTAGCTGTCCCAGTTTTATTTGCAAATACTAAGCCGAAATTCCATGTTAAGAAGGATGATTCGAGTAACCGCGAAAGCCTCAAACAGTATATAAAACTGAAAATCGGCAAATCAGTTCCCTGTCACAAATCGAGCCAAACCATTTTCGGGGGATTTCAGAATTAACTTCCTAAAGGAGTGAAATGGGGGTACATGTGTTTTTCTAAAGATCCCCATAGCGCGGTAAAAACTGTAGGTAGGAAGTTTTTCTGCCTCGCAAGATGTCAGTTTTATTGGAAACAAGATTGCTTTTGCAAAATGGGAACCATTGTGTTGCTTGATAGTTATATTCGTGACCCTTAGGGATCCCTCAGGTTTGATAGACGGTTGAGAGACAATTCTGCCATTTTTTGAGCCTTGATGTTTTAGATTAATTTGGTCATTCTACGGCTTAATTTCTTGAGATATTTTAAAATTTGGAATTTAATTTCATACTTTTGGCGGTTTGCTTTTAAAATTTGTATTTTGGCATGATGAGGAATCTCTTGGTGAATGGTGTGGAGATTCCACATCAAGTAATCTTTATTACTTTGCGATGACGGATGTCTTTTGTATTCCATGTATTTCACTATGTTTGGCACACATGAAATAGGGCATGAGATTAGGACATGGGTTGTGAACCACTGGAACAGATTTCAGGTTTCAGGTTGCAAGTTTCGACCATCATGGGGACAACTAGCAGCGAGGCGTACCGGGCCGATATGTCTCGGGAGAGGGGTGCGTTGAGATATATTTAAGCATAGTTTTCTTTGATTTTTAGGTGAGTGTCACAACGTGCACTTGTTAGGGAAGTTCTGAGAAAGCTTCTTATAGATTTTTTTTGTATATAAAATTATTTCATTATTCATGTTTACTAATAAATAAGCCGAAATACTTAAAATATTGTACTATTTCGAATTTATATTCATCTATCATCATATTCTGGATTACTTTCGGTCTTCTATGTGTTCCTACCGTTATATATTCTTTCCATCGCTTTTTGTAAGCCCTATTCTTTCTGCTGGTCCTTTTATTTCCACGAAACTTTCTTTTATTGCTTCTGTTCCTTTTCCTATTAAGTCTACCTCATCCGCTAATGCTAGTACTTGTTTACTTGTGTTCAATATTATGCCTTTCCAGTTGATGGTTAGGCTTCTTAAGACTTTATCTAGTATGAGGTTGTACAATGTTGTCAATAAGCAGCTTACGATTTGTGATTTTAACTTAGTACTTTGCTTCTTAGTCTTATTTTTCTGGCATTCCCTTTCCTTTCATTATGTACCATAATGATTTATGATCTATAGAATAATAGGCCTGTTTGAAATCTACAAATAGTTTATGCAAGTCCACATTGAATACCCAGGTACTAGTCTTATAATAAAAATGCAATCTGTGGTAGATCTGTTTTTTCCTAAATCCGCTCTGGTATTTTCCCAGTATTCTTTCTGCATAAACTTCGATTCTGTTATTTATCGTTTTGGTCAGTATTTTATACATTACATTCTAATATTAATTTTCCTGTAATTGATACACCTTATTGTTTTTCCTATTCTGTGTAGAGGGATTATCAGCCCGGTCTTCCAGCTCTTCGACAACATGGCTTGTCCCAAACTTTTTTTCTTACAATATATTATTGTCCATAGGTATTACCCACCCGCTTTAATAATCTCTGCTGTCTTATTGTCTTCTTCGGGTGCTTACCAGCTGTTGAGAGATTTAATCGCACTTATTACCTCCTCGTACTTTGGTTACTGCACATTCTACTCCACTCCCATTCATCTTGTTTCGGGGTGTTGCAGCCCTTGAAAGTATTCCTTCCATCTTTATCGTTTAGCAATTCGCTCGTAGTTTGCCTTGTAGGTTCTTACTGAAAAACTGTAATGTAAAATGCCTGACGAGGACATTATAAAATTTTAACATCATGAACCTTTTTTTTGTAATGTTGAGAATAGAATTTTTTGGCGTCATAAAAAACATTATGGATAGTGTATCTTCCTAACAAACAATGTCCCTCCTATATTAGTGATAAAAAAACAAAAAAGTTATAGACAACGTAGTTTCCTAGCTTTAGAATTTGGTATCATACACAGTACACCGATTCGTCTTCTTGTATGTCATCTACTTTTATTAACCTCAAACTAACAACAATACCGCTCTGAATATGTGTTGAAATAAAATCAAAAGATCTATGCCGTTAGTTACTCAGTTTCACTTGTAATGTTATGGCATATACAAGGTGTATTCAAATAAAGTAATATAAATGATACGGGTGAAACCTTGAATCAAAATAAGATTTGATATCGCCGTACTTCACACCTTGCTTAGTTTTTTAAGTTCAGCTCCGTGCCTCAGTGTGCTTTACTCTCTTATATTATTTATATCATTTCACTCATATTCCTTTCCATTAATTTTATTCTTTTGATAAGATACCTTTACTTTGTTTCCTTACGCTTTCCTCCCTTGCAATGCTTTTTATTTGAAACAGAATCTTTCTTTCTGTCACTGTTAAAATTGTTCTCTTATTCTTATACAGGGTGATTCAAAGTATTGTCATTAAATTTAAGGGTGGTTAGATGACATAAAAAAATGCGTAGTAAACTATACCTCAAAAATTTATAATAATCCCACAATACATTATAGTATATTAAAGTATGAGTGGATAATAAGGTCTTTAAAACACGCGCGAGTTTTCGAGCACGACGGCGTAGCCGGAGTGCTCGAAATAGAGCAAGTGTTTTAAAGACCAGTTATCCACGAATACTTTATGCAATTTTTTATTATACCCTCAATACTGGAAATAAATTACGCACTAAAAACTTAGAAATAATATTTGTCGTGATAAATCGAGAGGGCATAATAATATTGCTACTATAGTTACGAGAATTATTTACGTTTTTGTCGGGTCCATGTCCGTTGTTGCATTCAGTCGTTTCCTTGACAACCTTTAAAGCTCGGCGAGCTTTAATCGCCTATATTCGTACGCTCAGGCGTGCTTTAAACAGCGATTCTGATGCAGGTATAATAAAAAAACATTTATTAGTTGCTTAAACTGATTGATACTTACTAGAATGAATTTCTATGAACTCAAGTTTGCCTTGGTGAGACCGAATTTTAATTATCTGCAAACGCAAAACACCGTTGTTTGGGTATGTCAATCACATTCGGTGCATTAGGTCAATGCACTCTCATCTGATTTAGCCAATTATTTTCAAAACTTATCACCTAGACCCTAATAAAGCTATCGAGGTCATAAAGAAAATTGGGAACGTGGACACAAATTATTTCATGGTTTTCATGGTAACAGAAACTTGGCTTACTTCAAACCATAGCCATGGAGACTATCAAATGCCTGGCCACAACTTCGTATGTGTAGATAGGGCAATTAGAGATGGTGGCATAGGGCTATACTTGAAAAGGCATATCTTCTTTACCCAGCCGTCTGAGTTCACTGCAGGACATAGGCCTCCCTTGAACGCTTCCAGTTCTCGCGGTCATGTGCTTCTCTAATCCAGCGATTTGATATTCTTTTGATATCGTCTCCCCAACGTGTAGGGGGTCTTCCTCTACTTCTTTTATCGGTACGTGGTCTCCACTCTATCAATCGTTTAGCATATAAAATATGAAATATACATCAGTCAATCCAATGGGATCCAACAACTGTGGATAAAAATACAATTAAAAAACTGCAAACTAGGTTTAGGTGTTGTCTACAGGCCTACTTCAGGGTGAGTGAATATAGAACCTTTTGTGAATAACGTAAGTGAAGTGTTAGATCATCTTTATCCAGAAGTAGAAGCGGTATTTCTAATGGGTGATATCAGCGTTAATCTTTTGAACTATCGATCGTATGAATCACAGTGCTTCAACACGTTGACTGATTTTAATCTTCGGCAAGTTATCCATCCACCACCAAGAATTACTTGTACAACAACTTCTCTAATCGACGTTATTTGCGTAAATTCAGACTTAAGTTGTTCTCTGAATTATGCAATTTTTGGCAGTGGTCTATTATGATTTGTTTTATCGGAATTTTTCAAATTTAAGATACAAAAATGAAGATTGTACACCTGATATGAACAATTTAACAGATAAAATGCTTGTATCCTGTAGAATAGGTCTGAAGAGCTCCATTCCCAAGCTTAAAACAGTTCACTTCAGAAATTGTAATAATTTTGATTTAAATAGTTTTGCTCTAGATGCGCTCAGAATCCCTTGGGAATCACTATTTAAGTTTGATGACTTTAGTTTTAAAGTCGAAACTTAAAACTAGTTTATATTAACATTGTTTAATAAACATGCACCGTAGCTAGTAATAAGATGAGACGAAACAAACCTTACGTTACTTATAACAAGAATAAATCGTACAATAAATATATTGAAACCAAGCAAAATAGTGACATAGATTTAATATTCCTTCGTAATTATGTAAGTCTAGCTATACGTAACGAGAAAAAAGCATATAAGGAATATGACCTCAAAAGGAGTAAAAATGATAAATCTAGCATGTGGAAAAATCTTAAAAACTGGTGCATTGCTAATAAATTAAACAAATGTCAAGAGCTTTCCACTAATTTGTGTAATGTTAACAATTTAAATTCATATTTTATTAGCGCTGCTGTAACTCTGTTGTAGATTATAACACTTACAATTATTTCTATTCTAACAGTTTTCATGAGTTTACGTTTAAGTTTAAGGTCATAACTAATGACGATAAATACAAGCATCTTCTATCGATAAAATCGGAAGCTTATGGTATTGACAATATTAACAAAAAAATGCTCGATTTGGTTATTCCATACTATATAGAAGCAATTAGAAAACTTTTCAATGAATCTCTGCTGAATGGGACTCAATCTCAGATTTGGAAACAGGTATTGTAGTACCGATACCCAAAGTTTCTGATCCCAACGTAAATAAACAACTTAGACCGATAAGTATTGTGTCGGCCATCTCTAAGCTGCTTGAGAAGGTGGTGTCTGCTCAAATACGAGAATATCTCGAGAGTCATGCTATCTTGCCATCTTTCCAATCAGGATTTAGGTAGAGTAATAGTACAAATACTGCCTTAATAAAAGTAGTAAATGACATAAGTATTGCTATAGATAACTTTATGATTCCTTTTTTTGGTATTTTTGGATCAGAGCAAGGCATTCGATGTTGTCAATTTTGAAATACGAGGAGCGTTCAAATGTGAATTGCGCGCAAAAAAACAAAGACATGCACAAAAGTTGTATACATTCACTAATGCTCTGGAACAAGTCCTAACTTCATTCAGTCGTTAAGTCGTCACAATTCATTTTCGTTCAATTGGAAAGCATGAGTGAAGTGAGAGTGCATTCAAGCGTCGAACAACGCATTATTAGTAAATGCTTACAAAGAAAGTCTCAAACCATCAGAAATTTGTGTAAGTGTTAAAAGACAGTTTTGTACGCACTCACTATCAAACATAAGCGTTTATAAAAGGAGTAAAGCTTTTAAAGATGGCCGCAAACATGTCGAGAACGAACCGCATTCTCGGAGCACAAAAACATCGACAACAGAAGAAAATGCTGAGAAAGTAAAACGTACTTACCTGAAACTACCGTCGAATTACAGTGAAGGATATTCTTCCTCTATTAGATATCAGTAAGGGTGGCTTGAAAAAAACGATAGTTCTCTTTCTGACAGGATAATGCTCCACCCCATTTCGCTATTCACACGTTGACCAGGATTCAAAAATTTCAATGGACCATGCTGCCTTATTTATCATACATTTCGGGCTTTGCTGCATGAGATTTTTATTTGTATGGACCCTTAAAAGAGTTTCTAGAAGAAAAATACATCTATGTAATGAAGAAGTCATCGAAATTGTTCGGAAATGGGCGTGTCAGCAGCCAAAAGATTTTTTTCTAGTGGAATACTTTCTGTATTGGCACGAGTTTATTCAAAGGGAGGGAGACTGAGTTGAAAAATGACGTGATATATATTAGAGTCCTTGTGCTTGTTTTAGAATAAATGTTAAATTATAATTTATATTTGAACTCTTCTCGTATATAGGCATATATGGTGTAGCGTTAGCGTGGTTTCGCAGTTATTTAATCGATAGATCCGAATAAGTAAAAGTTAATAATATTTTGTCAGATTTTAAGGATACCATGAGTGTTGTACCACAGGGAAGTATCCTAGGCCCTACTTTGTATTCTGTGTATACCTTAGATCTACCAAAAGTAATCAAAATACCGTAAAATTCCCATGTATGCAGACGACCTGCAAATATATTGATATGGTCTTTAAATAACAAAGCATTTGAAAACTAAATAATAATAAAGCATCTTAAAACATAATTAAATGTTGATTACAGCTGTATCACTATTTAAAATTTAGTGTGAAAAACAAGACATTACTTGTCTTATTTGCCAGTAGAAGAACTTTTTCAGCTAATTTTGATATTTTGATTTACTTTAGATAGTTGTAAGATACCTAACTGATTAGTTGTGTCAAACGGTTTTAAATAATATTTGAGAATGAAACAAACTTTTAACGTAACGTTTCGCTAATTTAATTTAGATTTTCTAGACACTATAAAAAAATTTACATTTTAAAATTTAGGATCAAAACATTTAAAAGGCACATGTATCCTTTTATCTAAAATTAAAACATAATACATATTAAATATGTGAAAAAATAAAATCCTCTTATGTTGTTACCTTTGTTAATTAAAACCAGGGCTGTGGAGTCGGTAACAAAAAATCCGACTCCGACTCCGACTCTGACTCCTGATATTTTAGTAGTTTGAATCCGACTCCGACTCCCGACTCCGACTCCGGCAGTACTAGAATATTGATAACCCTTCTCCTATTCCTTTTCATCTACCTGATAAACTTTACCGGCTAATAACGAATTTCACAAGTTGTGCAGAATGTGGTTGATTATAATAAATTTCATATTTACAAATATTGGATTCACGGTTTCCAGCGACGTAATGATTTCACGTACAAATACACAGAGAGGTTTACAAACGTAAATGAGGAAAAGGATTAAATTTACTTTAAGAAGAATACACTTCATGGCAAAATTTCATAAACGTGCAAATGCCATTGTTATAACAAGTAAGTTTCTTACCTGCCTACTAAACTAACAGAACTCACTACATTCCGTAGTAGATTATTTTCTAAAGGGGTCATTTACTACCTGCCTACATAATATAAGTTTACTGAGTCATAGGAAATTCAAATAGTCTAAGGTCTGGGCAGGGTTGTGCAGATTTAAATTATTTGATTAAAATAATGAATTTAATGGAGTAGTTTAATTATCAAAAGTATATAAATATATATAAATTATATTTTTTTATATTTTGCTTAATCAACAAAACAAATACACAAAAGAAGTGCCCTTCAAATATTGCCAATTAAACAAAACCACCATGAACAGTAACAATATAACAAAATGCTGAAACTGTTTTAACTTTTAAAATACATCTTGAAACAGAAAAAATAAGGTGCACTATAAAAGTTAGAAATTAGACGTAATACTAATAGTAATAATACGTGCTATGTTTGTTTTATTGTTAATCACATAAAACAGATATTGGTAAGATATAGAAAAAACCGTCTACTACGTTGTACAAGAACAAAGTCGGTATTTTTTACAAGCGGTGATCACACTGATTCTAGAACACACTCTGCACACTCGTGGATCTATGAATTAACATATTATAGTGCACGTGCATTTTCATAAACTACCGTAAGTAAAGAAAAATCGATTTTTATTAACCCTGAGTCTGTCTTCAAATTGTCAGTACTACAGTCGTTCAAATAGTTTGTTAGCTTTTGGTGTTTTTATTTAAAAAAAAATTGTAAAGTGGGAGTCGGAGTCGGGTAATTTATACGGACTCCGACTCCGACTCCACCCAAAAAGTTCCGACTCCTCGACTCCGACTCCCGACTCCGACTCTACAGCCCTGATTAAAACGCACCTAGTTTTTATTTTGTTAAATTTCGGTTGTTGTGATTATTAGTCCATGAAATGCATAGTTCATTTTCACCAATTGTTTTCCTTTTGTTGTATCTTACTGCTGACAAAAATATTTAATTTTTATTAAAGGCACTTTAATAGTACTTTATGTAACTAGTCTTCAAAGCAAGGCTTTAGGGGACGAGTCGTAATGTTTCCGTAATATGAAGATGAGTCCTCTAAAGCCATTTGAGGACGTGTTGCATACAAAGTTTTTTTGTATTAGCTCTCCAAACATTATAATATGAAGTTTCAATTACCATTAACGCGGCATTATATTAGGAGGCCGCGCGAAAATGTATTTTTCGCTCCCCAAACTGGTTACTTTGGAAACTGTCTAGGATCCTCAAAATGGCCATTTAGAGGCCTTGTACTTAAAGTCGTCATGGCAACTAATGTTTGAGTCCGCTAAAATGTCGCCATGGCGACTTTAAGTACAAGGTCTCTAAATGGCCATTTTGAGGATCCTAGACAGTTTCCAAAGTAACCAGTTTGCGGAGCGAATACAAAAAACAATATTTAACTTACTATGGAAATGTATATATTATTGTTAAATTCTTCTTCCTTTATGCTTTTGCCTGGATTTGTATAATGTTGTTTCTAAAACCTAGAAACGTCTATGGTTTTAATATTTCGTTGATATGTTATTATTATAAGCTTATTGTTTCTTAATGGATCTTAAATATCAAAAAAATTACAATACTGAAAAAACAAAATTTGGTATTAATCTAAACTATTTATAAAATTAAACAAAAAAATATTATAATTTATATTGAGTACATAATATTCATAAAAGGATATTGATTGTTTTATCATAGGAATTTCTATTTCCTTCAAAGGTATTTGCAATTAATTTCGTAAATAGTCCATTTGTGGTTGCAATTGTAATTCAAACTAATTGAATGTTATTATGTTAGGTAAACTTGATTTGAAAGAAGTAAATATTAGCATAAAAGATAATACACAATTTTAATTCGTACATATTGGTATATAAAAGGTTTAATATCATCATATAATTATTGGAGACAGACACAATTCAGAACTGTTAACCTAAAAAGTGTGATTAATGACGAATAGAAAAGTCATAAATATTAAGAATAGAAATCTGTATTATCAATTGAGAATAACCAATGGTTTTGGAGGGTATTTTAAAAATAACAGAACAAATGGTGTGTAAAAATTATTAATTCGATTGACAAGTTCAATATGAAACGGAATTAAATATTCACATTTACATGTTAAAATACTGGTATGTACAGTTATAAAATGTCATACTTATAAGTAGTGATTTAGTGAAGAATTAAATGTGAAATCGAAAAATACTAAGTTAGTGCATGTGACTTATGATAAGAAGGTATTGCTGACTAGGACGAGAAGAGTAGCTGATGTGCTTATCAACTGAATTGGAATACACGGAAGATCTCGAGGAAAGACGATTACCAAGTAATTCTAAAAAACTTCACTTAGAAATAAAACTGATATAAAAAAGAAACCAGTAATCACAAGTATTGATCTGCTACTTTCAAATATAAAATTCATATTAAATTTAACAAGAGAAACATCAACGTCTAATAATTTGACTAATTAACTATTGTAAACATACAGGATTATTGATATAAAATTTGAATTGAATTGTAAATAATTAGTTTACAAGTAATTAAATAAAGGTTATAAAGATGATAAATATAGATATAATTTTAATGAATACAATTTTTTGCATGAAGTTAAACTATTATTTCAGGTTTTCTGAAAAAGATGTGTTGCATCGGTTGTGGTCTCGTGGTAACTCCACTTTATAGTAGATGAAACTATCAGCACCGAAAGACATATTAAGATCCTGCTAAATTATGTTAAATTCACCGTTGAGTAGCAGAATTCCGCTGGAAATTATCTTTTTGTCGGTAAGATATTACTTCGTGACATAGAGAGAAGAAAGTAAAGAAGTGGCTATCAGAAAATCATATTGCACTTATGAATTGGACTTCGAACAGCCCCTAAATATCACATATAAAGACACTGTAGAAGAAGAAAAGGAAGAAGAAGCTTCATGCATGGACAGTGTCATATTTGAAAGCTAGACTTCAAAAATAAATGGTATTCTTTCACTAGCAATGATAATAACTAACAACAAGGTGGTCGTTTTAAAAACGTTCAAATAACGTTTCAAGCTATTTTGGCAAGGCACTTCATATCAGTTGCAAGAATGCATTTGAAGTGTGGCATACTCAGCTTCAAGTTAAATACACTTCATCAATTGCTCCATATATTAACGTGTTCAAATTTCCATCTAATGAAAGAGAGGTATAAAAATGGAAACAGGTTTTGAATTTAGAGAATTGAATTGGAAAGACTAGTGTTGCTTAAGAAAAACCTTTTAAAAATCCGATATAAAGACTTGTTCTACTGCAATACCACTAGCTTCTAAGCAAGATTGTAATTTTGAAAAAAAAATAGATGAGTCAAAATTAGTAGGGTTTACCTGCAATGGAGAATTTGGTACGTACCCATTAGAAATTGTTTTCAAATTGAATGTTACGATGAAGTGACGCACTGTGATATAAATAGCCACAAATTTATTTTTTTTTCAAGTGGCGTGAATCAGACTAACAGATTGTGCATTGGGTTTAGTTAACAAAACCAGTCATTTTTTGTTAAAATAGGCAAAGCAAAGTTGCAAGATTTTGATAGGCCATTCCAAGGGTTACTTTCTAGGCTCAGTGTTACGGCCTGGAACAATATACACCTTCTTGGTAACATACGTAGAAAACTATAGTCGTTTTGGAACTAGGCGAGACACTAGATTTATATTGGCAGCACTTATTTGTTGGGAGCACATTGGTTTGTAATTTTAAATGATTAAAGTTTTCATCTTGCATCAAAAGAAATTTAAAATTTATCAATGCATATAAAAAACTTTCATAATTTCTGGTAGCGACTTATGTTGGTCAAAATAAAGTTTAATTTAACTCAAAGTGATTACCGATTAATGAGTAATATCATGAATGCTGATGAAGTTCAAATATCCGCTAGAAGCTGCTTTGAAGAATTGAAAAAAGTGTGTAAACGTACAATTATTTTCGAAATAATTTAAGAAGTTGGAAAATATTTTCTGTAAGTAATTGAATTTATAATACAATGTAGTATTGTTAATGTTCCTGACTAATTTTTAAATCTCGATCAGTACTGTTTATAAATATTAAACATATAATGTTCAGACCGTAGAAAAACGTTCAAAAGAGCCAAGGGAACTACTTACGGGTATACATAATGAATTTTTGAAATACCAACTGGTTCTGAAATCAGAAGATAAAATATTTACAGTGTTTTATGCAGGCTATTGTTGTGGTTTCCTAACAGGGGTGACCTTCATTTAGACTCAAAAATTGGACATCAAGATTACCACAACAATATGAATAGAGAATAGAGAATCAGTTGGAGGTTGCTTTAACTAGCATTGGGGGGTAAATACGTTATCGTTATGAATTGTTTCTTATCACTCAATGTTGATAGAAAAAAAACCAACTACTAATATTTAAATAAAAAAGTTCTCTGACCCTGGCTGTATAAAAATAACATTAATTTTGATGAGAACCATAAAAAATATAATTTTGGAATCTAATTAAAACGACCGTAAATAATTTGAAAAAATAAAATTAACAAACTTCTAAAGCAAAACAACAACAATATTCTAAGGCTTCCTCCTTGCCATGGTATTTACAACCCCATTGAACTTATATGGGCATTCTGTAAAAAAACTATATAATAAGTTAATAACGTCAGCCCCAAATTTATAAGAAAAAGGAAGGTTTGGGAGGAAGTTTTGAGCAAATGCGATGCTAATAAGTGGAGAAACTGCATTAAGCACTGTAGTACAGTTCTACACATCTCTTAGCAGGAGTCTTTTGACGTTCCTCCTTTGGTAATATCAATAGCAAAGTCATTCGATTCTGTTAAAGATTCGTATTTGGAATGATCAAATTGGCCCCCCCAGTTTTAATAAACACACCTAATAGAAGATACAACAGCAGAAGCACACCATGTTGAAAAACGGAACCGGACATTTGGGTTCGGCCGTTTGGGCGCGGCCGTCCGGGCGAGGCCGTTTGGGCGCGATGACACTTGGGCGCAGGGCCACTTGGGCGCGAGACATTTGGGCTCGAGGAAATTAATTAAACCATACTAATATTAGCTAGATTTACTATTAGTATATCTGAAAATGTACTTTAAATAACGAAATTTACCTAAAGCACTTCCAAGGAGGTGGCGGGCGGCAAAAATTTAATATAGAAATATTAATTGTCGAAAATTAAAATGTTATTAGTACCAGTAGGTTTGACGAAAACAAGTTACAAATTTTAACTTTTCGGTAAATACTAACAAATATTTTGCGGAGATTTAATATATTAAAATAATAAGTAACAAGAATAAATGAATAGAGATTGGGTACAAACAGAGCTATCGATGAACTTTAAGAATTATATGTATTATAATGGTAAAAATGGCAGGAATACATTTTGATTATTAAAATTAATCTTTTTATATTATTATTTATTATTATTCTTATTTCTGCTCTTATCTTCAATTAGTCAATTAGTCGGTTTATAACATAACGAAAATAATTGATTACTTTAAAATTTAACAGTTTATTGTTAAGTATTATCATTATAAACAAAACTCGAAGTCGACTAGTTACGGTCCAAACAGAACACATATTAGAAACATATTAAACCTTTGAAGCATCAATCGATTAAATATAGAGCATAGTATTATTAATTTACCAGTACAATAAATGTATTTTTATTTAAAATTATTTTCAACACTTATATATAATCTATTTCCATCTTTATTTCAATTCAGAATTATTATTTCATATCTAACATACTGCAATTTGTATGTGCTTTATCTAATATACTACCTTCTTTATTTCTATTGGGATTTATTTCAAAATTTATCTAATATAGGTATTAATCTCATAACGGTTTCAAAAAATAATTGGATTATTCTTCTAACGGGTGTTCATAAACAGTCGTCATCCCAGTTGCTTTGAAAAACAAAATGTTATGTCTTTGATTAATTCGTGCAACACAATGAAACGTCATTGAGTACTGTCATAGAGCATTTTTTCTCAATTTTAATAGACATACGTTTCTGAAGTCAAAACCTACTGGGATGACGACTGTTTTTGAACACCCGTTAGTATTGTTTAATTAATTACATTAACTTCTCAGGATAAATAATTCTTTAATAAATGTTTCTTTATTTATGCCAAATTTAAATTATTTACACTTAATGTGTTCCTAAATCTCAACGTTGACCCTTTCTCGCGCCCAAGTGTCTCGCACCCAAGTGTCCCCGCCCCCAAACAGCCGCGCTCAGACGGCCGCGCCCAAACAGCCTCGCCCAAATGTCCTAGACCGGTTGAAAAATGTGCAATTCTCAATTTGTCAATGGTTTTGCATTAATTAAGTTATTTCTGGCATAATATTGATGCTTTGTAAAGATTTACCACAAAGGCCTTTTTCTTATTCTGAAATATAAATCTATTAACACTAGGCACGATTTAGTTTGATATAAGATTAAAATTTGTCTCTTGAAATAACGCTCTATTTTGTACGGTTTCTGCAGAATTTGTAGTTATTGAAAATTTTTGACAAATGCTTAAAAATCAAAAATAAAATGTTTGACTAATTATAAGATCACTGTAAATGGAAGCTGTGTGCGTGTATCACACCAGGTTTTTTGTATGAAGATTGGCCATGGATTTTTGTTGTTAAGTTGCATATGAACAGAAACGTAGTTTTATTTTGTTGTATAACCTGTATAGCCTTCAAATAATTTTCTGTCACTTGACAGAATATAAGATTTTGATAGTACATAAGGAGAAATATTTAAAATCTAAAGTATTGTAAGACCTTTTATGTAAGTACTTAATTAAAAATGCCTTCAATTACACAATCAATTACTGAAACTGGACAAATACATAAAAATGAATAAACTTTTATTTACGTTCTGATTTAATATGGCAATTTTGCTTTTGAACATGTTTTGTCATGTTTTCGAACGTATATGCATTTGGAAACCATAACCTCAAATGCCTTGTTTAAACACAACAAAGTAATTTTACACAGCCAAATTGGCGAAAGGTCCATGGTCAACCTTGATGTAAAAAGGATGTAAAGAAAGTATAGATGCTGTTTTGGATAATAAGGGTGACACTACGCAATGATGACTTAGTAGTAATAACAACGTGCATTTGTTAATTTCAATTGATATAGTTGACTAATTTATTTGTTAAATATGTCCCTAGTATGTGGCAATATAAATATAACAAAATATTTGATAATTCTTCTAAGTAAATTATTTTAGCAATTCAATAATGTGTAATATGTGCAATCTACAATAATTTGATTTATATTTTTATGAATTTACCATTTTAATACAATCTTTTCTGCAACATCAAAATATTTAATTCTAGCCCAAAAATGTGGTTATGTAATTATTAATATTAAAATATTAATTAAATACCTATACAGGGTGGCCATAAGTGTGGCTATAAGTATAGCCATTAAATTAAACTGATGAATACTGACCTCAATAGTATATTACACTAAAAATTAACCGCTTGTGAAAAAATCGCACTCCAATTATGTCTTTTTCGCACATTTTCAATGGTGACGTGTTTTAATACCATATTGTGATACTAAGTAAGCCTTTTAGCACGTGCGACGACTTTAAGAGCGCGACGCGAAACTGGGTGCTTCTAGCGTCGCTAGTGTTTTAATGGTGCTTATACACGTGTGTCATACGCTATTTATCCTACGATCATAACAGAATATAAAATATTAGCTCCGTGACACTTTTTCCGTCACATTGTGTTAGATATTCTAGGTTATATTCAAATTTAAGGTAAAACATGCTTTTAAATAGTTATAAAACACGCCACTAATGGCAACGAGCGAAAAAGGCGAAATTTGCTCGCTAAAATTAAGAGTGCTGCCAAATCTGTCATTAAAGTTGACGTTCCTCTCTACCGAAATAAAAAGTATATGTTGCAAGGCAACACTTTTAGTTTTGCGTTCGCTCGGATACGCTGCGCTTCGCCTCGCAAATACAAACATACGTTCTTGTCAAACAAAGTTCCACTTTTAATCCTAATAAAACTAAGTGTACTATGCATTAATTAAGCGTCAAGCTCATACTTAAAAGGTTAATTGACAAGAACAAGGCTGCCTTGCAGTACTGATTGTTCGAACACAAACGTTACATTTGTACTAGAGTGTACTATTGCATTAATTAAGGGTCAAGCGCAGACTTAAAAGGTTAATTGACAAGACATGGGGGCGAAATGGTCTATTACACAGATTTATACTCTCCTGTGTGTGTGTGGCAGAGACGAAGCGCTGCGACGTCCTACAGAATCCCCTTGCAATGAGCGTGGGTGAAAGTGTCATATGCCCCCTGGCAATTACATGGATAGGAGCGTGGCCGTTGGATGGGTCACTCAGGTAAAGAATCCCGTCTCACATACGACGGAGGAATAAGCTTCAACAGCCTATATACGAACTGATGGCCACAACGACCCGCAAACGGACATCGCCATGCAACACGAGTGCTCACAACCTTTGCCAAGAGCCGTCTGCCACTAAACGAGAAACTTAAAAACACTTTGCTGAATCAGCATAAACGAAATTTCGGGCGTCTCCACGCCGAAGCGTAAGACGCCCACACAACTTGCAATGTCGACTGTCTTATCCGGCGGTCCGAGACCGAATGACCCAATACAGACGCTAACAGAGCTTCACACTCAAATTCCTGCGACCAATAGAAAGCCCCGATGACGAACAACGCGTCTCGGTGCGATAGAGAACGACAATGCTTTTTCACTTGCTTTCATTGAATAAATTTTAAATAACTTAGAAAACACACGCTCTACAATAAAAGGGACACACAGCTGCATAAAGCGATAAAGTAGAAGTAGGCGCGGCGCGCTGGGCCGTTAAATTAAGTCGAAAGCCACGCTCGTGTCCGAATCTTTGCGTGATGCGAAAAGCTGCCGTATGAAAGATACTATTATGCGAAACGGGTCTGAAATACAGGCGGACTCGCCAATTATATACCAAAACTGCTCTAAATGGTTATGTAGTTAATTGAATACGGAAAAATATAAAATGGCCTGACAGACTAAATAAATTAAAATGCATTTTAACTAATGACCTCAAAGGTGACTACGCAGTCAATTGGCACATTAATGATCCACGTGTGCTATAGTTACGTTGTTTGTTTTACAGTATTATCCTTGAATGCTCCTTAGATCGACTTAATTGAATCGTATGTTTGTCAGTTATTCTACGTATTAGGTAATTGGATGTTGGTTTCTAGAAAGTGTACTATTTAGTATTCAACGTTTTAACAGAATTCTCAGATACATACATTGCGTTGCCTATAATACTGCTTACTTATATGTCTCAATCTTAACATTACAGCTATCGCCAAAGGTGATTTAATAGGTATGGCTATTACTTCGGAGATTGATTCATCAATTTCTAAAAAAACAATACACCCATCTCCGATTCTCAAGGGTTACAGAGATAATAAGAAAAAACTATTAACTTAGAGTACTTCTAGTTAACATTGAAAACATAATAAAACCAATTTAAAATTACACTAACGTGGTTACGGTTACGCTGGTCTGGTTAATTTTCTCTGATAATACTTTGAAATGTCACAAAATAGATCAGAGTAGATAGAGTAGAGATAGATCAGAGTTTGTACTGGTTTGAAGCGAATAAAAGAATCACAAATCGGATATAAAATATTTATTCTTACATTTAGATGTACAAACATAAATTAAATTTAACTTTGTAAAATAATTATGTGCGCATAAAGGAAGTACAGTAATGGCGCCCATCGTTCAGCGGAATACGAAGTTCAATAGATACGACTCTTGAACATTTTCACGTTATATTTAGGGAAACAACCAGAACCACAGCAGCGACCCATTGATTTAGGTTAAGCTTTAATAATTTTCTTAGAATTTAATAACGCAACTTCAACTTCAAAGAGATATAATTTTCTGACCGATGTAACCTCTGAAACAATATAGGCGCCATTGCAGTACTTTGGAAACCAAAGGTTTCTTCGACTGCTTTGCTGACCTGCTTAACTGAAAGTGATATGTTAATGGCTGCCGTATTTTTACCAGTAAAGTCTCGATTTCGAGAGTTTTAAAAGTGGAAAGCTAAATAGAACGGGAAGATCTTCGTGAGATTAGGATGCTGGTAAAGCGGCCTTGGTACCTAGTGAAACGACGAGGAATTATAAGTTCCCAGCTGGCACTGGAATACGAGCTGAAAATAGGCAATAAAGTAAACACGGTTTTGAGTAGAGGGAAGTGGATGGTTCTGGAACCTCCCCCCACCACTTGGCCTTGAGTTCAAGGCCAAGGCCACATGCAAGGCGAGGCCACGTTCAAGCCCAAGGTCACGTTCGAAGCGAGGCCACGTTTGGAGCGAGGCCACGTTCAAGGTCAAACCTGCGTTCGAGGTTGAGGCTACTTTAAAATAATTCAAGGTCAAGATTGCGTTTACGGCTAAGGGCATAGAAAGAGTTAAGTAGTGCTTAGAACAGACTGCGCTTAACACATTTATTAAAAAAATTTAGGCATGAAGTAAACGTCTAGGATACTTCATGTCTAAATTATGACTCGACTAGGATTCGAACCTAGGTCTCCCTGTATATCCGCAGCGCAATCTGCAGCCGAGGGTATCTTTACCTCTAGACCATTGAGTCTGATAGAATATTTGGTTACTCATCCAGAGTACCTTCGTAGAGTGAAAGATACACATAATTTAATAAAAAAATTTATTTAAGATGCACATACAAAGAGTAATTACAGTAGTGGCTAGACTAAATGATTATAATACCAACATATTAATAAATACGTTACAGACATACACATTAGAGCGAACAAAATAGTGCTTAAAACAATAGTAGATATACAGCAGGAATTATCCGCGGGTGAGAGCAGCTTCTTCAAGACATCAGGTTTATTTTTTAGCAAAATCGTTTGCCAATTCGTATCTACCGCATATGAAGGAAAATGGTATTTTATCTTGAACGTTAAAACGTTATGTTCAGTAAAGTTGTTCACTTGTATTTTAAAAACGGAAATAGTTGTCAAGGAACTGGTATCCATTTTACGCCACGTCACGTTATGCACTCCATCATTGTAGGTGAAAGAAGCTGAACTACACCGCGGCGGTTGAAGGACGTAGAGAATCCCATCATGAACTGCAGCAAGGGCAACCAAAAATTGTATTGGTAGCATATTCAACAAGTCGATGGCAACTAGTGAATGGCTTGGTGCCGCACTTTGCATTACTTATGCCAACAGCAACCTTTTGTTTTGTCGGGCGCGCCCGTTTCATTGTTGCCAGCCACATCTACTCCGGGGGAAAAATGCAACGCATCGATAAGTTGCATAGTCAAGTCTTCTATGGTTTTTAATTGCTGGTAGACCTTGGCAATTTTGCAGTTGGGTGACCAACGGAGGTGTTCAGATAGGGGTTTGTCATTGCGCTCCCAACCAGAAATTTGAAATCCGCATTAGAAACACTGTACACAATTAATCGTGTCGCTGACGCAAAAGAAACCGGCATCTGCTAGCGATTCTGGAGTTTGACCTCGACTCCAATCGCCGAATGTTCGTAACCGTTTGGAGTATTTTGCAAACTCTGGATATCGAGGTTCTGAGCTCATCATGGCAACTAACTACGTACACGCTTGCGAAAGTGTTATATTCTACAATTCAAGGTCACATTCTCGAAGATCGCAGCAACGCCATATAAACTTTGAAATAAAACCATCTATATTTCTAAATATATTTATTTATTTCCAAGTATAAGTTATATATGTAACTTCTCCATCCTCCAGTAGGCCTAGGTACCGGTCCACTGGCTTGAAGATGTGGGTCTGCCACCACACAGTTGACGATCCCTCGAAGGCTGCAGGCCACGTCCGTAAGGTGGTCGTCTCCGCTAGGCTCTCTCCCTGTAGGTTCATGGCATACTCTATTGTGACCACTGCCTGGAGAGACCGTTAAGAGGATGCTGGAGGAAAACTAGCCAAAAACCGACGAAAATGCCGGTAAAATTGTTCTGCGTTCTTGAAGTTAGTTGCGATAGCTGCTTGATGATTATGGTAGGCGCTGGAGGATTATGACGACTGTTACAGAAAACAGATAACTTAATATAGGAGCGTAGTCAAGGATGGAGACGTAGAAGGTCAAGGCTCTTGCCTTGAGATTCGCATATAAAGAGTAACGTTTTTCCACTACAACTACCAGTCATCATGCCTGATATTGTTGTTAATGCACTTTTTGAAGATGCCCCCACATTTTACAGGGAGTTTGAATACTTTATCACCTCCGAACCGCGACCTCCATCAGCTCGTCAACTCCAGGCTGTCGTAACAATAGACTATTCGATGAGTCTTGGAAGCGAGCGTCTATGGCAGTCGACCCTCCTGAGGACGCTACCTACCACATATGAGGGTGACCCATTCCTATGGTGGCGGCAGCATGTAGAGGTCCCCATCCAGCGCTTTCTCGCTCGGCTAGCAGATGGGGATGTAGTATATATTACTTATTGTTGGTTTGATTAAATATATGTATATATTATTATTGATATTTTATAAGTAGAAGCCTACGCTTTCGATATTCATATCCAGTTCGACGCTTGAGCAATGCCTATCGATAAATTTGGCAAACATATGCATGCGAATTCCACGTCACACCCGCAGGTGTTTGTGGTTTAAGAGCTAAGCGAGCCTTTATATTATGAACGAGATTTACAACTAGTATCCAACGCCTTTAATGATGATAGATGGTACATCCTAGCGCATGGTGACATCGAATATACTATTCCCTTCCGTGAAGCTGAAATAACAAATGTCTTACTTTATCCTGAAAATACCCAAATCTATATCAACAAGATGGGGTTATACAAATTACACGAAATGATCGGGATGACATTAAAAAAGGGCGATATGCTAAAATTTTGGGCGGTCAAGCCAAATATGCTATATGCGGAATTTCAACTCAAGGTTCCCATAATTGTTGAGTCCAAAAAGGTAGTGCAGTAAACATGACTTCAAGGTCAGCGATTAAGGTCACCTCCTACCACATGTAACCTTGGAAATGTGAAAATAAAAGCGCGTAGAAGAGTCTGCAAGGGTAGTAGCATCCGATAGTCGTGCAGAAATGGAAGCCTTGTTGAAAGCTATCGAGGTAGTTCAGAGTAATAAAGCAAGAAAGCCGCAACCACTGTTCTGTCCGGAACTTCTAAATAGTAGGACTTACAAATTAAATAAATCAAGTTCTAAGTACGTCAGTGTAGGGTTTGATTGGAGTTCGCAATTTAACCCAAGTTTTATAATACGGGGTGCCAAAAATAACTGGGTGCAGTTAAATGAATGGGAGTGGACAGCCCTGATTGCAAATCAAGGAGTGATTTCCAACTACTTTTATTCTCTCGACGATGAGTGACTAGCTCTGGAAATAGGAAAGAAGAGCATTGTTTTTGAAACGATCCAGACAAGGAAAATAATCAAATTGGAAGAAGTGGGCTTGTCAGAGGTGCGTTTAGCGAGCGAAACTGTAGAAGAATTGTGGCGCTTGCAAAAACTCGTGGAAGTGCGATTCGCACAATTAAAAGCGTTACACTTTGAGAGTTTCTATAAAGAAATAGTGAAGGGTGTAGCAAACCTTTGTGGAGACTGTTTAGTAAATGTATGGTCTGTAGTGGATCAGCTGGAGGAGAACTCTGAAAATACTGCGTGTATGGTGGAAGTGCTAACGTTCGCGAGTTCAATGGTAAAGTGCGACATCGAAGTGGAAGCAGTGAGTCGTCAGTTGGCAGTGTAGTCATGTGGATGAATTATAGAGAGGCTGCTCGACCGGCTGCAAGAGACGTACCTAGTGCGGTTGAACGATTAGTGAGTTCGTTAAAGGATTTAGCTTCCGAAGCGTCGCACGAAGTCGTATATGGGTTAGGACGTTCCGGATTCAGTGACGAAGAGTTGTATAAAAAAGAAACACAGTACAAAAACGGTGCAGCTGTCGGTCAACTATTTTTAGACGGAGCCATAAATGAAGGCCTCCTTGTAGATTTAATGGATAGTCTTGGCCTAAAATGGCATATGTGTGAAGTAAACGCCTTTATAGAGAGGAAGGAAAATGAAGAAGAGCGTGCAGTTTGACGACTCGAAGAATAAGATGTACAATTTGCATACGTGGACGTATGCGTTTCGAGAAGCTCGGAGAGGACGGTGGGAACGAGAAGCTGTGGATAGGTTGCGGTTCCATTGGAGGATACTTACTATGGATGAAGTACTGCGAAACGTCTTGTGCGCCGAACATAGGCGAACAATTTATGTAGAACGCTTTTCCACTAGTACGTAGATGTTTAATCCATGTAGTTAAACTGACGTCACCACTAACTCAAAATATTCGTAAAACTGCATAGTGCTTTTAATGGCACCACTAAGTATAAGACTATGTAATCCAACTTTTCCATATGTTTCGCAGTTCTAGTTACTAGCTAATACATCTCTTCGCGAAAAATTTAAACTCCATTTAACTTTTCCAATCAAAACTTTCTATCACATTTCAAAAAGGTATCACGTTTGATATCTAAAAAGTTTTCATAAACCGCATTTCAATATTTTTTTAATCTCTTAATATTATATGTAGATGCCTTTTGATGAATGGATAATAAATTGTTTGTTTTTCACATTTTATGGAGCGCTTAATGTTGTAGATAGATTTCTGTTATATATCGATTGATTTCGGTGATCCGATATTTCATAAAACTAGTATGGCTATGGAATAGTTTCTAATTCATGAATGCAACTATTAGTCACTTACAAATCAAATGTCAAGTTTGACATCTAAGTATAAATATAGCTATTTTCATAAATTAAGAACTATTCCATACCCATAGTAGATAATAGTATATTACATACCGAGGTGGAAAGTGTTTCATTACTTTCGAGAGATTAAGTAGTTAACTTTATCTCGAAACAGGTCATTATGTCATTTGTTATTTAATTAGTCAAGTTTCAAATCATACGAGTTTTCATCGCAGTTTAATAAGTCACTTTAACAAAGGAAACTGCGACGCTGTTGCTAAGTAATATAACAAGTTCATTGAAAGTGACTCTAACTAGCCGGGAAAATTTTTCCCGGCTAGCTGGAAAAGTAAAGTAAACAATGACTGGCTTTCCTACTGTTTTGAAGGTTAGAAACTTACCTATTATTAACCGATTGTGAGTAAAAATAATTTTTGATCATACTTTAGTTATAATTGTAGACAGGACAGAACATGACTTGAGTCGGTTTACTATTTATGTTTCCCCATCTTAAAAAAGGACATACCTGATAGAAAAAAAAGATAGACATTTACAGTATTACACAATTTTCTTCACAAAAAGCCATTTCTAATCCTGTATTTACAAACTTCTCTTATTAGTTCAAGTATTTACCGAGTATCTTTCAAGCTTGAGCGATCAGTACGTTTTATCATCAATGAAAAGAAGTACAATAAACTTTGGCAATGTCTTAGGGATTTTATACATGTATATACATTATAAACGGGTAAGCCGTAAAGAATCGAAAAAGAATTTGTGTATAATGAGAAAGGTACAGTCGTGTTCAAATAAATCTGGGACAATGTTTTTTTCATATGTAGGTTCAGTTAAGAAGTGAATATCTCCATGGATTTCCTGCTATCACAAAGAGTTACAATCTGTAAAACTTTCTGATAAGAGGAAATCCATGGAGACATTCTTCAATTCTTAACTCAACCTGCATGTGAAAAAACACTGTCCCAGATTTATTTGAACACGACTGTACCTTTCGTTCGGTGCCTATAGCTCTGTTATTATTGACTTTAGAAAAAATATGTAAAGAAAAAGTTGTAGATAATTATGTGCTTAATAACACAGTCCAAATTTTTTATTTAAGCTATAATTTTTGAGTTATGACACAAACTTGTGTTGTGATGCCGTAGTTATTCTCCGAGGAACTGATAGGTCCATGCCACCATGTGACCATGAGAAAGCGGACACCAGTAATTATCCAATTACATGATGCACTTTTGAATGGCTGTAGTAACTGTACGGTGCGTACTGTTGACACGGACATAGTGGTGATCCTCATTGGCAAGTTCCATCACCTGAAGACCTTGTGTACAGATGTGAAGATTTGTGTTGCTTTTGGTACAGGCAAAACATCTTAAATTATAAGCGCCGATGTTGGCCGTCCAGGCGTAAGCAGGCGCGCGCACACGCAGCATGAACGGCCTGCATACTAGCAAGTGGCGCGCGCGCAAAAATGGCGAGACCGCATTTGTATTGTTAACGCTGCGCTGGCAGGGCCGGACGTAGGCTGGCTGCCGCCTTGAGCAAGCATTTTTATTGTTAACCGTTTCTTTACGCTGGCAGGGCCAGACGTAGGCTGGCCACGAGTGCTAGTTTACTTATATTAACATTAATGCTATGTACTAGAAGCTGGGTGTCGAGAAATTCCACAGTTTCACGGCATATGATATTACATTATCATTTTTTGGACAAGGAAAGAAATCTGAATGGGAGGCATGGAATTGTTATCCTCAAGTGACACATGCTTTTACCTACATGGCATTCCACTCTTACACAGAACTTGATACTGATAATGCAAATTTTAAACTACTAGAATGCTTCACCGTGATCTTGTATGATAAGAAATGTGATTTAAACAATGTGAATGAAGCCAGAAAGAAGCTGTTTTGTCAGAAGCGTAAGTCAATGGAGAAAATTTTCCCAACGAAGGACGCACTACTCCAACACTCGAAGCGGGCTGCATATCAGGCTGGAGTATGGTGTACCAGTGAGCACAGTCAACAGTATGCTCCTAATACAGAAAGCTGGGGATGCGCTCAGAAAGTAGACAGTGCATCATGGGTTCCTGTATGGAACATCTTACCTATTGTTTCAAAGGCCGTACTAAATTGGTTAAATGTAATTGTAACAGTCAAAGGGCGTGCACTGGTAGGTGTGCTTGGAAAACTACTCGTTGGAATTGCACTGAACTGTGCAAATGTCAATGTTTGAATACGACATTAGCAATTCATATAAGGCATCCTATCCTATAATTCACCATCTTTCATATACGATTTCATAATATGATTATATAGACATGTATTATGAGTCGTTATTCATGTATAATTTGAATTGGTGAATAGTTTGTAAATGGTAGCATATCATTATTAATATGTGTATATGTGAATAAATATATAGTCGGATGCATTTAAATTTCTTTCATACGATTGTATAAATTTGTTAGTTTGAAAACAATTAATAAATATGTAGTCTGATACATTTAAAAATTGTGTAGTTGTATTTCCTGACATCAAATGTGTATATTTAGACACCAAGTTTGTGATCCTAAGTGATTTAGAAGCCCAGATATTGACAATATACTTATATTTCAAAATGGCCGCTATAAATTCCAAGAAGGTCGATGAAGGAGTTGGTTCCTATCAAAAATTAAAAGCTATGCACCTAACTAGCATAGCAAATTTCGTGCTTTTGTCCGGTGTGGTGGCCACATAAACGCGAAATTCGACCTTAAGCTGCCTCACTAGACGGAATTGAGAAAACCTGTTTTTCGTCATCTAGGTTCCCTGAAAAGTAAAGATCTGAAGAAATATCAGGTGATTTTTTCGTTTTTACAATACCTTCTTCGTCTTTCAGACGAGGGAAGTAAAAACAAAATGATGCTGCTTGTACACACGCCGCTTTGGCTTCAACAGCCCCATAATTACTTGTTTTAAGAGATACATTTCTGCTGTTTCTTATCAACGTTTATTACTTCCCTAGTTTGAAAGATGAAGAAAGTATTGTAATCAAAAATCACCTTCTGAGATTTCTTCAGATCTTCACGTTTCAGGGTCCCTAGATGGCGAAAAACAGGTTTTCTCAATTACGTCTGTCTGTCTGTCTGTCTATCTGTTGGCGGTATAACTCAAAAAAAATTGTCGGAGGAAGACAATATTTTGCACACACATTATATATATACTCGGAATGAAACCGGGAAAATGTCAGACAAATATATACCGGGTGAGCACCTTAAGCAATAAAATGTTGTTTATTTTTCATTTAACTTAGTAATAGATACAAGTAATACATTTTACATAGTGCATGCTTTCTTCTTACCGAAAATGGGAGCCAGTCGATACAGAATAACTGTTTTACGATACAAAAAGGAGGCACACATTAGCCCGTTACTAAATATAGCTGCGACGCAGGAATTCGAAAAGTCAGTGCAGCGTGGCGCAGGTAGAAATTGCCTAGCCCCTCACAATATCCCACAAAAGGTTGGGGCTGCCCACGCGGTCCGCCTGCCGTTCGAATTCGACCACCGGTAACGTTTATCTAATTTATTAGAAACGTGAAGATATTTTTACTCCTAACTTAATTTGATTTTAAATATTATTTATTGTCACAATGTCGACGAGGCAAGTTCTGGGTAAAGCCTTTTGCAGGTTTTTTCATTTATTATTGCTTTGCATTTTAGGGCGTAGGTATCTCTTTAACGTATTAAATGTCATATTATAATTAATGTCAGTGTTCCAACAAAAGCCTTGACTAGTTTGAATTTGAATAAACAATATAAAATTCCGAATATATTATTGTATATGACTTAAAACCTATAAATTTGCTTAATGTGTTGTATCAATGCATTTTATAAAAATAAAAATAAAATTAATAAATGTGTAACTACACAATAACAAAGTAACGTACTTAACTATGGCATTTCCGCAGAAACTTCATTTTTTTGGATCCCCAAATGTCATCGTTTGTTTTACTCTTATCTATTTATTAATTATACGAGGCTTGTACCGTAAGTGATGCCTGTTAGCCTGGAAAAATCAAACAAAATAATCAAGGAAGGCTTTGGTCACCTATTGTTTTGTTATGTCAGTGGTTTCATAAACTGACAGGTTCATTCGTGTTGAAAACGATTTTCAGTATGGATAGTAAATTAAAACAAAGACTAGTTATAGAGTTTTTGGAAAAAGAAGGTTGTTCTACCTGAAATTCATGGACGGCTATTAAAACTGTTTGGTGTGTCGACAATTGATGTTAGTAATGCGCGTATCTGGTTGAGCAAATTTAGTGCTGGTGAAACCAATATTTTTGATAAGTCACGCTTAAGAAGACCGGTTACTGTTGGAACTGATGAAACAAAATTGTACATTGATTCAATGATTCGTGAAGATCGACGTGTGACTGTTCGAGAAATTGTTAGTGCGTTGGGATCGGGACACAATGTTGTGGAAAAAATTATAAATGATCATGGTTATTCTAAGGTGTTTACTGGGTGAGCTCTTCGTCAGTTAACCGAAGCAGTAAAGGAAAATAGTATGGAGATTTGAGCTGTTCTCGTAAACACCTTCGAAGTACCAGCACCAAATTTTTTCATAATGTTGTGACTGGGGATGAACCATGGGTATTTACATATGATCCAGAAACCAAAAATCAGTCAAAAAAATGGCGTCACACGTCATCACCATGCACCTTTTTTTAAAATTAATTTGAGCGATAGGTTTCAAGGTGGTGCACGTGTTTAGAAAGAGAGAGGAATTATGTTGAAAAATAATGTTTTGTAGTTCAAAGGTTGAATAAATATAATACAAGACTTCTTTTAGATATTTCTTAATTTAACGATATTACAGGCCAACAGGCATTACTTACGGTACAAGCGACAAGCCTCGTAGGTAGTCTACCTAGACCTTGTCCATAACACACAACAAACAAACAAAAACTATAGATGCTGTTGTGGTCAATAAGTTTGACCTGGTAGTCATAACAACTGTATTTGTTAATTTCAATTTATATAGTTAAGTACCTAATTTATTTGTTAAAATATGTTTCTAGTATGTGATAGTATAGTCGAATCATCAAAGTTCAGAAACACCTTTTCCAGGAAAAAAATGTAGAAGTTTTTTTCTCAACGGTTCTATATGTTTTTGGGAACGCTGAATGCAAATATGAGGTTTGCCACCTCGCCAAGCGTCGGCTTCGTAACGAAAAAGACAAAAAACTGAAATTTTCGACAGTCTTTCAATTTTTTTTACTATAACTCGAAAAATACGCGTTTTTCGAAGATATCAATCCTATACCGAATTAAAGTATACAAAATGTCCTACAAAATGCATATCTTAACTTTAAAGTTTGGATAATCTATAACGACACTAGCGCGTGTTGAAGAAACGTAATTTTTTGACTCTCCTTTAAAAAAGGTAGAAACGCCATTCTAACTATGCTCTTGTGCCCTACTATAAACTTCATGCAACTAAAATCATTTAATTTATTAATACTTGTTATACCAGGTCATATTTAAGGAATTGTCGAACGTCAGTGAGGTCAATTTTTTAGTTATATATTTAATACACCTGACTATTTAGTTGGTCTCCTGCAGCGATCGTATATTGTACTTACGATTTTTAGACCAGTTAATATATGTCAAAATGTATCGCGAGTGTATCATATGCGAGGGATCGTTAGATGATGACACCAAGACGAGTGTAGTGAAGGAAAAGGGGTTGGACGGTTTCATTGAAGCAAGCAGATGCCGAGAGAATGGAAAGATAGTGTTGTTTAAAAGATGTAAGATTGATAAAGAGATTAAGGTCCACGAAAAATGTAGGAAGAGCTACACTAATGAAAAATGTATTAATGCTGCCCGTAAGAGGAATAGACAAAGTAAGGATTTATCTGAACTTGGTTCGAATATGCCTCTATTTTCGTTCAAAACCCACTGTTTTATATGTGGGAAGGAAGTTCCACCAGATTACTCAATCAAACAAATTAAAAAGCCACCACAATACCGCAATCCTGTGTACCCTGTGACTCAATATACTGTAGCCAAAAACATAAATAGATTGCTGAAAGATCGATGAAACTGTAAATACTATTTTACATTGTATACGTTCAGTGCATGATTTGGCAGCTGCTGATGCTCAATACCTCCCCAAACGCCAGACAAAAACACAAGGTAGACCTAGAGATGATGTGGATGGAGTAATGCGATCTATTTTCACATATATTGAAGACAGTTCTGAAGAATGCTAGTTTACAATAGAGGAACTAATGAATGAGATTAAAGGTGAATTTCGTCCTCACCCAAGAACAATAAAACAGCGCCTCCTTGAGAAATATGGCAATGACATACTTGTAACAGCCAATATGCCTTATATTCTGTGTTTCAAGGCTACAGGTAACAAAATTATTTCTGATGGTTGGTATCTGGAGAGGTTGCCAGAGAAAGAGGAAAGGCTAAGAATTGTTAAAACAGCAGCAGCTATTATTGTTGAAGATGCGCGATGTTAAGTGTACAATTTGACACAGTACTTTCCACCAGATAACTTTACAGACAATGTTCACGAACTAATTCCAGAATCAATTCGAGTGTTTACAGATTCTGTAGTAATCAGCAAGAAAAAAGGAAATTTTGAAAATGGAAGAAAAAATCCCTTGCTATAGCCGACTGTCTACTTACAGCCATAAGGCCAAAATCATATATATCTCTTCCATCTGTTTACCATTCTCCAAGCGCCATCGACAAAAGGCTGGCGGAACATGTACTATTTATACATGTCGTCAGTGGTTGTGACTCACCTCTGCTCTTTTCAAACAAGGGAAAACCAACTTCCTGAAAATCCTTACAAGGCATCCTGACCTCCCAGTCTACATCCGACGTTTCAGAAACTTTCTTGCCACATCACAGGAAATTTCAGAGGCAGGGGAAAAATTTCTGGTGGCCCTATATGGTGGAGATTATCGCACCACTTCAATCAATAAACTGCGGTACAAATAGTATGTGTCGTGAGCATTCAAAGTTAATGGACATGTAGCATCCATCCCAGCTACTAAAGCTGCAACCTGCAACTCAGCAACACAGTTACAGGGCGTTTCACCAAGTACAGCAGTGACTGGGGAATATTCTACGACCGGAGCAGTGGGAATGGAAAGTCATCAAAGGCAACTTGGTTCCCATCACGACCCTTAGCCCCCAGCCCCAGAGAAGCTTTTGAAACTCATTGCCTGCAAGTGCCAGAAGGGCTGCAAGGGCAATTGCGGCTGCAAAAGGGTTGGGTTATACTGCTCAAGACTTTGTTTAGAGTGCGAAGGAAGGTGCTCTAATGTAGAAATACTGTTGAGTGATGCCGATAAAAACGTCTCACCTCAGAAGATAGAAGGTAATTCATACTACCGGGTGGCCATAAATATCTGAGATCCCGGTAGCCATGGAATTAGCTACTTATAAATGTTGGTTACCATTATATTTCAATTATTATAATAAGTATTGGTATGAAATGTAATAAAATGCAAATAAGAGGAGAGGAATGTGCCCCGGATTCTGCAGGTTAGCCTAAGACTCTATTATAAATATCTCCTGTTCTAACTCCATTACTTATTGCAATATGTAATAATTTTTGACAGATAGGAATTTTAGTTGTGATGACATTAAAAACATTTAGTTTAGTTGGATTCATCACTTTAATAAAGCGGTGTTGATTCCAAAGGTAATGTGATATCAGATATTTATGGCCACCCAGTATTACAGTAATTCTAATCTAGTATTTTTTCACTACAAATTATAAACTGAACCCTCACTTATCAAATTGTCATTATAATATTTTTCCACAGTGGAGAGACCGGCGCCCATCCACCAAGAGATTGAGCAATCCACTGCCTGGAGAGGACTAAAAAGAAAATGTAACGACACTCTAGAATAGCGGTTCCGACTTTATTAGCGAAGAGTTAAAAAATGGCGTTAAGGATTTTCCAAACTTCAGAGTTATTATATGCATTTTAAAGGAAATTTAGTCTAGTTTAATTTGCTATATGGTTTGTATCAACGAAAGACGCTTAGTTTTCGAGTTATAGTAAAAAAAACTCAAAATAGTGCCGAAAAATTTAGTTTTTTTGCAATTTTCGTTGTGAACCCGACGTCGGATTCAGCGCCCCAAAAAACATATAGAACCGTTGAGAAAAGAACTTCTACGTTTTTTTCCTGGAAAAAAACCTTGCTTATTGGACTAGTATAAATATAACAAAAAATATTTAATAATAATTCTTGTTCTTCCGAGTAAATTATTTTAGCAATTCAATAATATGTAATATATGCAATATAGAATAATTTTATGTATGTTCTCATTAATTGGCCATTTTAAGGCACTCTTTTCTGCTAATATCAAAAATATTTAATTGTAGCCCAAAAAATTCGGTTATGTAATTATTAATATTGAAATATTAATTAAATATCTATACAGGGTGGCCATAAGTGTGGCTATAAGTATGGCCATCAAATTAAATGGATGTATACTGACTTCAATAGAAGCACATTACACTAAAAATTAGTCTCTTGTGAAAAGAAAGCATTAGAGTTTGGCGCAAACTTTTGAGAACCACTGGCTAACACAAAACATTTATTAGATAAATTAGATAAAAGTACATTAACCGCTTTCTAAATGTGATTGAAATGCCCAAACAACTGTGTTTACTTCTGTATTTCATCCAAATTCGGTGTTATCACAACCACCTCTGCGAACTTAAGTTTATAGAAATTCATTGCAGAAATCGTTAAGCAATTAAATGTTTTAATCTTTTGTGGGATTATTATTAATTTTGACGTATACTTTATTATGCATAGCATAGTTTAGTGTCCTCTAATTATCTTTAAATTCCATGACTATACTTATGAATCACCCTGTATATTGCTATAGAAGTCAAGGTTTATATTGATAGCAATTTCGAATGTTTTTAAAGCAGTCGATAGCAACGATAATGCTTACAGTACGCTAAGTAATTTCGCGCATTATTATCACTTGAAACTGATGATGTTTAAGTCAATTTAGTTAAATGAAAGAATAAGTATAGAAATAACATCCTACCTGAAAAACCTGTTTGTTTGCACTTCCAACTGACACGGCAAGTTAAGAAACGCATTGTGTTCATAACTAAAAACAAGATTACGCCTGGTAAGGTTATAATTTTCGAAGATATTTCGCCTGTGCTAACGTTTATTAACATCATAGTTAGGTCACACATGTGTGCCACTTAGATAACGCTTTTTAAAGCAGTCATCATTCTAGCCTTGTTCACAGGGAGTCTATGAATTTGTGTGTGATAATGCTGAAAATCACTGTGCTAGTGTTTTTAACCTATTTTGTCGTTGTATCTGCAACTCCGGATTCGCTTGAAATAAAAATTGAACAAGGTATTCTTAGAGGTCAACACCAAAAGACATGGAATGACAGGATCTTTAAAGCATTTTATGGAATTCCTTATGCAGAACCCATATATATAATACACATATATTGCTAGTAGGGCCTGGAAACGTCAGAAAACATTACGGCGCCGACATAGTCTCACTTAGAGTATAACGCGTCTCGTGCGCATGTGTGAGAATTCAAACTCCGCCTTTAGAAGCGAATTTTAAACTTGACCACTTCCCCATTGGCCGGACGACGCCGCCGCGCTTGCACACAGCTCACCATTATACATTGAAGAGTTGGTTGTCTGTCTCACTTCCTTGGCAAGTTTCCCACTCATAGCCGCTAGCAATATAGTAAGTATTAGATATATGGCAGAACCGCCCGTGGGAGAACTTCGTTTTAAGGTAAGGTTATTTTCGTTTCATTTTACGTAAGCTACAATACTCATTAAGTTACTAATGATTATCAGTCTGTGTACAGAGACAACGTCGCTAATGTATGAATTATTACTAATTGAGTATTAGCTCAGATTTAAAAAAAATAAAATTCATCGTTGATAACGACCCGAAGCTAAAGGCTCCAAATTTATGTGTTTATTCATGGAATACAGGTGTGATTATTGTATAACCAACACGACAGCAAAATCGGTCATTTATCAATCTAAGTAGCTTAAACAAATACGAGTACGTTTTCATATTTCGTCTGTATCTATAGCTTATCTGTCTGTAACAGAGATTGCAAATACAAGTACACACTGCAACCTCTATGTTGCAAAATATAGATTTATTACCATGACCTGCAATAACGATACCACTATATTTCACATTAATTTTTTTAAATGTATTTCCTACTTGCAAAGTGTGAGATATAGTACATGAGAAAACTAGAATTACGTACCAGGTAGTGCTTAGAGCGAAACTCATTGTTGTGCAATTTTTTTTTACTGAATGTGGAACGGCATATTTAGATTTTTTTTAAGATAAATTTTTCATCATCAGAAATCACGTTATATATAATTTTTTAATAATAAATTAGTGTGTGTAATTTTGGAACTAGTTTTTGAAACCATTTAATTCATGATAAATTTCATTTTCAGCACTTTATATTATTTTATAAAACCAATAAATTCATACATAAATTCATAGTATCACGATCACGATCACGATATGCCTATATTCAACCACTGCTGGATGTAGGCCTCCCTCTGTTGTTCCATCTATGCCTGTCTTGTGCGATTTGCTGCCATCCTGTTCCTGCCACCTTCACGATGTCGTCTCTACATCTTGTGTGCAGGGCCGTAACTAAGCAAACTTTTATTGTAGGCAAGCCAACATTTTGCGCCCCTCAGTACAAAAACGATATATGTGACAAAAAATACTAATGATACTGTATGACTTCTACATTTATCTCCGGATATATATGATGTATGTATTCAAACAAACAGGTAGGTATTCACAAATAAATCCAACATTTTTTATTGAAACATTTCAAAAATAAACAACTAAATGTTAAAATAAGAATAATACAACACAAATAAAATGAGAACAGAAAACAAGATTAGAAAACACAACTCTAATTTAAAAAAAAGTACATATTATTATGTAGTCAGCAGAACATTTTGCAAATCCCTACATATTAAACATATGGAGTACCCAAAATCCGAACGCCACTGCGTCATTTATAGCGCAGCGATAAGCATATTCATTTATCAGTGAACACGGGTTCAAATCCCACAGGCTGCAATGTTTTTTTTTATTTCCAAATTCATGTAATTCGCTTTATTAAGTGTTTCTATTATTAGCAGCATTAAAGTATTTTTTATTTATTTTGTAGAAAATCGTACGACACTCATTAATGACCAATAGAAAAATTAGTTCACGAGACGTAACCAAGACAATAAAAAAATGTTTGTAGGTAGACCAACTTAACTGTTAGGGTTTGTGGCGTTTACGATTTTCTTACCGAATCTGCATTCGAGCATTAATTCATATCCGGAAATTATTTTCGTGCTTTCCAACAACGTCCTAATTTGCCCTCGCGTCCCGCTCGTGCAAATTAATACGACGTTGTTGGACCGCACTCAAAAAATTTCCGGAAAGAATTAATGCTCTTATGAGATTATATGTGAGAATTTTGAAGACTTCAACCATAATTCGATCTAGCAAAAGTTGTTTTTCTTGCAGCGCGCTTTCTGTATTAAAGACGTTGACAACATTTGCTTTTATAACTTTTTTATTTTAAAAATGCAAGAATTATTTTAATTAGAATAAGACCACCTATGTGGTGCCTTCAAAAACTAGTAAAGACATATCAATATGTTAAAATAATACAATCTAAACAAATAATTACATATTATTATGCGTAGTAACATGTGAACGTAGAATAAGGTCTGTATTCACAGCCACACTGTCACACTGTTTTGTAATAATCAATATATTTAAAACGCGAAGCTTTGTTTGTCAGCTCTTAGTATAACCCTTGCATCAGGGCAATTTCGATAATTCTTTTTTTTTATAAAAGCTACCATCGGTAGGATCGCAGAAGTATTTAATTTGAATAAATTCTACCGGGAAATTGATTGTAGCGAAAAATACCACAGTAGTGGAACGCGTAAGCTCTCAAAATCGCTCTGTGGTATTCTGCTGATTGTTGTAATGGACAACTGTATCAGAAATGAACCCAAAGCAGTGAATGTACTGAGTGATTTTTAAAAAACTCAGGCCCTGGATAGCGTGAATCAGTTGGCAATACTGAAATGTATTGTATGTATATGTCAAATTCGAGGTTAGCAGGTTAGGTTTTGCGTCAGTCTGCTAACTCGAATTTGACATAGACTTACAGTGTCACCAACAATATATTTCAGTATTGCCAACTGATTAAGAGTATCCAGGCTCTGCTGCAATTAAGTTTAAAAAAATCACACTGTATATGTAATATCAGTGGACCTGCTCCAACAGTTGTTAAAAATTAAAGTTAGTTTGTCGCCACTGCTGTATTACATTGTTTTAAAAATGGTAACATTTCTTTAATTAGAATAAGGTCATCTATGTGGTGGGCTAACAAGCTAATAATTCTAATGTTTTGATTGATATAGATGAGAACTATAAAATAAATCTAGTAAGCATATAACATTTCCTTTGCAATTGTACAAGGTAAAGTAATGTGTCGACCAGATTGGACGCAATTCGTATTATTATATCTGTAATTAGCATTATTCGACGTAAATCGTTAATATTTATTAATTTATTTGCAAAATTGGCCACTTGCTTATTTATTTTTTATTAGCACGAAAGAATTTTTTTCAGTGCCATTTTGGCGCCCCCTTGCCGCTTGCCCCTGTAGGCGGGTGCCTACTCGGCCTATACCTAGTTACGGCCCTGCTTGTGTGTGGTCTGCCTATGCTCCATTTTGTCTGTCTTGGGCGCCAATCCATTATGCGTTTTGTCCATCTATCATCTTTGGTCCGTCCATTATGTCCAGCTCATGACCATTTCATTTCGGTTATTCTTTGGGTGACATCAATCAGCTTTGTTTGATTTCTTATGTTGGAGTTTCTTATTCTATCTGAAAGTTAATATTCAGCATGATACATTCATGTGCTCTCTGGGTTTTTGCCATTCTTTTTATGTTGGTGGCAGTATAACTCCAGGTTTCTGCTCCATATGTGAGGGTGGGTAGGACGCATTGGTTATATACGTTGCGTTTCAGGTTGTTGGAAATCTCAGGAAATTTCAGAATGTTGCCAAGTCTTCCGAATGCACTCCAGGCCAGTTTGATTCTTCTCATTACTTCTTCGTTGATGCTATGTTTTGCGGTTGTTATTTTTTGGCTCAGATATATGTAACTGTCCACTATGTCAAGGTCTCTTTCATTCAATGTTATGTGTATATTTTTGTTTGTGTTTGTCATAATTTTTGTTTTGGTTATGTTCATTTTTAGTCCTATAGCTTTTGATGTTTCATCTAGTTCAGTGATCATTGTTTGTAGTTCTTCTTGCGACTTACTTATTAATACAATGTCATCTGCAAAACGTAAATGATTGAGATAACGACCATCTACATTAATTCCTTTGTTTGACCAATCTAGCTGATTGAAGGCGTCTTGGAGTGCTGTTATAAACAGTTTTGGGGAGATGGTGTCCCCTTGGCGTACTCCTCTGCTAATCGCTATAGGACGTGAGTCTTCGAACATTTTAATGTACGTCTTAGAGTTTTTATATATGTTTTTGGTCAATGTAATATAGCGGCTATCTATTCTACAGTTTGTCAGGGACTTCAATACTGCCCACATCTCCACTGAATCAAAAGCCTTTTCGTAGTCGATGAAGACGATGTATATTTCGATGTTGTATTCATTGCATTTCTCGAGTGTTGTTCTGAGTGTTTGTAGATGGTCGCAAGTGTTGAATCCTTTCCTGAAACCGGCTTGCTCGCAGGGTTGATAAAAATCGTTTTTTTTTTTTTGTTATTCTGTTCGTTATTATTTTTGTGAAAAGCTTATATAACTGTGACAGCAGGCTTATTGGCCTGTAGTTTTCTATTTTTGTGTTGTTTCCTTTTTTATGTATGAGAATAACTTCGGCCAAGTACCACGCTTTTGGTATATTTCCCTGTTCTAAGCATTCATTATAGATCCTGCACAGTTCTTGTTTCCGTCTGAGTCCACCTTTTTGTAACATTTTCGCCAGTACATTGTCTGGGCCAGCACATTTATTCCTTTTGAAGTTTTTTAGGGCGTTGTCGAGTTCTTCTATATTTATCTTGAGAATTTCTTCTGATCCTATATTTCTTATACTTTGTTCACTCTTTTCTTTCTGTTGATTGGTAGGGTTTACTTTCGATTCGTATAGTTCGGAGTAAAATGACGTAATTTCTTCCAGGATTTCATTCTTGTTCGTTATTATATCACCTTTTCTGTTCTGGATTTTGTTATTTTTGTTCGTACCATCCTGTGATCACTTCCTGTGGAAAATGATGTTAGGACGCCAACATCTTGTACTATTTGTTTGTTGTCTGAGAGAATGAAATCGATCTCATTTTTTGTAGAGTAGTCTGGACTTCTCCAAGTCCACTTGCGTTCTTTCCGCTTTTTAAAGAAAGTGTTCATTATATACATGTTATTACATTCAGCAAAATTGATCAGAAGGTTACCTCTTTCATTTCTTTCATCTATTCCATGTTCGCCCATTGAGTGTTCTCTGTCTTCCAGTTTTTTACCTACTTTTGCGTTAAAATCGCCTATTAGGAGTGTGTATGATGTTTTGTCGTTTTTAAGGCAGTCATTTATTCCTTCGTAGAATAGGTCTATTTCCTCTTCGTCGTGGCTGCTAGTGGGGGCATATATTTGGATGATTTTAAGAGTTTTGGTCTTGTTGAGTTTCAGTGTAATATAGGCCATTCTATCTGATACACCTTTATATTGTGCCACATTATTAGCAATTCTCTTGTTTATCATAAATCCTATTCCATTAAATTTGTGTTCTTCTTGTCCTTTATAAAACAGCGTGTGTCCCGATTTTAGCTTTATCAGATCTTCTTTTGGTCGTCTCAGCTCGCTTAGTCCGACGACATCCCACTTGATTCTATCTAGTTCATGTTGTAGTTCGTCTAGTTTTTCGTCAGTTGAGCAGGTTCGTACATTATATGTTGAGATAAAAATAGTCCTTTTCCTTGCCGGGTCGTTTTTTCTTTGACAGCCTGATCCATCCCAGAAATTCTTAACACCCTTTGCCCTTCTCATAATCCTATCGCTGTCATGATCGGTGAGTTGGGGGCTGCTGGGGACTGAGGGCTTTTGCTTATTTGGAACAATCATGAGGGAGTGTATAGCCATAATGTACCGCGCTGGCCGGACGTCTTGGTACATGGGTTTGGGATGGGTAAGGATAGGTAAGGGGGGAAGGGATTTGAATAGGGGTTTAGGGCCTAATCTCTCCCGGAACAGGAATGGGAGTAGATTAGTAGCTTGCGTAAGGGCAGAATTTGCCAAATCCTGTAGTGGCCTATCCTGTACTGGGTTCGTATAGGAGGACCACCCGCTACCCGGTCTGAATAGTAGGACGTACAAATTAAATAAATCAAGTTCTAAGTACGTCAGTGTAGGGTTTGATTGGAGTTCGCAATTTAACCCAAGTATTATAATACGGGGTGCCAAAAATGACTGGGTGCAGTTAAATGAATGGGAGTGGACAGCCCTGATTGCAAATCAAGGAGTGATTTCCAACTACTTCTATTCTCTCGACGGTGAGTGGCCAGCTCTGGAAATAGAAAAGAAGAGGATTGTATTTGAAGCGATCCAGACAAGGAAAATAATCAAATTGGAGAAAGTGGGCTTGTCAGAGGTGCGTTTAGCGAGCGAAACTGTAGAAGAATTGTGGCGATTGCAGAAACTCGTGAAAGTGCGATTCGCACAATTAAAAGCGTTACACTTTGAGAGTTTCTATAAAGAGATAGTGAAGGGTGTAGCAAACCTTTGTGGAGACTGTTTAGTAAATGTATGGTCTGTAGTGGATCAGCTGGAGGAGAACTCTGAAAAGACTGCGTGTATGGTGAAAGTGCTAACGTTCGCGAGTTCTATGGTAAAGTGCGACATCGAAGTGGAAGCCCTGAGTCGTCAGTTGGCAGTGTAGTCATGTGGATGAATTATAGAGAGGCTGCTCGACCGGCTGCAAGAGACGTACCTAGTGCGGTTGAACGATTAGTGAGTTCGTTAAAGGATTTAGCTTTTGAAGCGTCGCACGAAGTCATATATGGGTTAGGACGTTCCGGATTCAGTGACGAAGAGTTGTATAAAAAAGAAAAACAGTACAAAAATGGTGCAGCTGTCGGTCAACTATTTTTAGACGGAGCCATAAATGAAGGCCTCCTTGTAGATTTAATGGATAGTCTTGGCCTAAAATGGCATATGTGTGAAGTAAAAGCCTTTATAGAGAGGAAGGAAAATGAAGAAGAGCGTGCAGTTTGACGACTCGAAGAATAAGATTTATAATTTGCATACGTGGACGTATGCGTATCGAGAAGCTCGAAAAGGACGGTGGGAATATGCAGGTGTGGATAGGTTGCGGTTCCATCGGAGGATACTTACTATGGATGAAGTACTGCGAGACGTCTTGTGCGCCGAACATAGGCAGACAATTTATGTAGAACGCTTTTCCACTAGTACGTAGATGTTTAATCCATGTAGTTAAACTATATATATTGTAAACAAATAAAAAACAATAAAAATAAAAAAAAAAGGTTGTTTTATTCCATTATGTAGTGATTATAAATATGATACACGTTTGATAAAGCGCAATAACAAATCGGTTTGGAATGATATAAACAAGCGGGTTGTGATGGGGTGAGGGCCGGTCTTTCTTCCACTTCGATGATTGGGATGGTAGTAAAGCGGCGTAGAAAAGTTGCCTTTTCTCGACCTTTCACATATACTTCGGTGGCACCTTGCAGAAGACGTCGCAAAATTGCAGAAAACATGTATGCTGGAGTAAATCCCTCATTCCAGTCGATGCAATGGTGATTAGTCATTACCCAGCGGGCTTGTTGTTGTAAATGAGGTGTTAAGGAATGGAGGGCGAAAGGGGGATTAAAAATGTGGTGAGATACTGAGGTACCGTCGTAGGAAGCCAATTCTTTTGGGGTAAAGTGCTTATCGGACGTCTTAAAACCTTGAATATCGATAATGATCTTCATCGTATTAGGTATAGGGAGCATGGTCTAGTTACGCTAAAAGTCGAGGTGCAACTGAAGTGTTTTGCGAAATTACAGTTGTTTAACTGCTTTTGACAATGCGTTGTAAGTAAAAACCCGATCGTGAAGAACGAGACAATACGCAGTTGTGTTGGCTGGTTTCAAATTCAACACGAAAAACGACAGCGTTTGCATGAAGGTAGTCTTTTTGATGGGAACAATCGATTACAACAATGGGCGCCTTGTCTGCAAAGTCATGGCGGGAGAAGAAGGGCTCATCGATTTTGCTATAATAAGATGATTGAAACTTGGAATACATGTCGTATAATGTTGCGTAATGATTGAGTGCATAATTGTTATGTAAATTGTCGTATGGGAATTGTTCGGTGTTCAGATAAACTCGGAAATTAGTAAAACCAATTTTATCGAAATTAGCATTGTCTTTAGCGATTAGCCCCGAACGACCTGATTGAAACCCTACGATGACATATCTGGGGGTTTGTAATTTTGTGCTTGTAGCGATAGCGTGAGAATGTTGAGTCACAGCATGAACACCGGGTATGATATAAAGCTGCCAGCTGCGAAATGCGACTTGAGTGTCAATATTTTTATCGATGTATTTGGTCAGAGCTAATTCTTGAGCAAGACCTGGAGTGATATGAGGAACCTTCCAATATAGTTTGTCAATCGTAACTTTAGCCGTCTCCCCTACGGTAGCACTGAATACGGCGTCGGCATCGGTATTGCTGCGAATTAATACGAGTTCTTGTCGGATGTTAAGTATTACTTTACCATAATCTTCGGCGAATCCTAACAGCATTCTCAACGGTATGTAGGCACTAAAGTTACCTTCCTGATCGGTAATGGGAGGATCGCCGCCGCGGCAAACCAACCTGCATTTTGAAGCTTTTTAACGTCAGCGGAACTGTAGGACACATATCCCTTAAGAGTAGACGTAATACCAGGCTTGGTGATAGAATCGACAACGACGCCATTGATTTCGTATCGGATTTCGCTAAATAAGTGAGCCAAACCATTGTTAAGGATTTAGCCGTTGTAACTTCACCGTTTTCCTTCCGCAACTTTCCCTCTAGGTACAGATAGCTCAGGCCGGGAAGAGTTGACATATCTTCGGGAATTGGAATTTGAATTTCATCGTTATAGTCAAAACGGTTTGTATACGGTTGATGTGTGTGCAATTGATTGCTAATGATAGAAGTGTCGACGAGGACTCGCTCTCCAATATTTAAAATACTCATTACACTATTGTAAAGCCTAAGGACCGCAAGAAGTCTCTGTTTGCTTTAGTTAGCTGCGTGGTGGACGAAGCCGTACTGATCTTACGAGGGTGTGGGCGACGATTCTTATAGAAAGTAAAGCAGGGGTGGTACGGAGTGGTGAATCGAAAACCCATTACAGTTTCTTTAAATGTAATGTTACCGTAACGGTCTCCTTACTAAAACTGACAGGATTATCCGATTGGTCTAGTATTTTAATAGTTAAGTTAGTGATCTGTTTCGTGCTGATCGGTAGATAGATGACAGGGTTAGGGGTTTCCACTATTTTGTACCCGGGTGGTACTATGGGGAAGAATTGGTGAATGATATGGCCGGCTTACCATTTTTATATGAACCAACGGAGATGTTGCAATGAATAAGAATCGAGTTGATGTTCAAAATTTTCGTAACATGTTCAGCTGTGTGCCACCTATCTGCAGCATAAACTTTTTTCTCAAAGCCTAACATGTCCCGGATAGTATTGTCGCTTTGAAAGTCGATTGGAACGGTAGACTTTATTTCGGTTTTTAAGGTGCTGTTGTTTCCACGTAGCAGTACCTGTTTAACACCCGCATCAGAATGGAGTTGGTTATGTAAAAATTCAGAAATGTCGGTAATTTCATATGCTCCCTCCGGTATAATAATAGGAGGTTCTCCAACAAGATGAAATTCATTGTTGGGAGGTCTAACGTTTGGAATAGTATAGTAGGTTTCGAAACTTAACAATCCCAAGACGTATTCGCTACCATCGTCTAAGAAAATGGGAGGGTCAAAATTTGCAGTAAGAACAGATGAATCTCCCGTAAGAGTGAATATACTGGACATGATGAAGCGCGGCACTTAAACTGACGACAAAAGCGGTTTCGCAAAGTTATATAAGAATTTGAGACACAAATGTCCGCATGTGTATGATGCGAGTTTTTGATATCTATTAGAGTTGTACATAATTGTGTTGTTGCTACCATCGCTGCGAAAGTAGTTTACTAATTCGGGAGGAGGTTGTAAGCGACCTATGCTATCGAAATACAGAACAAATCGATCAGCTTTAACGTAGGCTGTCCAATGTGTGCCAGGTCCAACATCATCGTCTAAGTTAGTAACACCACATTCTCGTTGACGAATTTTGTCGGGTAGAGCATCTCGCATAAATATCCCCCTAAAATGGGGAATTTCTAAGCGTTTAACGTACTGTACAATATCGATGTTCGTTAACGCTCGGCGTGGTAGCTTCAACGGTAGTTTTTTGACTGATACGGTCGTAGATATAGTCCTTTTCCTCGAGCAATGGATTCCATAGCTTTGTTATGCCGTTCCTTTTCCTGGAGATCCTTTTTAGAAGCCTTTGAGTCGCCAACCGCTTTAGCGACTGCTGCAGCACCGCCTCCGAGGGACCCCAATGCTCCTATTGCAGCAAGTATGGGTACAAGAGGCAATATACCTCCTCTCTTGGGAACAGGTACTACTCTAGAACGAATTCGGCGTTTCCTTCGCTATTTAAAAACGACTGAGCCTCCAATACGTTTACGCCTACTACACCTTGTACGCTTCCGTTTTCTAGATACCCCCGTACCAAATTTTTGTGCGGCAATAGGTAATGTACGCCTTCGTTTTCGGGGGACCGTCACACCAGCAGTGGGTAGTGTACGCTTCCGTTTTCTAGATACCCCCGTACCAAATTTTTGCGCAATACCGACAATAGGTAGTGCACGCTTTCGTTTCCGGGAGACTCTCACACCAACAGTGGGTTGTGTACGCTTCCGTTTTCTAGATACTCCCGTACCAAATTTTTGCGTTGCAATAGGTAGTGTACGTCTTCGTTTCCGGGGTGTTTCCATAACAGCAATGGGTTCTGTACGCTTTCGTTTCCGGGAGACTCCCATGCCGAGTTTGGTTTTCCCTTTCATAATTCCTGTAACAGCAAGAGCTGCCGCTCTCTCTCCAAGAGTAGAGTCTTTTGCTTTAACGCGTTCCCAAGCTTTCTGTGCAAGAACTTTATCCGCCGCGTGACGCGTCGAAAGATTGCTAGTTTGTGAGTATGCGATGTCGTGTTGCTTGCAAGCCTCGTCCAGAGGGTTTCTTCCTCGATCACCTCGAGAAAGCCGTTTGTTTAAACGAGTGCCAGGTCCGCAAAACTTGTAACCTGGTATATGTAATTCGAAGGGTAACTTGTCAATAAGGGTGTTCAACAAACCGCGACCTTTCCGTCTTACGATTCGACGACGACTACGAGTTTTACGTCTAGTATAACTCATCTTAAAGAAACGCTCGTCGAAGAGCGACTGACGATGTGAAGCTCAAAGGGGTAGATATATACTTAGCACAGCGCGGTTAGAAGCTAGTTCGTCCCCGTCCGAAAACGATGAAGAACGTCAAACTTGTGAAACAAAAATGTTCGCTGCCGGTAGTAAATCATACAGTAAATTCCATGTCACAGAGGTTCAGACGACACGGCGATGATCAGTCTTTTGGTGCACCGCAATGGGGTGTGGTTTGAAAACTTGTATTTGTATTCCAAAACCCTTGACCAACCTAAATACAAATTTCTGAAGATACTCCTGAAGTCACTAAAAGAAATCGGATTCTACGAATTTAGCGAGGGGTGTGAGGTTATCAAACCAGACGAGGCAAAAGAAAATTCTGTTATTGTGTTTGATGATGTGGCATGCGACATTTAAAGCATAATTAGAGATTATTTTAGTTTCGGACGTCATCGAAATATAGATTGTTTTTACCTCTGTCAGACTTACTCATCAATCCCGAAACAACTGGTGCGAGATAATGCGAATATCATAATCGTATTCCGGCAAGACCACACCAATCTTAAACACATTTACGATGATCATGTAAACACAGACATGTCATTCGAAAAGTTTAAAAACTTATGTTCCCACTGTTGGATCAAAGATCACGGATTTTTAGTTATTGACAAAGAAAGCGAAATCAACGCCGGTCGTTATAGAAAAGGGTTCGACAGTTATTTCACTATATAGGCATGGATCACTGCTGTACAAATTATTAGTCTACGAACAACGACAGTAATAGCAACATGGACAAACGGTTAGTAAGCGATCTTATTAAAGCTAGAAAGGCTGTCAGGCGGAAATATGAAACTTTAAAAGCAGATATCGCCGAATCGCGGACGGCTCTTGCGGAGCAATTTAAACCAATTTCCCAACCACTCACGGAATTGCTAACATCCATTAAGTAAGAAGGAGGTCAAACAATACAGCAAGAAGTAGAACCTATGCTGAGAACCATCAAACGACGAGTGTCCACACCATCTATTCTACCCCGTCCGAGAAATGGCAAAACCCCCGTACGAGCGTCAACCCCCGACATTGCCATTCCCGGACCGTCGACTTCAGCGTTGATAACATCCACACCTAGATTTATTGACAGAGAAGTATTGTATGAGAGTTTACCGGATGAGGAGCAACAGGTAGAAGTTCAAGAAGAAGAAGCGGCAATTGAAAGTTCAGTAGCAGAGGCTAGGGAAACCGTGCGACAAATGATGGAACCGGAAGTTCTAGGGAAATACCTGGAACAGTTTTCAGGGTTAGCTAGAAAATATATCGAGGGAATGATACGAGCTACAGAGAGCAAGTACGATCTCCACTATGGAGTTCGATGGGACATAGACACTGATAAGTTTGCAATTGGAAATAAACAGCTTACTTTTGAGGGTCAGGACATGGTTATTACAGATCACGGCAATAGAATAGTATACAAAGGCACCCCCGGCTTTTACGAATTAATGTTCTTAAAGAAACCGATAACTTATACAACCAAAGACCGTGAAAATTACTATGACATAGTGAACCGATCCGCCGCAAATCGTAAGAACTACGATCCAACCCAAGGGATAAGCGGCAACGACGGCGCAAAATATATGAAAGTAGTACGCCTCCTGGCTACATCCTCCGGCATTAGACAACCTACCAGAGCCGCATCGAGGGTGCAGCGTATCGGTAGGGGATTATTAACAGTAACCAATAAAAAAGTGGAATTTGTTCCTTGGAAAGATCCAAATTCATTAGTGGATCGTCTGCGCATATTACTAGCCTCTCAGGTAGCGGGGCACACCGGCCATTCCAACGAAATCGTAAGCATCACCCAAGCTCTACGAGATGCAAAAATAATTCACTAAGACGAGTACAAAAGCAGAGGACCTATTGAATTACGATCAGAAGGTGTTAGACGATAGAGTAATGCCCATAGACAAATTTGGACGCCACTACCATAGCGCGCGCTACGGTTCTCATCGCAAACATATCTTTATGAAAGTTCAAAATGTAAACCGACTCCATATAGAGGTACCACTGCTGCTAGTGGGGCGTGGTTATGATGAAACCGGATATTCCAAAATTTTCGGTAATAATGAGTACATTTTTCCGTTAACAATCGGTGAGATCATAAGTGTTCAAGTCAACGGACCTTTGGTAGTATCACACATCACCGGCATCAAACACGACACGCTTGTCGGTAAGTCATTGCGGCGAGGAGATAAACTGAAATTCGAATCCATAAACACTAAGTTATACGTGCAACTGCTGCTTAAATGTCCCATAGCAGTCGATACAGCAACATTCGGCAATGAGTCCTAAGGAGGATCTAGTTGCAGAACTTCACAAACCAGCGCGAAGAAATTTCAAGAGACGACGGGTGATTCTCAAAGAATTGCATGATTTACTACAAGCGGATTTGGTGGAGATGCAGCCATATGCACGAAGCAATAAAGGTTATCGATACATTTTAGCTGTTATTAATGCGTTTTCTAAATACTTGTGAGCTCTCCCGGTAAAACGGAAAACGGGAAAAGATGTAGCAGCAGCTATGCGAAAAGTTCTTGCTAATATGAAGGTATCTCCTAAAAACCAACAAACCGATTTGGGAAAAGAATTTTATAACAGCGATTTTCAAGCATTGATGCGACGTTACAAGATAAATCATTACAGCACGTATTCAACTATGAAAAGCAGCATCATAGAAAGATGTAACCGCACCCTTAAGAACATGATGTGGAAGCAGTTTAGTTTGCAAGGGTCCTACAAATGGTTGGACATTCTGCCCCAACTTTTAAGCAAATATAACACAACCAGGCATAGCACAACAGGTATGAAGCCTGCTGAAGTTAATCTTAAAAATTCCAAACGTCTGTTACACACCGTGTACAGCCACACAAAAACTGTAGATCCGACACCTCAAAAGTTTCATAAAGGAGATTCTGTACGCATTAGTAAATATCGTTCGATATTTAGCAAGGGCTACACACCCAGCTGGAGCAACAAAATATTCAAAATAACCACAGTGCGACTTACAAATCCTACCACCTACAGACTCACCGATCAGGAAGGGCAAGAAATGTTACGAGCACGAATTACAGAAAACCAAACACTCGGACGTATACCTGGTAGAAAAGGTGTTGAAAAAGAAGGGTAATCAGCTTTACGTAAAGTGGTTGGGATTCGATAATCGTCACAATTCCTGGATATCCAAAAACAATGTTGTATAACTTATTATGATTCTATAGAACTCTTTCAATAAAACACTTTTTTTGTTTTACTACCATTTATTTTCTTTAAATAAAAACTTTTTATGTTTTACAGTAATTTATTATTGTAAATGCTGAACATGAGTGACTACAGTGTTAAATAACAAATATACTTGGTAATGCGGACCCAAACAATCAGATTTTTCGTAAAATTTAACTTACTACCTATATCATACAAGCTACTGTTCTTAACCTATACTATAATTGCTATATACAATAACTAAACCTACAAAGTACAAGAAAGCTCCTGCCGTGTAGGACCTCTGCTGTTAAAGTAATAACGAATACTGTTCCGCGAACATATTGCTACGTCATCGTTTCGGCAATGCGCAGCAAGTTGTCTAGACGACTGTAATCATCTATGTCACGGTGACCCCACGCTAAGGTTTTGGTAGTATTAGGAATAAGGAAGCGTTTATCATCTCGCGAAGAAAGCGCAACCTTATTCATTAATTCGGTGTACATAGTGTGTAAATGGGAACGAAACACATACATCTGACAAAATACAACTTCCCTCTTGTTTTCGGCTACAGATTTATAAATTTCGGTGGTGAGGTGATTCCGAACAGCACTCTTTCTAACTCCCTTCGCCTTTTTGGCTTCTTTACCAACAGCGTTTACACAGTATGTTTTTGCACCGAATCCGTAATAGCTACACACAGCCACCCCAGCGTACTCATCCTTAAATTTGCCAACAACGGACTTGGTTCTCGAAATTCCGTGCAGACCATTCTTGTAATTTGATGTATCAAAGAGATCAAGGTGCTCTTGCATGTCCGCGTAAAAATTTTCAGTAAAAATTTCCAAAATGTAAGAATCCGTGTCTGTATACAGTAGAGACACATTACGGCCGTATTTATGCTTCAAAAATTTGTAATAAAAATCGTACATTACCGTTTTCGAAAGATCTAAAACTGAGAAACCAACATAAATGGGTTTGTTATATAAAACCGATGTTCTGTTCATTTCCACTGCTATTAAATTTTCCCCAAACCGAATTCTATCTTTAAAGTTAGGTTTCGATATCAAAGCTTCTGCCCCCATTCTATTACCAATTTTCTCCCAATGACTAATTAACTTTACAAGAACCCTTTTGTCCACGTTTTCCATGGTTTTACCAAAGACGCTATTGTTAGCTAGTTTGAATGAATTTCGATGAAATTCATTGTCAGACTTGTTACGTAAATTTGTGTTTAAATCGATGTAGGATCTGAGCCAAGGAGATTATCTAAACTTAAGTATTTTATGTGTTTTAACCAAAATCAAACCAGCCTCTAAGCATTGCCTCAAATTTCTGTAGTGAATAATATAATTGTGTTTGTCATACAAATTTAGAATTAATTTTGCATTTTTAAATTTTTCCTGTGGAGGCACCAATAGCTCGGGGCAAAAGGGAAGTCATTGTGATCGTCATGTAAATTTTCGGGGTACCGCAAGTCAACTTCCAACACGTACCCAGTATCTGAGTCGTCCAAAATTTGAAATACGTCAAAACTATCAATTTCGTCGTCAGTCAATCAAACAAAACCACCTTGCGGTAGAAACTGTCTCATACTATGTCCATATAAGTTGGTTGAATCTAAAAAAACAATAAAAGAAGTGGGTTTTGAAGCGTCATAGTTACCCGCAAATTTATTGTTGGCAATAGCCTTTCGCCCGACACAAGTACTGACTCCTCCACGAATACCCTTTCTAAAAAAGTGAAACATATCCATATCCGTCAACAGCTCCAACTCAACCCCCGTATATTTTAACATGGCGTCCCAACTTAAACCGGGGGCGGTGAAGTACTGCGCCGGATCTAAATTATATTGATTCAAATAAAAATTTCGAAAGTTTTCGAAAACGTCTGCCAATATAAACACGTCACATTTGAGGTAAACATCGGAATAGTCGCCCAACGTTTGACATTCGAAAGTTTTCCAGACCTTAACGGCGCGCTCGTAATCGACCTCAGTAATATGCGTCTCGGTTAAAATCGAATTTGCATATAAACGTTTTTTCGTTTTCCGTCAACAACGACTTCATCTACCCAAAGACGTTTACCAAATGAAATATATTTTTTCTTATTTTCCGGAATGACATCAAGCTCCTCGTTATTTTGAGCTAACTGTTTGACAAAAAGGTGGGAATCGTAATTTAAATTGTGAAAAAATACGGGAATAAAATTTGGAAGTTTATAATTCAGATTGCAATTGGAATGAGCAGCTCCCCGATATTCTCCAGTCAAATGGTCGTGATCGCGAACCTTTACGTCTCCCTCTCCAAAAGGACGATTGCAAATATGACATGAAGCAGCATCCTTAAAATTTTGAATTTCTTGCGGAGCCAGAGGCTTGAGGGGTACAACATGCTTCAAACTGTTGGAATATAGCGCGCGAACGTCTCTGTCTAGACGCTCAACAAACACGTCCACAGCATCCTCGCCCCTATAAATTTCGAATTTGGATAGAGTATCATCAAAAGAACATTTCAAATAATACGCGAAAGAATACGGTTTGTGCTCGCACGTTTTGATCGTATATGGTGTTTCGCGATCCGGCTCCTGATCCCCACCATCGACAGGTGATAAAACGGTCTCGAAATCTGCGTAGCAAACATAGGGCAGTTTCAATTGCTTATGATAATTATCAAATTTAAGAATGTTCTGGGGCCTCACCTCCCCACACTAATCCGTGATCGGCTATGTCGTAGGCAACTTTGTGCACACATGATTACAGTCAAAAAGCTTATGGTTCTCCAGATGGGCATCGGTGCGAAAGTAATTTAGACAACCATTACAAAAATGTTTTGCATTGGCCCTAGCCGTTATTTGCCGCGAAACTAACCTAGACAAATTGGTGATCCAACAGTAGTGGTTATTACCTTCGCCGTCTGTTAGAGGCAACAAATTTATATGTCCGTTTTTTATACGTGGCGAATAGTACAGAGGTCCCACAACTTCATATATGGTAATATCGTTTTGAAAAGTCTTTTCCAACGCGTATACATTTATAGAAAGTTGAGGGTTATTTTTTTCAAATTTAGAAATATCGCGCAATCTAACAGGGAATTCAATGTCCTTAAAATTTAAAAACTCGCTGCAATCTGGATACGAACTCGTTCGATTAGACGGTCCATCCGGTTCGCAGATAGCCGAGGTTACCGCCCACCCGAAACAACACTCGTCATCGACGTTTTGGACGTTCACGATCGCTTTCTTGGACTGAATCTTCTTCGGGAGCGGGATATACGAAGACGCCCGAAACAGATTGAATTTATTTATATTTAATTCTAGGTACAGCAACTGCTTCAAGATCCACCCTGTAAACATTTTGCGGTTAGTAACATTAACAAGAATTACAGTTGTAATACACACCTGAATCGCGTTCCTCAAATTCGGACACCTTCTGGTCCAATATCCCCGTTAAATTATCATATAATTCGTTCAAGTCTGTACCGCGAGTAACCACCTCGTTGGTCGTATTAAAACTTTTGACGTCTTGTATATCTTGAGTCTCCAAAATAAAATACCCGAAAAGTTTGAAATTGAATTTTATACTGTTTAATTTGGTCAGTTGCCCTTCTATAAGACCTATAATTTTGTCTTTCAGTTCGGTCATATATTCTACAACACTTATATGATAATTTTCCGTGGACACCCTGTAGCTGGCAACACGGGACTTGAAGGCGCTTGGAAGGGCCACCACTCCTTTCCCCAGGTGGACGACATCACACCGCCTCGTGTGACGATTGCTCCTCAGGTGTCCAACGAAACAAGTCCGAGGAACATTTTCATCACACACGTCGCAGTATTGCGTCCTGGGGAGCTGTTCTGTTAAACCAAATGTTAGAAAACATGAAACACTACAATAGAGACACACTCACCACCGCTGGAGTCATTAAGTCTTGGGCGTTTACTCGCCGATGGTCCCTCACCAGCTGCTACCGAAGCCTCCATAGCGTCACCTTTAGGAAACGCACAATTGATATAATCAGCAGCAATCAACACGTTTCCACTTACCACTCGTCGATGGGTGGCCAACCTAGTGGCGACAGCTATCTCTTCGATGGCGAAACAAATTGTCAGCTCTGGTGAAGGACTTTCCACAAGCAGTGCACCTGAACATAATGGCAAATTAGTCTCGCGCAATCGGTTAATATACTAATTGCGCGATTAGCTACCCAGCTCGAGGCTTACTATTCACAAACGAAATAAACACCTTTATTTACAAACACTGATTAACAAATTAAACTTCGAACGGAATACCCAGGTGTCACCACGGGGAGGATTCGCTTTGGACACCCTGGAGAGGATAGGGGGGAGGTTATTTGTGTTAGGGGTGTATGATATGTTAAACGATTATCTACTCGTTACTTAGCCTTTTTATCAAGCTTCTGACGTCTTGCACGAATCGCACCCTCCACAGCTAACAGATCTTGGATTAGCTCTAGCCTTGCTAACGCAGCATTCTTAAAGATGTCCATGTTAGTTGCGCTGTGGCCGTGGCGGATCTTAGGTAAAGCAGCTATGCTTTTTAGGTACTCATCGTGTATCGTCGTTTCTAGGCTGGCGGCTCGAATTTCTAGGGAGCTAATAACAATATAAGCTATTAAACTGGGAAAAGCACGTTCTGAACACCTTCAATTGTTAAATAACATATATGGATAGAAAAATAATATCTAATATCTAATATCTAATATACCTTATGTAATGTTCACCCCTGCGAAGATCGGCCGCTTTAGCATCTATTGCATTACGATTAGACACGTATTCACGTTCGGCACACTGGGATGGCGACATGTCATCAATGTCTTTCTCCTGCGGGGTAGACGTAATCGACACCACAGTGTCGACTACGTTACTCCCAGTGGCTGACGACATGACGGCTGCATTGCTAGAAACCGGAGACTGCACAATTACAGACGGTGCTGCGGTCACATTTTCCGAAGGTTGGATTGTCGGCTGCTTCGAAATTCGACTGGTCGGTCGACTTGAGCCGGAGTCGATCTCCAAACCATCTACAAGGGCTGTAAACTCTTGCGCCGCACCGTCGCCCGAAGCCACCTTTTCCAATAGAATGTCGTCAAAATCGAACGCTTCCATAAACATTTCCGTTTGCGATAAATGAGGAGGAGACTCATGTAACATATTTTGGTTTTTTGCCACAGGAACATCAGTCTCCTCATTCATACACTTGACATACTTCGCCAAATTAAATTTTCCAGGACTTTTTTTTCAGACTTTTCTTTAAAGCTGATTTTAAAATTTTGCTAGAACCTTGACTACTACTTTGAGAAATGGTTTCGTAAGCAGGCGCAACGAGTACGTCACTTAAAACCTTTATGGTGGCTTGCGGCGATGTCTGTACGAAACTGAGCGCTAAGCCGCTTGGTTCCGTGCAGGAGCAAAGTTTAACTGCACCCGTTTTTTTCAAACTGAGCCTATTAAATTTTGAAAATTTTTTCGGTAAAACCACACCCTGGCAAAACGGACAAACGCTGTTGCTAGTCATGGCAAACACAAGAGAATGGTTGCTCCCACCTTAGCCAGATGTATTTATACTACATGCAGAGGACGGCTTTAGCACGCAAACCAGTTGAAATCGAGTTCGTTGCAATCTGCATTTTTCTTACCTCGGCTCACACAAAGGAAGTTAGCCTTGAAATATCCTTAGGTTCGTTGCCTACATTTTTGCAGACAGCAATTCAAGTTAACATTGAAACACATTTTTCCAGACAGTTTGCTTAGATAATATAAAGTATAAAACTACTGCACCAGCTATTTGTTGTTCTAACATGTTGAAATGTTTAAAAATATTTCACACATACATTTGGCAAATGGTGTTCTAAAATAGGCTTATACATCTAATATTTTTAAACCGTTTAATAATAATCAAATTTTATGCCACTGTTGCAAATATTTATATCCTATTAATTACTAGCGCTTATTAAAAATACTGCAGCGTTGGTCGTGTGATAGGTGAATTTGTATTCACCGTTTAATAATAATCAAATTTTATGCCACTGTTGCAAATATTTATATCCTATTAATTACTAGAGCTTATTAAAAATACTGCAGCGTTGGTCGTGTGATAGGTAAATTTGTATTCACCGTTTAATAATAATAAAATTTTATGCCACTGTTGCAAATATTTATATCCTATTAATTACTAGCGCTTATTAAAAATACTGCAGCGTTGGTCGTGTGATAGATGAATCTGTATTCACATTAATAAAACGCGAGGTTTCAAACATGAAAAACAAAATTTTATTTATCAAAAATCATGCAATCAAATCTATTTAAAATTGGCAGTTTAAAATGCATACTGTATATAAGAAACTTTCACTGCTAATATCTAGCTTTGTTGCAATCTACATTTTTTTTTACCTCGGCTCACACAAAGGAAGTTAGCCTTGAAATATCTTTAGGTGCGTTGCATGCCTCTATTTTTTGCAGACAGCAATTCAAGTTAACATTGAAACACATTTTTCCAGACAGTTTAAAACACAGTTTACACAAATAAAGCGATAATATAAAGTACGAAACTAGTGCACCAGCTATTTGTTGTTCTAACATGTTGAAATGTTTAAAAATATTTCACACATACATTTGGCAAATGGTATAATATACTTATTAATATGTAATACAAAAGTATGCTGGGTGCCGGGCATTTTAATCAACAGTAATATCCCAAGTGCATTAAAATAGCCGATTAAATTTTGACGTTTTCTGTCAGAATGTTTTGCTAAGAAATTTGTCAAGTAAATTTGCCGCTTAACAAGAATCCCGAGTGCGCAGCACGAGGGATTTTGAAGCGGAAAATTTACGAGATATATTTCTTCAGAGCAAAACATTCTGATAGAAAATCGTCAAAATTTATTCAGGCTAGTTTACATGCACGCAGGATGTTCGGAGTGATTATTTCCTGAATAAATAGAATAAATTCAGTTGGTGAAGCACCTTTAATAATCATGTTAAAATTATGCACAAGCGATTAAATTTTGACATAAATTTAACCGCGGTTAAATTTTGACGTTTGAATTTTAGTCATTATTAAACTGACAAAAACCATGGCGATTACGCATTATTATGGATATGAATGAAATAATCAAAATAACATCTGCCGTTTAACCACGTCGAACAATTATTCAGAAGCGATTCACTTCACTTTGCCGATTTTTAATTCAGCTCGGATTGGAAAAATCGATATTTATATATATCTGTCACGAGCAACCTTTCATTTGACTTTTAAAAACTCGGCCACGGTTCACTTTAACCTGTATGTAGGAAAATGCAAGTTGTTTACTATGCTAATATGACCTTTTCAAAAACGAGCGTGAATTCCTGCACGTACGCACAAAACCTAAAAAACGTAGATGTCTACTGTCTCTTGTCTATTACTAACGTCAATGCAATAATAGAATTTACTCGTTTTATATATTTACTAATTCAAAGACATATATCAATCCGAGACGACTGCTTTCATTTTTACTGCAAATTTTAAATTTAAAGATGTGGAAGAAAAACTACACTAATTTGAAATGAAGGAACTTATTTTCTATAATTATGCATGCATTAGGAATTATCAAACAGGTGCAGCTCCACATATTTTCGTCTTCTAATACTGTGGCAAATGGCTACAGCAGATCTAGCTAAATTTACGTACTTGAACAACTAAATGCTACTTTTTCCGTCATACAATGCATTGCTATTCATCTATTCCTAGAAAACCTAGGGGTTCAAAAACGTGTTGTTCCAAATACAAAAAACCATTTTTATTGGTAATACATGCATATAATTAAAAATAACTGATGCATTATTAGAACAACCAAATAACTATAACTATTTAATTTCATCTAAAAACTAGGTTGTGTGGTATTAAAATGTTCCTTTTTTAGCCTACAATTTAACGGCGTTAGAATTAGATTTCTAATTTTCATAACAGATTATATATACGTAAAATTATGTTCCGAGAGTAAATTTCCAATCCCTTTCTCTAAAAACATGAGGTGCTCCGGGGGGATTGGATATATTACCAACTGGCTTTTGAATGCAAAATCACAGTCCACTGCAACTACACTTCAGGTAAGATATTGTTGTAAATATATGTTTTTATCTTATATGTCCATATCTGTACTTTGAAAATGTCTTTGTAAATATATGTCCATATCTGTACTTTGAAAATGCGTTTGGACTCAGTAAAAGAAAAATTTCTGAAAAAACAACGGTAAAATGTCGCACACGAAGTTCTTTTTTTCTAATACTTTTCTAATGTAATCTTAAAATGCTCATATCTCCGTTGTTTATTGAGATATTTCTTCACCGTTTTATGCATTGGGTTCCTACCGTCATGTACTACATTTTAAACATTTCTAACATTTTTCTAATGGTGTTTTAAAATGCTTGTATTTTCTATATTTATTAAGATATGTGAATTCAGTTTTTTGCATTGTATTGCTACTGTCATATACTACATTAAAAAAAAAATTTTTTTTCAAATCTTAAAAACGCTTATATCTCCCATGTTTATTAACATATTTCATCGAAATTTTTTGCATTATGTTGCTACTGTCATGTACTACATTTTAAACATATCTAACATTTTTCTAATGTTTCTAAGCAAACTCTTAAATTGCTCGTATCTTCTATATTTATTAAGATATTAAGATGCGGTTTTTTGCATTGTGTTGCTACTGTCATATACTACATTTTAAAAGCTTAACGTTCTCTTATAACCTTTCGCAAGTGCACAACTGTAAAATCCAAAAGCCCAGGGTGCTATTTCGGCTACGACGAGAATTTGCTGTGGGTGGTTTATGTAAGTAAAACTTGATTAGCTCCTTTGAGAAATTACATGTCTTTCTACAGCTATAGTGAGGCTGCCCACACCATCCCACCACAGTCCCACATCCCACATCATCGTCGCATTACAGGTATGTTACCAGTTGTAAATATAACCTCTCTAATCTGAGTTTTTTCTACATAGTATGCGATTCGTGTGGTTCTTCCATACAAACCACATCTACTTCGCCCCCAACGAGAAGGTAGTAAATCTGACCCATGAATTGGTGTGGGACCCTCTTACTACCTACCGCTGGACTTCAGAGTTACCCCACCCCTTGATTGACCGACTCCGCAATCGAGTCAACCCAACCGACAATTGTGTCTTCTTCCATTACGCGGAGGAGCACGTATGGTTGTCGGATGGTGAAGACATTGGAACATTCAACATCCCAGAACTGGATGACATCACGTCTAGGGTGTTGAATGAGTATGTGGACTCGGTCAACATAGACCAGCCTGATGAAAACATGCCGTCGGACAGGTCGTCCACACCGTCGAGTCTGGGATCGGATGGGTTATCCATACCTGATGACATCAGTCTGATATGGAGTCCAAACGATCCGAGGATTAACGGTATGGATCACGTATCCGACGCCATGTCGCCATCTTCCGTTGGAGATAGCATTTTCGACGTCTCCACCGAGGGTTGGTCTGGGGAAGAAGGAGACGGTGGTGGCGAAGGTATGAAAGATGGTGACAGTGGTGGTGAATCGGACTATATAAGAGATGTGAAAAAGTAGTTTTAAGTTGTTAGGTTAGGTTAGTTTCTAAGTTAGTCAGTAAGTTATTTGTATAATAAATATTTTAACTCTTTTAATTTTTTTATCACATCGTTATAAGTACATGATAAACACTTATTGCTGTTGTGCGTATTTTTTGAATGCAATATCATATGTAATGATGTCCGAAGCAAACTTTAGCATTTCATACATGCAGAGAACATTCTCGGATTGGATGGGCGGCAAAGACTCTTCGATACTCCTTTTAAAGTCGCCGGGTAAATTCCAAACACCTTCGATTACACTGCTGTAAAATTGTTCAAACATCTGACTTTTTACTAGTTCAGCTTTAGACTGCAGCAGGGGCAACAAATCCCACAATTCTGCTACAGACTTGTTTCCGAGATAAACTTGGGATCGCTTACTTCCTGCAGCACTATCACTTTTTTGTTTCCGATTTTTTGGAAATATATTCTTTTGCCAGGACTTATATCCACCGGTTTTGGCTCTCCATCTTCATAGTTAAAGTGTCTATTTAACACATCTTTATTTGCAACAAAGAGCTGCCACTCTCCTTCGTCTAACAGTATAAAATCTTTGTTAATCCCACTAATTACCACTGCCGGCACAAACGATCCATAACAGGTCAAGCCCAAACTCACAGTTTTATTTCTTGACTTATTCAGCGGATAAGTTGTTGCGTTTAACAATACTGGATATGACAGTTTCACGTTTTTGTTTGTCACTCGCTGCTTCACAGTTTCACCAACCTTTTGTACTTGCTCCATTGTTTTTGCTAGTACAGCACACGATACACTACTGAACACAAAACTACATCTCCTGTTATACTCATTCTTCAAGGTTACTGTCGGTGGCCTCGCTCCGAACGTGGCCTCGCTTTGAAAGTGACCTTGGGCTTGCACGTGGCCCCTCCTTGCATGTGACCTTGGGCTTGAACGTGGCCTTGCCTTACACTCAAGGTCAAGTGGTGGGGGGAGGTTTCAGAACCATCCACTTCCCTCTACTCATGCTAGGATGAGCGTGACAAAACCGAATTACAAATATTCGTGCATCGATTAACCAAAGATGCTTTTTACCACATCCATCTTCTGACAAGTCAAAATGGCTAATGATAATTGACAGCTAGGCCCAGAATTCCAAATTTGCAGAAAAATCGCATCTGCAACCAACATAGCACGCGTACAACGTGAGGTCTAACCTGCAGTGACTTTACTTGAGGAAATGGGTAACTGAAATTAGGCTATTTAAAGTAAGTTAGATCTAGGATTAGTCCGATATAGGGTAAATAGTTAGAGCGAAATGTGCAAAGTGCCTTGAATTAGACAAGGATAACGCAAATCGTTAAATTAATACGAAAAGTGACTTTTGGCCCATAACAAAGGGTTTTTACAGTTAGCAGGTGGTCGGAAGTGCTGTAACCCTTTCGGAAGCCAGCCTGTTCAACTGGTTGGTAGGCGTCCATTTTATCACTTAAACGGTTTGTAATTATTTTCATGAACAACTTATAAATTTGCGAAAGCAGGGAGATTGGTCTGTGATTTGTTAATTCGCGCTTATCTCCTTTCTTGTGTAATAGGATGGTCACTGCTTCGTTCCGACTGCTGGGAATCTTTCCGTAATGTAAGCAGTCATTAAATAGTTGTTTAACATTTCCCATTAGTTCTTGCTCACCTTCCTTCAACATTTCTGCTATTATTTCATCCTGTCCTGGTGCCTTGTTGTTCTTCATTTCTCTTAGGGCTTTTATTATTTCGTAATTTTCTATGTCAGGTAAATCCTCAGAGTTTACGTTCATAATTTTTCTTGTTAGTTGTTGTTTTATTTCCTCATCTGGAATTGTCTTAGAGCTATATAGATCTGTGTAGTACTTTTCTGTTATTGTGGTTATTTGTTGTTTACCCCTGTATTCTCTACCATCTGAACTTTTTAACTCGATTATTTGTGTTTTACTTAGTGTTGGCCGTAGGCTTTTCATTCCTCTATTATTCTGTATTACTTTTTCTATTCTTTGTTCGTTATGTTTTTTAATATCTTTTTTAATCATTTCCTTTATTTTTTTTTCATTTCTGTAAATTCCGCTGTGTTTCTTTTTCCCTGTTTTATTAATTTTCGTCTTTGTTTAATCATGTCCTTTGTATTGCTGCTGATTTTTTCTTCCTTTCTTCCTTTCTTTTTTGCTACTTTCAATCCCGCTTTCAAAATGGCGTTCGTTAATTTCTTATTTCTGTTGTTTATCTTTTCAGTGGGAGTTTCGTCATCTCCTTCTAGTTCTTGCTTTAATACTTCTCTGTATTCGTTACCTTTTTCTTTAAGTATCCGTGTGTCTATGAGTGTTTTCCTTTTGGTTAGTTTTAATCTTTCTAATTTTTGATTTATATGTATTTTTGCTCTGACCAAGCGGTGGTCGCTCCCTGCGCTAAATGATTTTATTACCGTAACGTCCTCAAAGATCTCTTTTCTTGTTGCCATGATGTAGTCTATTTCATTTTTGGTTGTTTTATCTGGGCTTAACCACGTCCACTTTCTTTGTGGTTTCTTTTTGAAGAAGATGTTCATAGCGTACATGTTCTGTTGTTTCATGTATTCCATTAATTTGTCACCTTTTAGGTTTCGGGTACCATAGCCATAGTTCCCAATTTTATCTTCGTTTTCTTCTTTTTTTACGCCCAATTTGGCATTAAAATCTCCCATCAAAATTGTTAGCTTTTTAGGGTGGTTTTCAATGGCTGCTGTTATCTGTTCGTAGACTAGATCAATCGTTTCTTCGTCGCTAGATGACGTAGGTGCATATACTTGAATAATTTTTATAGCACAGGTTTTATTTAATTTTAGTATTAGAAAGGCTACTCTGTCTGAAATTCCTTTATACATTTCGTTGTGGGGTACTATCTTTTTGTTTATTAGGAATCCAACACCATTGTAAGTGTTCTCGTCATTTCCTCTATAGTATAAAGCATTTCCTGTTTGTAATATGCATTGACTTTCTCCTTTTCTTCTTATTTCGGATATACCTAGTATATCCCATCTTATTTTTTTTAATTCCTCTTCTAATTCGTATATCTTTTCATCTGCCAACATTGACCTTATGTTGTATGTTCCTATGTACAGTCTTGTCTGATATTGTTGTGATTTATTTGATGCTTTCTTTGTATCTATCGTGTAATCGCCTCCCCCAGAATCCGTGAGGCTGACCGTCCGAGCGGTGTGGGATTGCAGGTAATTCACCTTACCCACCTTGGATATTGTAGTTTTGTTACTCGACATTTTCATTATTGGAAGGTATTTGGCTAATGAGTTACCACGCCAGCAGTGCGTCTTGGTAACTTAGTGGTGGCCTATCTAACTAAGGCCGGATGTGCCTCTGTCACATTTTTGACGTAGCCCCACATTCAGTCACGTCGAAGACAACCTGACCCTCGCTAACTGCACCTGCTAACTACTGCTCATGCTGCCTGCCTGTTGGTCCGCGGGAGGTATTTTATTTCCCTCCTACCCAGCATATCTGCTGGACATTTCCCGATCCGCCACCTGGGGACGCGCCTTTTAGGGGTTACAGGCTCCCCCGACAAGAATTAGTACTAGGCATATTCTTTAATATAAGAGAAGAATTTACATGAAGAAACTAATTTCTTAGCAGTAACTTTTAGCGACAATTTTAATATTATTGGTCAACAAATCAATACTTCAGCACCTAAAATAATAAATATGCACCAGAATGCTATTACCAGGAATATATTTGACGACCACTAAAAATATTTTTTAAACATTGTAGGAGATTTATAGTCGAAATAACAACAGTTTTTCGCCTGCGGGGTATGTAACTGTTGCTGAGTGTCACAAATCGCCTACATGCGGAGTGATAAAGTTTAGTTGTTGCGGAGAACGTGTGGAAGTTTTTACTCAGTAGGTAAATATAACAATTTATTCAAAATTTACCGTAGTTCCTTTAAAGATTGTGTCATTGCTATGCACGACAATTTGATAGATTTTTTTATCACTCGGCAGTGATATTCAGATTGTTCTTGGCAGAGCGGAAGTTATGTATAATATTTACATGAACTAGCGATAACTTTTGCATGATCTGTGATATGTACAGTTGCTTGTGACATCTGTTAATTATTTAAGTGTATCTGTGAAGTTGTTGATGCCGGCAATTGCAGGTTGTTATTTATATTCGATTTATTGTTATTTTCATTCGAATCTATACTACTCTAGACTACCATTATATGGTCTATAGTATACCTTGCGTTTCAATTGTGTTGCATTTCTTTCGACTCAAGCTTCAGCTATTAAGTTGTTTCTCACCTCAGAAAATCCTAAGGAGACGTGCCAATTGGAACCACTTGGCGGCCATTAATTTGAATTTCCCCTTCTATAAAGTTAAGTAAACTATGATCCTTTAGCAGCGTTAGTCGGCAGTATGTTTTCGAACATTAACGGCAATTATTAATGTGACAACATTAACAACATTCATTTTTACCAACAGAAATATTAAATAAGTGCCAAACCTAGTAAAAGAAAACAAACGATAAGAAAAGAGCACCAGAAATAATAAGAGACCTCGAAAAATTAATAACTATTGACATACAATATTATAAAATAAGTTTAAAAAAATAAGTCGAAAACACAATAATTAATTAGTTCAGTCATTAGGTATTTTTTTTGAACCATTAAATCCCAGAGTTCTAACTTTTAGAAAGGGTGATTGGATTTAACCCCATATTTGACTAAAACTGAAAAGACATACGCAGAAAATGGTATTATTACCATACATACACCGACAGAAGAAAAATGAGATGAGGGGAAAGAAACATTCTGTGAGATACTGAAGAATGAATATGAAAAGCTACCGAAACATAATGTAAAAGTATGTTTGGAAGATTGGAATACAAAGATAAGGAAAGAGGAAATAGACAGAACAATAGTTGGAAGACACAACAAACATGACATATCAAATGATAATGGACATAGAATAATCGGTTTTGCAACGGAGAGACAAATGGTAATAATAAGTACCTAATTACGACGGAAGGAGACACATGGAGGTCTACTAACGGCAAGGTAATAAACCAAATAGATCATGTCCTAACAGAGAAAACAAAAGTTAGAAGTATGAGAGGAGCCAATGCCGACTCGGATCACTTCCTAGTGAGAAACACATGCAGAAAGACAGTAGGAAGAAGCAGTACAATACAGAGAAGTTAAAGGATGCAATAATTAGTAGACTACAGAGAAAAAATTAATAAAGGATTACAGAGGACAAATTATGCTGTCACGTTCATGACGTTCTTGTGGTTGCACTTTCTAGAATAATTGTATTAATCAATATTTGTCACCAATGTTTATTACTAATATTATTTGTCATTGTGGTTATGTTGCTAAGCTTATGTGTAACAGTAATAAGAAAACAATGACTTGTTTGCATCACTAAGGGATCAACATCTAACAGGATGTTTCTCTCTTATTGACGTCAAGCGTGGTCATCTTAGCATAAATACTCTGGAGTCTTCAATCCAGGGATCATTGGTGTTGTCAACCCAGAGAGCATTATCATGGTATCATTATTCGTGTTAGTCAAAAGCCAGTGTGTTAGGCTTAAATTAACCATGAATGTACTGTCTGAGAAAGTAATGTATTTGTATTTATCGATTGTTTCCTAATTATAATGATTGTTCTCCTACTATGTTTGTATTTATTATCCGATCGCTTACCACCGGGACACAACTGCTTCTCATAATGTTAATCAGAGCTACAACCCCCCAAGTTGTGTCAAATGGTGGAGGCACCGTACTTTTGATTTTAAGCTGTCTTTTCACTTTTCTTTGATCAATTACTATTTTCGTCATTCTTATATTTAAAACGTTTTGTTATGACGGACCAGCAATGAAGTACCCGAAAGCACAACTACGAAACTAGGCTACATTCTTTAAAAGGCGAGGAAAGTACTATTCTTCCTGATAATAATTTTAAACTCTTCCAAACGTTATCAAGGACCCCACCTCCACGGTTATTCCCATGACAGTAATAATAGATGTAGCAGTGTTGCAGGAGTCTGTGAGCCAAGTAGAATTTTTAACTTCTGATTTGCTAGAAACTACACAACTAACAATAGGAAATAAGACAAATGATGACATAAATTTTGTATTCAATGAGGCAAAAGAACTATTAATCAAATCACCCGTTCTTACTAGACATTTTTCTGTAAATTCCGACCACTTTGAAGTTTCGAACCCCAAAGTTTCAAGCAACCTAGAACAACCTTTAAAAACCCTCATTACTACCGTTGTTGAAGTACCTCCTACCACAATGGCTAACACAACAATTAGTTCAGTTACGAATATTCAAAATATTCCTACTTTACCTAAGTTTACTGCACCAGAAACTTTTCTTCCAGGGCAATGCAATTGTATTACGTTTTAACAAAATTTTGAACGATGTGCCAATTGCAATTGTTGGGATGACGTCCAAAGAATTAAACATTTTTGAAACTTTCTAAGTGGACCTGCTAATTTTTGATATTTGGCTTATGAATCGGAACTTACTAATGCTAACAAAATGTGGGAACATATATAACGGACTATTCCCCTCAGATAATATGAACCAAACCCATCAATCAATTTTCAAAATTTTAACCAATCAGAGTCGAATACAGCGAATATTTTGCACAAGTCTAATACCCGGGCATTTGCACAAGTGTATATTCGAGTAGTTGCGAGAAGCCAACCAAACCAGCTAGGTACACAAGAAATTTCAGAAAGAAAACTGAAAACTCTTTAAAAATTAATAGTGTGGTATACAAAGGATGACATTTCTTCGAGAAATAGTCTTGCAATATTCCCCGTGTGCATTTTGTATAATTCGAGTATTTCTCTCGAACGCTTCGCGTTCTCGACAAATACTCGAATATACTCGGATATAACTACTGATGATTATATAAAATATTCTGGGAGACAAAGTACCGTACGAGCAGCAAAACGTCACTTGCTTTCTCGAAAACAAGCGGTACTGAACCAATTTTAACATATTATTATGACCTTCTTCGTATTGCAGATAATGTAACTCCTAAAATTTCTTTGTCAGATATTCGCCATTATTTTGAGATGGGATTATTGCCTGCTTTTAAGAATAATTTTCAAATGTTGGCTGCTACTGACGCTAGATTAACCGATGAAAGTTTTCGTATTAACTACACAAATTTGTTAATGACAGTTGGTCCTAATTTAGATTTACAAAATTCGGCCCGTAATCACATGTACTTAACGCAACCGGTTAATCTCGTTTTGATAATAATTCCCCAGAAACATATTACCAAAAACAACCTCCTCCAATGGGACAAAGACCTCGTGGCAAAGGGGTCTAGGACGTTTCACCGCCGCCGTTTCGACACCGCCGATTCGCCACGGGCGTTTCGCCGCCAGGCCATTTCGCCACCTGCCGTTTCGCCACCGAGCCAGTTCGCCGCCAGAACAATTTCAATATTTGGAATAACATATACACACACATGATCATGACCTAACCTAACCTAACCTATCCTAACCTAACCTAACCTAACTTAACCTAACCTAACTAACTCGGTAGTTATTTTCGAATTAGATACGTTAAGGATTTTGTTGTTTTGTAAATAATCTTAAATGTAGACATTAACATTCTGTAAATTTGAAATCGTTAACCTTGGCGGCGAACTGACCCGGCGGCGAAACGGCGGCGGCGAAACGGCGGCGGCGAAACGTCCCATTCCAGTGGCAAAGGTAACCCTATGCCTTCTAGGACTACAGACGCTCGACTGGTATGTTTTAATTGTCATCGGCCACGACATTACGCTCGCTCATGCACTTTATACTCTCAATATACGTAGTTCTTACTGATTTAACAGAGATACGAGGAATTCTCGCGATAATGCCAGATATAATTCTTCTTTCAATAACTCATTCCGTCAATCAGAAAATAGAGGTCGCATAGAGGAAAATCCTCAAACAGACAACCGCGACGCGGGGAGACGCATATTTAAATAATCTACGTGCTGCCACTCCTACTTCTTCTTCACAAAAATTTAAGACCCCTAGAATCCTTACTATACATGGTAAAATTTTCAATACTTCAACTCAAATTATTATAGATACAGGTAGTTATTACAAAATGATTAGTGCACAATATGTTGAAACGGACAAAATTACACCCTTAAGAAATAAATTAACTCTAACCACTGTTGGATCTCATAAAGTTCTTATTATCGGAAAAACTAAAGTTACTATTACTCTAGAGGATTTTTTATTTGAAATTATAGCCCTTGTAAGTAATCAATTATCTTCACCATTAATTCTTGGAAGACAATTTTTACAGAATAATTTAGCTTTTATTGACTTTTTTAACTTGTTTATTACACTACATACTACATTACCACAACAGATAGTACCTAACAATTCCTTTTAAAAATGATGTAATCACAATCAATGTTTTCATTGAGAAAGAACCAGACAAAATGCAGTCGGTTATAAAGTTCACCTAAAAATAGATCAGGTCCTTATGAGAAATACCGTCACACGTTTTCCTGTAATTACTGTACTGCATAGGGGATTAATTATTTCCAATTTTTAAATAGTTACTGTGCAGTCTTTTCAATTTTCTGGAAGTTGCGATATTCACTTAGAATAGAACTATTTTCCCTATTCATCAAAGTAACTGCTAACAACCCGCTGAAGTTCTACGCAGATTTTTCTTTAAGTTTCTGTATAAATCATAGTCGCAGACGGCCATCTAGGGGTTTTAAGCTAGACGATCTAGCTCGAGAATTCCTAACTTTTGCATTAGAGTTAGAACAGGTTGGTCCTTGTGTAGGTACTTGTAAAGAATCAGGCTCTCTCTCTCTGCAACAAATTTGAATTATTTTTCTGTACGATATAGTATGTTACGGTTATTTTGACGTTAGCCTCTATTTTTACATTATTTACTAACGTTATCCTTAACGATCTAACTCAAGTAAGTTTCCCCGTAACATCTACTTACTGAGAATTACAGCTGTACCTTTCAGTTGGATTTTTGCATTTTCCCTCATAGTGTTATATGATGTTTCCTGGTTTTGGCACAGTCCTCTGAAAGAGGTATGTTGGTTAATTAGCTCAGGGACCTCGATATTTACCTGAGTAATTAAGTAATACCTTGTTTTATATTAGCTTATCAGGCGTTTCCTGTTGGTATTTGGTGTGTCGTCTGCTCTACTTTGCGAATTTATCATATTGTCACTGTGTATGATCACTTAGTAGCTTCCGTCAGCGATTAGGTGTTCTAGTAACACTGTGTTGGTAAAATCGCTTGTTTGCCTCCACATTTTCGATTTATCGGTTTGTTTTGTTTTCCAAGTCAACAACTTCGTGATTTTGCTAAAAATAATTAATAATCGAAATCGTAAAAGGCCATACGTCTGTCCCTTTAGGGGGGGGGGGACATATGTGATTTAATGATTGGTGCTTCTCCCTTATTTTTCCTTTCCCCATGGTCGGTTAGTATGCTGATGAAATCTGAGAAAATACACCAGCAGGTGAATCTATTAAATAAAGCAGGTTTTTAGGGTAAGTTCGGCATTTAGACAATTGTAGGCCATTTGTCCTTATGCAATTTGAATTCCATTTTTCAGATGTTTTTTGATAAATCTGCAACTACTGATTATGCTACGTAGGACTGGAGGGAGAACGCTGACCCGATTTACACAAGAGGTGAGTTTATTGTTTCAAGGCTTTTTTGGATTTGAGAATTTTTCATGTTTTTGGATTGCCGGAGTTTATGTATCTACAAACTTTTTAGATTGTGACTGGAGTTTCTGGTGGCGATTTGGGCCCATTGGACTTCGTTTGCGTAGGACGCTGGATGCTACATACCGGGTCACCCGGTATGTTTCAAAATCGAACACAGAAAGTTTGTAATTTTTAGTAAAGAACTGATATGTCTAACGTAATTGATTTCTAAGGACTTTCAGCCTCCCTCCCTTATAATTTAAAATTCTGATCTAGGCAACCTTTTTTGTTAAATTAACTTAAATGTTTCTGGTAACCTTGTTATATACTATGCTTTTGTTATGCCACAACTGTATTTTCATTTAAATAAGTATTTTGCCACAGTTCAAAGTATATTGACGTAAATCAGTTTAAAACGATATTGTTTTTTTTTTCGTTTATGCCGGAGTTATTGACGAATTGATGAATTATTAATTTATGTGTATTTGTGTGTTACACTTATATTTGAAATTAAATACCTACGTTATGCTGTAAACGCACACTGCAGTTCGCGGATTTAATATGGGGTTCGCCTCAATGTCTTGCGTGTAAATAGAGTAGATTCAAAATATTATTTTAGTACGAGGAACTGCCCTCTTATATTGTTTACATGCATCTTCATATTACAACTAAATGACCTTTTCGTGTTGCTTTATAGTCGCAAATTGAACACAAGCACGGTTTTTCTCTTGTATGCGTCTTTAGATGTTTAACTAATTACATTTTCGTACTGAAATATACCCGCAAATAAAACACGAATATGGTTTACTCTCATCTTTTGCTTCATATTCATGAAACTGACAACCTAACTGTTCTTCTAGGTGGCTTTCATTTGCTGTACACTACCAAGCAATTCATCTTTTCTTCCTCCTGTTTAAGTTTCAATTTGTGGTTCACATAAGATGCTTGTCATTGCATTAGGCAAATTATATTCAACTAATTCATTGTCCATTAGAGATGGGCGCGTGAGTGAATTTTCGCTCACGTCACGCACGTTTCACGCTTGCTTTAAACAGTCACGTTCACGCACGTTCACGCTTACGTTCACTCACGTTCACGGCGTGACACGCCACTCACGACGTGACACGCAGCTTTTATTTCAAAATTTAAATTCAGATAGAACAGAATGTTCAAATTTAAAATCTATGAAAAAACCCTAAAAAGAACTAAAAATATCTTTTGCACCTGACATAATTTACGTGATATGTTGCAATCAGAATAGTTGAAATAAAAAGAAAAAATAATGAAAATTGACTACAATAACTTCGACAAGGGATAAATACTGATTTCTCGCAAATATATTTCTTGCAGCTGTCTTCAAAGACATTACTTTTAATACTAAAAGCTGTCATTGGAATTAACGTTTCCCTTATTGGTATGAGTACAGAAGGTACCTGTTGCTAGACAACACTTTTAATTCGTAGGTTTGAAAGTACTTTTACGTACAAGGATCAACATTTTCAACGTTAAAGCGAGTATAAAAAAAAACATTACTTTTATTAGAATAATAAGTTCATCTACACAAGTACACAATAAATTGGTTTAAAAATATCATCTACACAATACATTTTTGGTTTAATAATATCGTAATTAACAGTTTCAGTGTTAGCCGAGTATAAAAAATAAACCATTACTTTTATTAGAATAATACATCTACAGATTAAAATGTTGATTTAAAAATAATATGTAATCAACATTTTCAGCGTTAAGTCGAATTCTGCGCTCTTCTAAAATTCGCCCAGCTGTAGAAAATACTCTTTCGCTTGTAGGGTAATTTGCCGGTATGTTTAAATTTCTCAAGTTTTCTTAACAGTGGCGTATTTACACTGTTTTTCTAAAATCCTAAAATGTCATCTACATTTCCGAATTTTAATTTAACATACTAATTTAGTTTTGTTTCGACATCATCCTAATTACACGTGTCATCGTCAGAGCTATCTCTAAGTGTAGAAAGATAAGAATCTGATGCTGATGTACCAGTTTTGAGTCGTTTGCTATGTATTTCATCATTATCATCTATAGTTTTATTTGCATTATAATCTTCTCTTTTATGTAAAGATCCAAAAATAAAGTCACATAATGTAACTTGTTTGGCACAATTTGTGATTTAATGAATTTAAAAGTTGCTGCACCCTGCAGTTTTTTATTCGTTACTAAATATTTAATGTGAAATTAACGTGAAACGTGAATCACGCCTTGGAAATTTTCACTCACGTTCACTCACGCTCACGTCACGATTTTCAAATATTAGTCACGTTCACGACGTGACACGCCGTGACACGACGTGACACGACTGTTTTCACGTCACGCGCCCATCCCTATTGTCCATCTCCATTATTATAACAAAAATGAAGAATACGGATTTATTACATGCAATATCTGAAAATAAAGATGAAAACAAAATTCAGTTAGTTTATGTTGGTTATTATTATTAAGACGATGAGAAGAGTTGAGAAGTGCTATAAACTCTTATTACATACTAAATATCATAAGCCACAATTGGTATTTGTGTACAGTGTGCATTGGTACCTACTAAGAACAAACCTAAAGAAAATGTTTCAAAAAATCTTATAATATATCTTCCAGTCTGTTTTTAAATAGGTTAACCGTTGGAGCTTCTACATCACTTGGCAGGTTGTTTCAGAATCAAAAATTCGGTTCTGAAAAAAGTGTTGCCTCTGTCTGATCCGATACCTTTTATGTACTAGCTTGTACCGGGTGACTATAAATGATTGTGATTTATTTTCTTAGGTTGGAACTGTTTATGTTGGTGGCAGTGTAAGTCTATGTCAAATTCAATGTTCGCAGGTTAGGTTTTGGTCATTCTGTGTCAAAACTGACGCAAAACCTAACCTGCTACCCTCGAATTTGACATAGACTTACAGTACCACCAACATAAACAGTGCCAATCTAAGAAAAAAAATCACAATCATTTATAGTCACCCGGAACATTAGGGATGTGCGGTACGATCCGATATTTTGAAGTGCCGGTACTTTTGTCTACCGATCCAAGACTTTTGCCGCCTGGGTTCCAATAACTCATCTTTTGACCATTAATTGTTTTTTTTTTTAAATTTATAACTAAAATCAATGAAGCAATCTCAATGAAGTTGTTTGATATTTATATTCTATGGAAGTAAGGGCGAGATGAACGAACGTCGATAACTTTCAATAAGTAATTTTCAACTTCTATAAACTCGACAATAAAAATCAAAACAAAATGATTTTGTTGAGCTGAAATCTTCCTGTTTAACATGTGTCCGTACTACACTTCGAGTTTCAGCTGGTACAGCAAAATCGTAATTGATAAATTCCAAGAATGACTAATTGTGGCGGACTGGAGCTATCATGTATCCCAGCAAATTGTATTATAATGATTAAATATCCAATAAAAACTTCATTATTCAGCTTAAACATGCTGCTTTATACAATTGTAGTGTTTATATACGTTTATAAAACTAAACTATGTTGGAAAATATGAATGTGTTTCAGTCATTATTTTTGTGTTACTTTTTATGTTTTTAAGCGTTATAAAAGTTAGTATAAGTACTATTATAATAACTACTGACTTTGTAATTAATTTTTGATTTTTTTATTGTTACTGCCACTATTATTGCTACAGTTCTGTTTGCTGTACTAGGACTCGAAGGTTCGTATAAATATACCTAGAAAATATCCTGGATGGAATGTGTACCGGTACTTTTGTATACGATACTGCGTCGAATCGATACGATACAATTGTACCAGTACTTTTCGGTGTATCAAACATCCCTATTGTACTATGCACGACAAAAAAAACTGGGACAGTATGGTCTGTTGTGAATGTGACCGTCTTAATATGTACAGTTGCTAGGTATTTCAAATTTAACCGTCAAATTGTTTAGACGTTGCTATGAATATAATAAATGTAATTGTTCAAAGCCTCGTTTTAGCTAAAGTACGTTTTTTTCTATAATAACTGTCAAAGTGTTACAATGTTGGTAGATATGTGAGTAAAACGCTAGGAAATTTGTATACCTCGTGTTGGTAGAACTTTTTCAAAATTATGGTTATGTGTCAATTTTGAATGTCAAAGTTTCTTAATTTGAACTCTTGACAAATTTCATTTTTTTACATGGAATCAAACGTTCATTATGTTTATTTTCAAATATTGTAAGTTTAATAATTAATAAATTTGCAATATTTTACTATGCTGTTCGTTTTACCCACTATTATGACATCTGTCAAAATGACAAATATTTTTTTAGTGGAAAAAAAAGAACTAAAAATCTATGTACCAACATTATTAAAACTAGGGACCCTGCAGGAACGTAACCTACACCCTAGAAAGTTGACCTTGAAAATTATTATAGAAAAAAAATGGACTTTATCAAGAGTTGTTCCAGTTTTTTTTGTCTTGCATAGTACATAAGACCTCGAAGTCTATCATAAGCATTCAACATGAACAGTGACGCCAGGTTCACAGAAAAAAAATTGTTCACTACTCTGCAAGTAACAATTTAAGTCTTCTCAAAAACGCTTTTTCTCGAGATGTCCCAACTCCATAATAGCAAGTGTTTCTTTACAAGAAGGACGATTGGCACCGTGGAACCTTCTTGTTGCTCTTCATTGGGTTAATTCCAACAATCCACATCTCTACAGAATACCGGGTAGCAGACGGATCTTGTATATTCCAAAAGCGGTCTGATGTATGTGGAGATGGCCGAGAGAATGTTTTTCAATGATGTGGTTATGATGGGACAATAAAATGAAACACTTGACGTTCAATTATTTATTTATTCATTAACGTCAGTTTACACAGAGCGTTAACCTTAGTTTATATACGTGATGAGTGCTACCAACTTACTTACTATTTAATTATTGAAACACCTTCCCTTGGTTTGATATGACGGCCAAATCATGATATTCTATGGTTACCATTAGTAGGCTTTAAATCACGACTTGCATTAGGTGAGTTGTGGTTCACAGGGTTTAAGTTATTATCGCCTCCATCAAGCGGCCTAATATTTACATGTTCTATGTTATTCCTTACTGGTTTAGGTTCGTTGGAATACAATTCAGGTTCTAGAATCGCCTCACTATTATCTGATTTAGTAAAAGAAAGTTTCATGTGAGTGGTATTCCGTCTTATGATTCTATTATTGTGTTCAGTACGAACCCAATAAGATCTTGGTTTTTTAGCTTTTTCTACGACTATAGCTTTGTACCATATTTTATCTTTAGATGTTTTAACTACTACTTTATCCCCTTTTTTGTAATCAATTACCGATTTACGCTTTCTCTTATTATAGAAGATTTTGTAACTACGAAAATCATGTCAATTTCTTGGACTAAAGACCCTCCAGGAAGCTTCTTCTAAGGTTTTTTTCTAGTATATATCTTCATATATCGTGTTTTGAACTAAAGTATGTTTCTCTGCGGCTTAATATTTGGAAATAGAACTTAACAAGGTTTCTTTCTAAACTAACTTTAGTTTCCGCATTGTATGTGCAAATATAACATGAATACAGTTAATTTCCTGTATGTTTTTTCATATGTCTCACTAAATGATCTCTCTTTGCTACTTTATAATCACAAAAGGAACATACATAAGGTTTTTCTCCTGTATGTTTCCTAATGTGGATAACTAAGCTACCTTTTTTTGCTGTTTTATATTCGCAAACCCCACATGAATATGACTTCTCTCCTGTATGTGTCTTCATATGGTTCAATAAAGTACCGTTCTGTGCTGCTTTATATTCGCAAATAGAACATTCATACGGTTTTTCACCTGTATGGGACCTCATGTGTTCAACTAAACCATATTTCTCTGTTGCTGTAAATCCGCAAACAGAACAGCCAAAAGGTTTCTCTCCTGTATGTCTCTTCATATGACTTACCAAATTACTTTTGTGTGCTGCTTTATAGTCACAAATTGAACAAGAATACGGTTTTTCACCTGTATGTGTCTTCAGGTGTTTTACTAAAACGTATCTCCCTACTGTTCTATACCCACAAATTGAACATGCATAAGGTGTTTCTCCTGTGTGCATCTTCATATGCCTTACTAAATTACATTTGTGTGCTGCTTTATACTCACAAATAGAACAAGAATAAGGTTTTTTACCTGTATGTCTCCTCATATGTTTAACTAAAGCACCTTTTGTTCTGGTCTTATACTCACAATTAAAACATGAATAAGATTTTTTTCCTGTGTGTGTCTTCAAATGGTTAACTACGTTATATTTCCGTGCAGTTTTATATTCACAAATGGGACATGAGTAAGACTGTTCCGAATGAGTCACTACATGTTCCAAGACCTTACTCTCGTCTTCTGCTTGATATTCATGGGGCTTGTAAGCAAATTGCTCTTCTAAGAGGCTTGTATCTGCTACACAAGTACTAGGCAATTCATGTTTTATATGAAGTTCCTCCTGTTTAATATTCGATCGGAGATTGGTCATGTTGCTACTCTCTTGAATAATCTCTTGTGAACGTAAATTTTCATTTAATGATTTGTCTAAAATGCTGGTCATTGTAAGAGGAAAATTATGATATAATTCCTGGGTAACGGCCAACGTAATAATGAAGAATTCAGATTTATTAAATGTTATATCTAAAAATAACACAAAATGAACTTGATGGTTTAAGTTGTTTGATTATTTTAAAGGTAGTTACAAATTGGCTAGACTGAGATGTAATATTTTTACTTACATGAAACAACACGAAATTAGAAGAAGTATATTAATCAGAGAATGGGGTAGCAGCAAACATAATGTTGAAATACAAGGCAGACTGTTATTATTAGTCACGATCCAATAGATCAAATGTAATTCAAGTGAACTACTATAACATACAGGGCGTCTACAAACACATATTGTAAGAGCATCTGAGGAGCCCATCGCGTAGTGACTTTAAACTTGATTAAAGCTGGTATGACACGATACTAAATTTATGCGAAAATCGTACGACACTCATTAATGACCAATAGAAAAATTAGTTTACGAGCCGTAACTAAGACAATAAAAAAATTTCTTGGAAATTTTTTGTAGGTAGACCAACTTAACTGTGAGGGTTTGTGGCGTTACGATTTTCTTACCGAATCTGCATTCGAGCATTAATTCATATCCGGAAATTATTTTCGTGCATTCCAACAACGTCCTAATTTGCCCTCGCGTCCCGCTCGGGCAAATTAATACGACGTTGTTGGACTGCACTCAAAAAAATTTCCGGAAAGAATTAATGCTCTTATGAGATTATATGTGAAAATTTACGAGCAAGTTTTTTATAAATAATTTTAAAAGGTTTTGCACGTTGAAATTAAAAAATTGTCTAAGAAATTTACTAATAAATTTACGTGTAAATTATTTGGAAACACTTTCTAAATAATCCGGCCGTAAAAATAAATGTCGAACGAATTACAGACTTAACTCGTCTACGATAAGAATAATTATAACCACCAATGCATATGTTCACCAGTCAGAAAACAGTATATTTAACATAAATCCTAAATTCTTTAGAAAAAAAGTTAATACGTATTATTATAATAAAGTTTGATTGCAGCCACGTCTACGAAACCTGAACCAGTAGTGGAAATGTTTAGTTTTTAATTTGTAATTAGGCATTATTAGTTTCTAAATTTAAATTTTTAGCTATTAGTTTGTACTTTTTATTTTTTATAGTTTTTATATTATACTAGTATACGTATACGGTAAGAGGCCTGAACCGCCAATAATGTAATTGGACGTATCCCGTTTTATTGGTGTAAATAAATAAATAAAAAAATAAATCTGTGCAGATGGTAGGTTCACAATAGTTACAAATTTACAGGCCCAAGTTTTAAATGAATGTAATACTGCTACTTTCAAATATAATTCTTCACTGTCACTACTATCGCTTAAGATAATTAAAAGAGAATTTAATATACTGAAGTCACTATTTAATTAACTCCACTCGTACAATGTTAAGTTATGTTTATGTTTATCTGTTCCAAATTCAAATTTTGCCAAATATGCTGCAGATAAATTATAAATATTTCTAAACTGCTTTACTACTACTCGGGTTTACCAGAAGATTTACGAAAAAATATTGAATACGTTAGATACGTAACATTGTCGGGTTAAGAAAATTTAAGGAAATAATTTACAAAAATTTACTAGTAATTTCTCTCAAAAAAGGTACCCTGTCATACCAGCTTAAGAGGTTTTGCCAACATCTTAACTTTCCTGTTCAGAGGCGGATTTACGCACAGGCTGACTAGGCTGAAGCCTAGGGCGGAAAATGTTGAGAGATGGCGATTGTGTGATGATACAAAATATTATTTTTCTTCAAACGGCAGTAAAATGTGACAGTATACTGCTTGATTGGTGATGCTAATCTGTCACTTCATTGCCACGTCATCTAAAACACTTTTTTGCACTACTAGTCTCAGAACGCACCGTTATTGGCCTATTTTTAGGTTGTGAAGTTGATTTTCTCCACCAAGGGAGGGAAAGTAAAATAAACAATTTTCACCGTGGTAACTAATAAATTGCTAAGTTACCAAATATGACTATTTTAATTTTGACGTTTTAAAGAGCTCTATTGTCAGGTTGATAGTTAAAATGTTTTCGAAATTTGTTGGGAATTTAGGTATTAAGCCGTTTGGTAGTGCAAAAAATAGTATATACACCACGGTAGCGAATCGTCTTATAACCTTCGCGCTTTAGATACTTCGCGCTGCGCGCTCAGTATCTAATATGCGCTCAGGTTATAATACTGCGCTTCGGTACCTTGATGTATAATATACTATTATCTACTAGCAACATGATATTGTACATTTTCGTCATAGAAACAAAATATGAAAAGCTACTCATAACTCCCAAGGGACTTGTCAAATTATTTCTCCCTCAAACTCATGGTAACAATGCAACTACAATTAACGTCTTAGCAACCATACAATGAAGCAATCCTTGATGTTACTTACATATTCTAATTTTAAATGTCATTATGACATTTTGAAATTTCATACTATTTTTACTCTTTTGCTAGTAGATAAAATATTGTATGCACCTCGGGAGATATTCATGTTTTTTACCTTCGGTTGACTTACAGACCTCGGTTCAGAGGCACTTACAGACCTCGGTTCAGAGGCACTTACAGACCTCGGTTCAGAGGCCCTCGGTCTGTAACACATGTCAACCTCAGGGAAAAAACCTATTCATATCTCCCTTAATGCATAGATATCTATATCTGCCCCTCATCAGCGGTAGATAAAGTTATTATTTGTCGCTGGTCAGCGGCCGATAATATTATCTGCCGCTGACGAGATCAAGTAATGCGGTGACAATGCATTTATTTCACAATCAGCTGCAATGGTTATTTACATGTTTATTTGTGCAAAACTGATGGCAACTTACTCATACGCCACTGCCAAACATTAATGAAGGCACTCAGTGACTCATCTATTAAAAAAAACTAAATAATTATAAATTAGTGATAATTGTAATAATAGATATTTATGCATTAAGGGAGATATTAATATGTTTTTTCCCTGAGGTTGACATGTGTTACAGACCGAGGGCCCCTGGTAAAGAACATGAATATCTCCCATGGTGCATACAATATTTTATCTACTAGCAAAAGCGTAAAAATAGTATGAAATTTCAAAATGTCATAATGACATTTAAAAATAGAATATGTAAGTAACATCAAGGATTGCCTCATTGTATGGTTGCTAAGACGTTAATTGTAGTTGCATTGTTACCATGAGTTTGAGGGAGAAATAATTTGACAAGTCCCTTGGGAGTTATGAGTAGCTTTTCATATTTTGTTTCTATGACGAAAATGTACAATATCATGTTGCTAGTAGATAAATATAATTACGCAGTTACGATCTCTACTCATAGTTTATGTTGGCGGTCAGAACTGGCCTTTTTTACTTGACGTCACGACCCCGTGATGTCAGAGAGCGGAGGCCTTTCTTTAGGGGTGTTCTTGGCGGTGTGGAAGTTATGTATAATATTTATATGAACTAGCGATAAGCCTTGTGCATCATCTGTGATATTTAAAGTTGCTTGTGATATACATTGCTTGTGATATCTGTTATTTATGTAAGTGTGTCCGTGAAGTTGTTTTTGCCAGTAACTAATTACAAGTTGTTATTTTTATTAGAAGAATTGGCAAACGGTGCAGGTGACGCTGAAGTGTTAGCTTATAGGTCGGAGTTTACAAATTATATGAAAGCTGATAGTAACGTGCTGCTTCTGATGACAACAAACATGAATGAAGATATATTACGAAGGTCATGCATTATCCAACTGCTCGTGACATATACTTAGTTAGAGTGTCATAGACTGTATGATAATGTTTGTGAAGATAGAGCGTACAATGTATGTATGTAGTTCTTTGAATACAAACGAGAACCGGCAGATGACATCGCTACACACATGTCGAAATTGAAAAATATATGGAACGAGTTGAATCAAGAAATTATAAAAGGCGAAGGCGACAATAAAGTGTTACCAGAACTTCTCTTAATTTTTAAAATATTAGATACTCTTGGCGAACAATATTTTTACTAAAAATCCAGCTGGTTATTGATGGTACAAGAAGAAAGACCTGTGGAGAACCTAATCAGCCACCTATCCGTATACGACAAGGCTCTTACTTGTAAAACTGGTCAACCTAATTCAGAGGTTTTAATTCACAATTTATTTATTTATTTAGCGTATGGCTTGTTTTGGCCGGGAGTCCCAGGTCTACGACCCGAGATGTTCGGCCGCCAAATGTATGATATATATGATTGTAAATTGTATGTGGCATGTGTTGTGTGTGATCAGGTTACTCTTTCCCATAGACTAGTCTTTCGGGAAGAGCGCCGTTAATTCTACCCCAACGGCGAAAGGTAACCGAACCCGATACCGATCCAATGGACTGCGAAAAATTTCCGCCTGTCCATGGATTCGAACCGAGGACTAGCTTAGTGCAAGCCTGATGCTCTACCACTGCGCCACACGGTCGCTTTAATCAGCAATAAGCAAAGTAAAGGTCAGAAGTATAAGGACTAGAAAATAATGTGTAATTATTGTTTTGAAATGGTCCACCGTATGAAAAAAATTCCAAAAGTGGATCAGAGGCGGAAAACCACCATATCTATATGACAATAATGACAGTTCGTTCATGTGCGATGACAGCAGAATTTGACCGAGAAAATTGGTACATGGCTAATGGAACAACAAACCGCATTACGAACCGGAGCTATTTGTTCCAGACATTTGAACATTTTGATGACAATCATACGGTTACTATAGCTAACGGTAATTGCATTGCAAAGAAGAGGCATAGTTGAGATTGAATTAAATGTCAATATCAGACTGGAAAAAAGAAACCTGGTTGTTGTCTGGTAGTACTTAGACTATGTTGACAAAAGGATCTGTTTTCTGTATTGACTGCTCATAATAAAAAACTTCCACAGCACAAAAAAAAAATGCAATTTGACAGTGGTTGGTAAAGTAAGACTTGTTGGCAAGCATTGTCGTAATAGAGGACTATATAAACTGGAATCCACAAACAGGGAAAAAATGCAGTATCGTGGACTACTCTAAAGCACCTTGAAATTTTTCGTGCAGTTCTCTTTGCAACAGCAGCAGCAGCAATTTGAACTACCATTCCTGGAGCTAGTAATATGGGTGGGTACTAAGCATATATTTAATACTACTATATTGCTAGTAAGGTCTGGGAACGGGCGAATACATAACGGCGCCGGCGCCGACATAGTCTCACTCTGAGTACTACGCGTCTCGTGCGGATGTCTGTTCACTTCCCCACTGCGCGGACGACCCTCACCGAGTACGTAGAAGAGTTGGTTGTCTCTCTCACTTACGTTGTGACCTCTTCACTTACAGGTGCGAGTAATATACGTAGAAGTAATACATATTGCGATGGTCTTTAGCCCTCAAATCGGCTCTGATTGCAGTACAAGCAAATGACAAATTATATCATTAAAGCACAGAGTTGTAATAATGCAAGCATCTGAGAAAATTCACATAAATTGCCAAATCATATTAACACTGGTATAATTCGCCAATGAAATTGATTGTAATTGAATAAGCACAGAAATATGGAAGCTCAAATTCCGTGTATTGGGTTTAGCAATATAATTTTAATCGTAATGTAATAGATTTGCACAAACTAAAAGTCGAATCTAAATTAAATTCAAAACTGGCACATTAGCTCAGATGGCTAAGGGTTCAGGCAATTGTTGTAGTGGTAAGCGGTTCAAATCCGCGTAGGATCCCACAGGGACCAATGGCGAATCAGTAGATAAGCTGACGTCATTATAAACACAGAGAGCGATTGTTTTCAATAAATTGATGAAAGTGCTTGGTTTTTACTCTATCTTTAATGATAAAAATTTAATAGAAGGCATAAACGTATAAAAAAATAAATAGCACCACCGTAATCAGCGAATTCGAGTGTATCAGCACAATTGGAGGCAAGAGATTCCAGGTATTTGAGTTTTTGGCGTTCCGAGGCAGGTTCGGCAGTTGGCGAATTCCTGCGACATCAGTGAGCAGCATCGTGGGGAGGCATAGAGTGGCAGGATTTTTCCGGCAGTTCCACACATCAGGCCAGAACACAGCCCAGCATCACGAGCCGCCCGGGGAGCAAGATTTTAGCCAGAATCAGCATAAAAAGGGGTCCCGAATCTACGAAAGTGAGGTTAGTGGATTTTAAAATTTCGACTTGTGCGATCGGTGTGAAAAATTGAGCATACCTTAATTACGACCTGGAGAATAAGAAAATCATAGCGGTTCATGGGGATGGCGAGGTATTTTCCCAGGATTTTCAATTAAAATCGTCAAGTGGAGCCCCATAAAACAAAATGCGAATACGGCGTCCTTTTTAAGAATGCACCAATAGCTAACGATCTGGAAAAACAAAGGAATACATAGACGCCACTTGAAGGCAATTATTCAAAATCTTACCATCAAAATTTGTTCATTTAATTGTTGATAAATCAATTTCAAACGCGAGCTGAAAATAACTGGAACTTGTTGTGATAGAATTGACATTTCAATTTTAACAACGGCACATTACGCCTACATTTCAGGTCAATCTGCCTACTTTTCAGAGGCGTACCGTAGAATTTTTAACTTGGAAAGTCAGGAACCCAACACCCGAGATTTTGAGTTTTTAATTTCATGTCTCTGTTAAAAATTGAGCTAGCGAAGTTAGGAAATCAGATGAATGGATTAGAAAAAGGGCAAACTACCATAAGAGTAATTCTCAATTTTGGCGTACCCAACGAAATAAATTAATCAGTTAGTTTGATTTTAGCAAGTGGTAGAACTAAATTAAATATTGTGTGGTGACTCTTTTTATTTATTACAATAATTATAAACCTACAAATATTATTGGTATAGGGTCATTGCAATATATGGTACTAGGTACATACAACTCTTAAACCTAAAATGATAGCTCTTACACATGTGGCAGAAGTTGTATATGATACTGCAGTTTAGCCCAGAAACGTTTTACCAGATGTTCAAGTTTATGCGATGACGGCAACAAATTTAATGCAGCTGTATCATGAAAGATTAGCTCACCAAAATAAAAACTGCAGTAAAAAGAGAGCTGGGACTGAAATTGTCTTTGGATAAAAAAATTTGTGAAGATGGCCTTTATGGGAAAGCGCAAAGATTGAAATCTACCCAACCAGGGTAGCTTCTGCATTCAAACATTTGTGGACCGTTCTTGTTTTCTATTTCAAAATATCGCTACTTTGTATTGTTCAATGATGATTAAGTACTTTAGTTATCGAGATGTTTACTTAAGAGGGAGAAGTTTTGTTTAAAAGAGAAGCTGATACACAGTGGCGGATCTAGGAGCTAATCAAAGAGGGGGGGGGGGTGCTAAAACTGCATACATATTTTAAGCATTTTCTTTAATAAAAAAACTACAAAATATTAGCCTAATTTACAGATACATAGATACAATTTATTAAAAAAACATATGTCAAGAGATATTAATCGTCATTCGACCAAATTTGACAGTTGACAGTTCGAGTCGCCGATGCTTGGTTGTACAAAAGTCATTTATGACGTGGTCTATATCCACCTCTCTACTCTTATTAATGTTTACCAGAGCCAAACCATTCAATCGTTCTTCGCCCATAGTATTCCGCAGATAAGTTTTTAATATTTTTAACGCTGAAAAGCTTCGTTCTGCAGTAGCTGTAGTCACGGGCAAAACTGCGAAGATGTGAAGAAGGATTTTAATGTTTGGGAAGAATAAACTGTCGATTTCTTTTAATGTATCAACAGCAATAGAAGGAACACTGTTACTAACATTTTCCCACCTGTGTTTCCACAGTCTCAATTCTGCCGAAACTTCTAAAATTGAACCAGGTAAGTCTTGGTCATACATGCTTAATGCTTTAAGAATGTCTTCATCTTTGTATTTATTTAGGTTTCCTGGAATCAGGCCTTCGATTTGAAGAACATCTGACAAGCCTTCGAAACGTGTTTTTAACTCAAAAGAAATATGGTCAACAAATGGTATAAATATCACTTTTATATAGTAATCTTCTACCGTAGTTGCTTCCATATTATTTCTCTGTGTTTGACGTTGACAAATTCCTGGCATTGAAATAGCTGTTCCTGTTTCAACAGCTATCTCGCATGATTGCTTAAACAGCAGATGAAATTCAGGATCTGCATTTTCTCTTATATTTTGGAACACAGTTTTAACATTATTTAAATGTGTAAGAGCTTGCATAAGGACAGTGTATGAGATAAGAGAAAAGCTGACACTTCCATGGCTATTATAAAATCGCTTCGTTTAATTGAAGCACTAAACATTGACGCTTTGCTAGACGTATCGTTAGACTTATCGCCGTCTAGATCTTCCAGGGTTGTAGCAATAGGTGCAAGAAGTTGTTTAAATGTGATAATGCTTTCATGTCTTTCGATCCATCTAGTTTGACAAAGTGCCTTTAGTTTCTTCTTTTTTGTTTCATTAATGGCTGCATCTGAAATTGTTTGTTCTAAAGCTGATGCTCGCTTAGCTGAGGCTGATAAAAATGTGGATATTGAACCGACTATACCCATCATGTTTCGAATAATCGTAATTGAGCACGGGTCTAAAGCTACGGTTTCCTAGGAATGCAGTGCCGTCATATAGCTGCCGTAAAATTGGGGCGCTGACGTCAGGTAGCGTTGGTAGAAAAAAGCGGTAGTTGTTGCGGTGGACATTGCTGTAAAATTAGAACAACATAGTGACGCCGCGACAGTCTTTCGAGAAGTGTTTAAGCTTTGTTTGTGCGGGCCGCATTACTTATGATAATACAAACACTGAATGATGAACTCAACTCTTTATTAACAAAATACACCTAGTATAAAAAAATACAAACATAAAACACTCATTAATAGAAATACTATTAAAAAGACGGCGAATGATAGATGTGGAAAAAGATAATTTAATGAGAAATAGGGTACAATGAGGCTGCGGGACACTGTAGGAATTTTTAAAAGTCAAAATGTAAAATATTTGAAGGGCCGTACAAGAATATGTGGGGCGCCGCATGCGGCCCGCAGGCCGCCTGTTGCTCATCCCTGACCAAGACCCAGCATTATTAGTATATTTATAAGGTAAGGAGTAATCGGAAGACGAAAACCATAGTTTGTGCGTCGCCATCTGCATTGCAATGAGGAAAATTTCAGGCAATACTTTCGCTTAAGAGCAGAATTGTTTGATTATGTACTGAATCACATAAGAGATGACTTAACTTCTAAAACCATATAATAGACACAACAAACTTATATGTCCAGAAGAAAAGTTATGTATACGTGTGAGGTAAGTACACTGAATTACACACAATGTGATGTCATTTTAGCTGTAATATACAGTGTCTGGCAAAAAGTCTGCATAATATGGGATTTTTTTTATTTTTAATTTTTCAAAAAAACTTTTTACATCAATATTTTGTGCTTGTCTAAAAACCTATTGAGCTCCTATTATATATACCGAATGATTTTTACTTGTTTAGAAAATAGAGTTTTTCGAAATTATCAAAATCCAAAAAGTGCTATTTTTCGGCAATTAACTAAGATTTCAATAAGATTTTTTTAGAATGTGTTATTTTTAGCTAACTGAACAATCTCAAGGCCAGAAAATACCTATTTTTTGAAAATAATTTGAATATTATAAAACTACACTCGCCGCTATACACTAGACACACCGTCAAAAAACGTTGCTTGAACTGTTTCTACCGTACTGGCCCACTGCTTCAAATGAGACGGCACCGCTCTATTACGTTCGCTGTGCCCTACCGCTCTTTTGGAAAACACCTCGCTTATTATAGACGACACCGTTTTTCGTGACATCACCCACCGTATTAGAGCCCTTTATAATACAAGCAGAAGCATGTCGCACAAGTTGCATAAAATCCTGCATCCCAGTACTTTAGCGTTTACATGTTGGTGGTCATGATGCAACTAAAACATGTCAAACATTTTAGTCACTGTCGGTTATATTATCTATTCTCGCTGTTCTAGCTCCTAAACTCGTGTTTGAGTTGCCAGCTGTCTTCGTTTTCCTGTGTCTTTTTGCCTTTTATGCTTTGCATCAAATGTATACACATTAACGTATTTTCATTTTCTGAAAAGTAACTAATTTTTTTGAATTTGCCGCTTTTGTGATGTGGCTGACAAGCATGCTCGTATTATAGAGGTGCTTTACACCATATTTTTACGGAGTTAAATGACGGCACCGCTTCCTAGGAAACCCAAGCTTAACTGTGCTGGTTTCAGGAGTATCGCCTTGCATTTCATTCGTTGCTATTTTAACTTTCTTAAAACTGTTTAAACCAACATTACTTGCTAATGAATCTCATTTAAAAAAGTCTAAAATGGTTCTCTTCATTTTTTCTTTTATACAACGTCGAAACACATTAAATATACAATGCACTTGTCGCAGTCACTACGTAACGTATCCCGTAACTTCACTTAGAAAACAAAGTGGAATACCGAGCTGGTCGAACTCGAATGAAATTGACCGAGACGAGCCGGAGTAACAGGCACCCCGTCTGAGAGCAATAAGCGATAGGGCGACAGAAAGTCAAAACTCCCACTCCTAGCAACTGCCATCTGCACATTACTCCGATCCGTATATTCCAGCCATTCTGAACATTTATATTCAATTATTTACTGACCACAAAATAGCGAGAGAGTAAATCATTATCAACAAATGTTTTTTTGACAGGTAAATGCTAGATGCCTAGTTACTTTTTGTAAATATTACATACGTAGATAATTACACAGTGTCATGGGAGGGGCTTCAGCCCCCTAAGCTCCCCTCCACCCCGTAGATCCGCCCCTGCTGATACAGATGATTACTGAAACGGAAGTAGCAGGACATGTTATCAGCTATAATTTACCAAGGGCAGTGATAATCACCCGCAATAATTTTGACAAATAACAACCCGAAAGTGCTTGCCTAGAAATAACCCGAGGCGAAGCCGAGGGTTATTTCTTAAAGGCAACGCACTTGACGGATGTTATTTGTCAAAATTATAAGGATTCATCACTGGCCGCGGTGAATTCGGAAAGATAAGTTCTTAAATAAATTAGCCATTTTCTGACAAATTAATTTGACACTTCATTATAATAATATTATGTTGGTGGCACTGTATGTCTACGTCAAATTTGAGGTTATCAGGTTAGCTTTTGCGTCAGTTTTGACACAGACTGACGGAAAAGCTAACCTGCTAACCTCGAATTTGACTTAGATTTACAGTGCCACCAACTTGCCGTAGGATACTACGGAAATTTAATTAGGTAGTTCCCATAGTGATTGAAAATCACCCTAGGGTCGTTTTCACTACAAGCGTGATCTGATTTGTCAAACTGACTCACGTGATTAAAAATAATCAGATTGGATTGGTCTGCAATATATGTAAGAACTTATCACAAGAATATCTTGTGAAAATTGAAATAATGAAATTAGACAGCGCATTACAATTAGGGTGACCACCTCTCAGGGTTTCACCCGGAGTCTAAGGTTTTCTACACCGCATTTCCGGGCTCCGGGTTTTGTAATAATTTCTCTGGGTTGCACTAATTTTATATCAATGTCTAAATATAACTTAGCCGTCAATTATATCAATGAAAATAAAATGTTTTATATAATAGTCGCAAACTTTGCTCGTGCGTATCATGTATCTTGCTATTTGCCTTTTTCTTAAATAATAGAAATATATTTCGAATTTACCCCCTTAATAGTTAAAAAGCAAAACTGCTACTTTAGATTCTTCTTAGGTTCAATCGTATTCAGCAACCATTAGAAATTTCATATAGGTAATTAGGTTCAGAATTTTTTGTATTCGTTTTGTTTTTAATCTAGTTTCATTTGATTGTAGAGGTAATTTTTCGTTCTTTCGTGATTCTTATCTCTTGGGTCAATAACGGTTAAATGTTTCTATTCAAACCTCGTTGTTTATTCTGTTCGCATTCAAGTGTTTAAATTGCCATTTCTCACTCGTAAAGTAATTCACAAAAATCATAATTTTTAGGTAACGTTGAGTTTTTTTGAATAAAATCGTTATTATCTTCAAAACCGTTAACTTTAGAACAGCCGTTCTCAACCATCTTTATTGACGCAACCCTTCGCATGTTAGTTGTGTCTCAAGTACCCCTGAATACTATTGTATGCATAATATTAGCATAAGCTTTGTTATTATTTGGATGTATGTACGTATTATCGATAACCTCATTTTACCTCGCGGTGTAGAGGCTGGAGATTTATTGTGTGAGGCGTGTGTCATGGTGATGTGTTGACCTTGTTACTCTATCTCTCAGATTTATTATTACAAAAGAAAAAGTCATTGATGATTGTGGGAGCATTTAAAAAAATTACAAAGAAATACAAAGAATTTTGAGGTTCCGGGGCAACATTACTATACCACGATTAATTAACGAATTCGGATGACGTCGATTTACTTATACTATAGCGAAATGGTGGAATGATTTGCCACAGAACCTCAAAGTTCTATCGTTACCTGCGTTTCGACATCAGCTTCGCTTATTACTATTATCTAGACAAAATTGATAATCAAATTTTTTTCATTACCTCATTATGCTCGGTCGGCAGCGGTAGATGCTGCGTTGTCGCTGTCGCGCTCTTTCTAATTAATTAATTTAGATGGTTGGAGGGTGCGCGACTGCGGTAGCGTGGGCGTACGCTGGTAATAAATTCTATGTTAACTTGATACTTAAAATTTTCTCAGGCATACCGCGGAGGACAGACAGAAGGAAAAACAGTGCAGACGAACTATGGGGTTAGATGGTAGAACAGCTTACGGCTTGACGTGAGCTAAATCTCGCCTCATACATTGGTTGTTTTTCTTATGTGTATTTATTTTTAAATAAAGGCCATATTATTATTATTATTATTAATATCTATACTATTTATATTTTTAGTAATTTAAATCACAAAAATACTAACAAAAAAAAACACAATAGAAAAATATTTATAAAATAGATAAATCTATACCTCAAACATAAAAATTCTTTAAATTAAGAGTGTATATATTTTTTGGTAAATAAAATTAGAAAATACATCGATACTGGTACTAAATTTAATGAGACACTTGTCAAGGAGATATTTTCTACCAATATAAGACTTACATCAGATGTTTAAAAAATGTATATGGCTTTATGGTTGCTAGTTTTAATCTCTTAAAGCCGTACGTAAAAACTAAAAACCATTTCATAAATAAGCCTTCTACTGGTATAGAAAACATTTACCAAATTTTCATTTGAATATGCTTTCCCAATTTACAGTAAAATGATATAAACCTCATTTTGACCCCCCCCCCCCTTCCCCCTTTCCAATAGTATCTCCGTAAAGGTAGAGAATTGAAACTATGCTTATACGAGTATGAAATTTGTTGGCCAATTTGTGACGTACGATATGGGTAGGTATTTGGTTACACCTTGTATTATGTTCGCTAACCACTAATAGTAAGGAATAAAAACATTGTTTTTATTTGCTTGCTTTTTGTTCTCTATAAACATTCTGTATTTCTCATTGATGAAAACTTTTTTTTACTCGCGAAGGATCTCAGGGTTTGTATAAATTTAAAATTGGTCACCTTAATTACAATGCCTGTCACGCCTGAGCAGAACGGCTGTAGTGACCGAGAAAACAAAACGCTAGTTGAGGCAGCGAGGTCTACGATATATTCACATGAAGTTCTACCTCAAGGTTTATGGGCAGAATTAATAAATACTGTTGCATATATTTTAAATAGAACGGGTGTTAAGGAGGTTGGGGCGATCCTGTGCGGGACGCGACGTAAGGGGGTTGGCCTGTGGTAAATGCATATGCTACGGCAGGCATTGCCAACTTCAGAAAGACAAATAAAGTATAATGTTTTTCTCATTTTTGAGTACATAGTAAAGATGAATGTATGGTTTTTAAATATTTTTTACGATTTTGTACCTGTAATAGCAATGAGAAACTATTTTTTACAGACAAAATGTAGTTTCGAATTGAATAAATTAAACGCTGAAGTTTGTCAACGTTGCCAGTCGTTTGAATGAAACTTTTGCTTGGCACTACTGCTCTTATGGCACTCTAACCTATAATACGCTGCCAACAATGAGTTGTTGCATTGGAAGAAGCTGCGTCAATCGTGCATGCTTCTAAACGCGCATAAAGCCGCGACGAAATTGTGCAAGATAGCGTGTCGCACGGAGTAGAAGGCCGGAGAATCGTTGACATTCCGGTGTTAGCCAAAAACTTGAAATGCCTTGTCTGCGACCAAATTTTGTCGTTATCGTGCATAGAAAATGAAAGCCGCCGTGGTCTGGCAAGTGTCTTCAAAATTCGATGCCATGTCTGTTTGACAGTTCGTACTGTGCCTACGATTGGTTACTCTTATTCTGACGGCTATGTTCAACGTAAAATATACCACGTTAATTCTAAAGCTGTTCTTGGGGAGTAGCAAGTATTCAATTAATCCGACATATGTCTGTTTTTTTGCTTTATGATTCAGAGCAGGCTTTGCTTTTGCATTTTTGTAACAGTGTAGATAGTTGGTTACAAAGAAAAAAACACTAGTAATGTCAAAAACTTATTACAACTGTCAATGTGTTATCTTATAAGCACTATTATACATAATGAAAGCTACAATTATTACTGAGCCACTGACATTAAATAAGGTATTGCTTTATTTTAAGAAATTTTATTTAAACATAGTTGTTATCTAACTGTACAGAAACGCCATAAAATTTCTATATGTTCTAATGTGAAAATATATTATTAAAAACTTGCTGATAACTTTTGTTTGCAAATCTGTGTTGTAGAAGTTATTATTTATGCTAAACGTATAAGAGGGATTAACTGTTTTTTCAACATTTCGTAAAAATGCCACCGTTCATACACTTATGATAGTACCATTGTCCGTGTCAAACAGTGTCACACCCTCGTAAAAATCCTGATGTGCATCCTGCATGCAAAATAGTATATCTCTTTCCCTCCGTCGTAACATTAGATGGATTACTTTTCAAGTCTGTGTGGTTGGTCTACCTATGCAAACTGGTTCCATTGCGAAATATCCAGTTTCATCAAAAAATCGGAACATACATTTTCACTAGAATTTCGAAATTGTAAATATTTCTTTAAAAAAGTAATCTTCGCCGAAATTAAATGATTCTTCTCTCGAACCAATTTTCTTCCATTCACAATTTTGTATTTATATCCCATATTTTTTAATGTGTAGTATAATTTGGAACGAGTCCTGATATAATTTAGTTCCTCTCTTGCACATCGCAATAAATTATCCAAAGTAAAAAATCCAAAGTTTCTTAATATCCTCCCTGAAACTATAGTCCTCCCAAGTTAAAAATGTATTTTCCTTCTTCATATTGTTGATGCTGGGGTTGTGATTTTGCTTCATTTAGAATATTAAACAGAATTGCAATCAAAATCTAGCATAATAACAAATTGTAAGAAATTTTATAATGGTTTAATTATTAATACTTACATCAAAGATTTGATCAACTCTTCCAATGATGGCCGTTTTACTTAATTTACCATTGATATCTTTTATATTAGTAAAACAGCGTTTTATAGCCACTTTAGTTTTACTATTAATACTGCTTTTTCGTGGCATTTTATTAAACGTTATTGAAGTGTCAATGTGACAATCTTGGGGACCTTGATTTTGACGTTAGGTATATTTTGTAACTAAACTGTTGTACACTGCTAAAATAATATAAATGCAAGGCCTGCTCTGAATCATAAAGCAAAAAAACAGACTATACGTATTTCGCTTGCGCATGAAGCGCTGAGAAAGCTGACACCCGTATTCATAGTCGTTCGCCAGCGGATCGCCGGCGACTCGCCGGAGTTTCGTTATGAATAGTATGTTGGCGGCACTGTACGTCTATGTCAAATTCGAGGTGATCAGGTTAGGTTTTCGTCAGTTTTGACAGAAACTGACACAAAATCTAACCTGCTAACCTCGAATTTGACATAGACGTACAGTGCCGCCAACATACTATTCATAACGAAACTCTGGCGAGTTGCAGGCGATCGACTATGAATACAGGCGTGAGACTTCGCAGCGTTGCCGCATAAAAGTGACAGGCAGGCCGACCGGAGCCATTTTTAGTGCACAACGATATATTTTTCACTAATGCAACAAATTCAGCGAGTGAATCGAGTTCAAATTTTACCAGTGTCTTCGGAGAATATTGCATTTGGTTGTGCAAAGTGTTCCATAAACATTTCTTCGTTTACTTTTTTTTTTAACCGTCCCGAAAGTTTCCGCCCATAAGAGCCCATGTATTTTTACACAATTTTACGATTTATTTTCTCCTATTCTGACGAGACAATTTTCTTCAAATTTATAGGGGAGTTTTTAAATGCACTTTTCTACAGTCTATATTTTTTTTACGATTTTCTATTCGTCAAGTACGTAACGCTCCAACCTCCTTAATAAAGCTCCGCATGAGTTATGGTTTGGAAGGAAACAAGTATTAAACATTTACAAATTATATTATAGGAATTATAGGACGTATTTCCAAACTTTTCTGCATATTTTTAAAATAGGGTGCATATATTGTAAGGATACTTGTGTATTGTATATTGTAATTTTAAATAAATTAGTAAATTGTAAAACTGTTCAATTACCTTTACAAATACTTACATCATGTACTAGACTGATCAAACGTAAATAAATAATTGTACAAATGGGTTCATTGATTCTAGTGTTTTGCCCCTTATAGTAATTCGCACATCTGCAATTAAAATTATTTATGGCTAGCTTTCAGTAGGCATGAAGACTCAAATCTGCAAGTTAGGTTCACCTGATATTTAAACTCCCGTGTTACGCCACTGGGCTGTGAAATTAAAAAGCAGCAACGCGCAGAATCACTACGCTGTCCAAATTTATCTATCAACAACTTGATTTTTTGTGCGGTTCGTTACTGGTGTGTGTTACAAGTACAAGTTAATTTAAAGGCCAATCTATGAACAAATTATCAGGTAATTCGAATCTCGCGCTTTATTAAGCGTCTATAGTTGTGTTTTGTTTTTAGATCGTTCGCGGCTTCCTTGGCACTTCGACTGTTTCGAAACGCGTCCCTTTCATGTGAAAAGGAACATAACCCTAACTTATATTGTACAATTTCTGGACCTTATGCTCTATTTTAAAGTATTGTAAGACTGGAATCGGCTTCCTCTTATAGGTCTCGTTCCTTGTGGTAAGTTTCGACACTCTAGTACGGGTATTAGCTTTGCAACACTAACCTGACCTTTTTTAGGCTGCGGGAATTGCCTTGAAACAGCTTCTCCTGATGCTCGCTGCTGGAAGCGGGACCCTAGGATGCTGGAACTGCCGCGGTGTACTCCTACACGGCGTACGGACGTGGTGCTACCAAAATTTCAAACGCCTGACCTCAATTGTGCAAACAATCTTGATAATCGGGAACTTCTCGTCGTTGGCGGAGTGGCTCGGAAGGTGGTCGCAGATAAAAATAATTTTCAGGTGATAGATTTTAAAACCCACATTCTCACATGTGCACTACGAACTCCTGATCACGATGGTATAACTATTTTTTATTTATTTTAATTGTAAATGGTTTTAAAACTTAATTAATCTGGAGAAACAAATTAGACTGACATGAGATAATTTTTATTCAATTGTTTCTTCCCCGGTTAGTTAACAACAATTGCCTATCTAAATTCATAAATTGTGGATGTTAACCAAGTACAAACGAGTTACTTCTAAACTAAATTTCAACTTATATTATAAAAATGTGCAAAATCTTAAATTCTAAAATCATTGTTTGTTCACGTTCGTATTTAAACGAGGTTATAGCCCACTCACTATGTTTTATTTGGATTGTCTGTTCACTTATGTCACTTCACTGACTCATTTTCTTAAACACAAATCTCGTTCATTTTCTGCTGTGTGAATTTCTTGCGTTTTATAATACTTGTCTACTTTTCATCATTCTTCAAATATTACCGTTCCATTTTTGGAAGCCTTATTTGATCTAGTATTGTGCTCTCTTTGCACTGTATTGAGAACATTCTGTCCTTCTTACCTTTATTTAAAAATGCTATTAAATGCGAAACTAAAATCTGTACGCTTCGACGACCCACAGATCCTCCAAACATCATTATTAACAATACCCCTGTTATGTGGAAGCCCAAAGATTGTGCTGTACGATATCTCGGAATATACCTAGACCGTAAACTCAACTGGAACCTTCATATTAATAAAAAACTGTCAGAAAGTTACACAAGATTGGGTATACTATACCCAATACTAAACAAGAAGTCCTCCTTAAAAATTAACTGTGGCACATTAATATACAAGTCTCTAATCAGACCAATATGCACCTACGGATGTAATGTATGGAGCGCTACCTCCAAAACTAACTTGAAAAAACTACAAAATAAAATTTTACGAATTATAACCAATGCAGAATGGTATATCAGGAACACACAGTTACATCGAGAAACGCATCTCCCTACTATAGAGCAGTACCTCAGTAAAGTAAGGAAAAAATTCTATACTAACCTTGATCAATGTGATGGCGCAACATACTATCATCTAGGACGACAATCCCTTCATACCAGATTAAAACGAAAGCTTCCGATTGATCTAATTGCCAGCGATAGTGATTAACCTATTCACATAAACCATAGTGTCTTATTTAAACAATAATTGTGATACAACATAATTAATCAACAAACTAATTCTCAGTGACTCAACCACAGTGACTAGTGACTCTTCCGTTATAAGCTAAATAGTGAACAATCCATGAATAGCAGAATATGCTGAACTGGCACAATTGACAATCACGAGGCATAGACTTACAGTGCCACCAACATATTATTCATAACGAAACTCCGGCGAGCCGCTGGCGAACGACTATGCATACGGGTGTTAGACTGGTTGCAACATAATTTGAATAATTAAAGAAACTATCACACGTTTTCACTCAGATATATAATCCAGTAATGATGAACTATCACCAATAACACTTTTAAGGTTCGCAAAAAATCGCAGACATTCTCAAAAAATCAGGTGGTAGAACAACGAAAGAAGTCAAATGAGTTCTTGTGCGTTGGGCTTTGCGTCCTGATCATTATGACAGTTAGTTTTCAGTTTATTTGAAACACAGAAACTGTAATTTGGCACTAATATGGTTTAGCACATGACTAAAAATTTACTTCAGAGCGATGCTAGCGCCAAACACGGAAATAGTTTCTTATTCCTTATAATCTACAACCTTAACTATTCTGGAAAGTTACAGATAACCTCTTGTGTGACACCCTATATATGGAGTAGTTAATTTCAATGCCATTTGATCTAATAGATCACCTAATAGCAAAGAATCGTTCTTTGTGTGGTTATTCAAGATTACCGTGGCTGCTAGGGCATTCTTTGTATTTATTATTTGCTTTTTCCGATTTAATGTTATTTTATGTAAGTAAAAATATTAGAACTAATTGTAGAAAATTTGCTAATGTTTTTTAAAAGAATCAAAGCAACTTAACTTAAACCTAACTGACTTTTGTTTGGTTTTTTTGTTAGATCTAAGAACACTGAACTATCTTTTCGTAAGAATGGACGTGGGGCATGGATTGCTTGATCACAATCAGCTTAATGCAACAATGAGCAGGTTACACAAACCACTAGAGAAAATTGATAAAAACGAAGTACTTAGAGACGTATATGTAAAGCAAGAGATCGTCGAAAGGACTATTGACAACATGGATTATCAAATGTTAAATATTAAGGAGGAGGAAGTGGACATAAAAGATGTTAAGGCTTCACCAAATGGAAACCTAATAGAACCATTTGTTCCAGTGGTGGGGCACGTAACAACGCATGCGGGAGATAGACCATATTCGTGTGGTATTTGCGAATATAAAGCAACTACAAAAAGTAGCTTAATTAGACATATGGGGAGACATACAGTACAAAAACCGTATTCCTGTACTATTTGCGAATATAAAACAGCTCAGAAAGTTGGCTTAGTTTACCATATGATGACACATACAGGAGTTAAACCTTATTCGTGTTCTATGTGCGATTATAAAGCAGCAAAGAAATCTACCTTATCTAGTCACCTGATGAGACATACAGGAGTAAAGCCTTACTCCTGTTCTATGTGCGAATATAAAGCAGCACAGAAAGCTAGCTTAGTTAGACATATGAAAACGCATACAGGCCAAAAACCTTATTCGTGTTCTATTTGCGAATATAAAGCAGCTAACAAATATAACTTATCTAATCACCTGATGAGACATACAGGAGTAAAGCCTTACTCCTGTTCAATGTGCGAATATAAAGCAACACAGCGACCTAGCTTAGTTAAACATATGAGGACACATACAGGCGAAAAACCTTATTCCTGTTCCATTTGCGACTATAAAGCAGCAAAGAAAGATACCTTATCTAATCACCTGATGAGACATACAGGAGTAAAGCCTTACTTCTGTTCTATATGCGAATATAAAGCAGCACAGAAAATTAACTTAGTTAGACATATGATGACACATACAGGCGAAAAATCTTTTTTGTGTTTCATTTGCGAATATAAAGCAGCAAACAAAGATAACTTATCTAATCACCTGAAAAGACATACAGGAGGAAAGCCTTACTCCTGTTCAATGTGCGAATATAAAGCAAGACAACGACCTAGCTTAGTAAAACATATGAGGACACATACAGGCGAAAAACCTTATTCCTGTTCCATTTGCGAATATAAAGCAGCAAAGAAAGATACCTTATCTAATCACTTGATGAGACATACAGGAGTAAAGCCTTACTCCTGTTCTATGTGTGAATATAAAACAATACAGAAATCTAACTTAGTTAATCATATGAGAACACATACAGGTGAAAAACCTTATCTGTGTTCTATGTGTGATTATAAAGCAGCAAAGAAAAATACCTTATCTAATCATCTGAGGACACATACAGGAGTAAAGTCTTACTCCTGTTCTGTGTGCGAATATAAAGCAACACAGCGACCTACCTTAGTTAAACATATGAGGACTCATACAGGCGAAAAACCTTATTCGTGTTCCATTTGCGAATATAAAGCAGCAAAGAAAGATAACTTATCTAATCACCTGATGAGACATACAGGAGTAAAGCCTTACTCCTGTTCTATGTGTGAATATAAAACAATACAGAAATCTAGCTTAGTTAAACATATGAGGACACACACAGGCGAAAAACCTTATTCATTTTCCGTTTGCGAATATAAAGCAGCAAGGAAAGATAACTTATCTAATCATATGAAGACACATACAGAAGATGAACCTGATTTGTATAAACAATAAAACCAGTGCAGTTAATCATATGAAGCTAAATATCGAAGCAAAACCGCAATGAAAAGCTTCTGGGTAGTAATGTGTGAAAAAATTGGCAGTATGAGCAATGTGAAAAAAACGTGCACAAATACGGTATTATCGAGTTTATATTAAAACAATTTGTTGATGTATGTAACTAGTAAGTTGCTAATGTCTTCAGTAGCATATTATGTATAAAAATACAGTAATGTATCAAATTGTTCTTTCTTTATGTAGATATAATTTAATTCAATGATAGAATTGTAATTTCGTTTTGGTCTCTCTCGTCTATTAGGCCCGTCTGCTTCTTGATAGAGTAATCGGTTAATTCCGTAAGTTTCATTCGTATTGTAAGGCTCAACCACTTGAACGATTCCGTTTTAGTAATTTGTACCTACTAGTTTTGAAATTCCTATTTTTTTTTCATGAATATGCAGTTTGATAACGAGGGCGAAGCCCGAGTTAATCAAGTAATAAATCAATGAAAAAATGAACTTTCAAAACGTGTTGTACACGTAGTTGTTTTGCATAGTGATCTCTTGGTCAAAATTTAGTCGAAAAGGACTTCGGAATTGACAACTGTCAAATTGGCATTTCAATAAAATAGTTAAAAAAAGTGGTCTTTTTTTCACGCTTTTTTCGTTTAAAAAAGTGGAACTTTCAATGCTATTTTTCGTTAAAAAAGGACGACTTTCAATATTTACAATGATGGTTTGTTATATTTTTTATACACTTCCTTGTTGGTTTTTCTTCTCCAGATTCCTTCATCTCTCATCTCTTCATAGATGTACTTTAATATCTTTCTTTAAAGCATCCACTTCCAGTGTCTTTCTCGTAATGTTCACATTTCACTATCAAAGCTCAATGCCAGCGTACTAATTGTCTTGTAAATATTCACTTCTGCTTTATGCAAAATATTTTTTGCCATTAACACTTTATTTAAGGTACCCGCACTTCTTATATCACTGGTTATTATCCTTTCAATTTGCTATCTCATCTGTTCCTGCCACTTCAACCTCGAGATATGACACTACTTCCAGTTGTTCGAAAACACTCTCCGTATCTCTTCTGAACTTTAACTGTTCCCCTATTTGCTGGTTAGTTGATCCACTTAAATCGTAAATTGATTAGCCCTCTCAATCAATGATATAGGATAAGTCATAATAAAAGCTTACTTAAAATTACAAAATTTTAAAATATATACGTGCAATAGTTAAACATCGTAAAAATACATAATTAAACAAAAGTTTACTAAGGAATTACACAAAATGTATATATAAAATGCTTAAAACTAAAACAGTGTACGACTAAGTACGTTTTTCAAAGGCTAACTTAGAAATCTACATTATATTTATTGTACTCTAACTCATTTTAAAATTTAAAAACTCTTCTAGCGTATAAAAGGCGATGTTTTTGACAATTAATGTTGAATCTTTTTTAAATGTCTTGCTGCAACACGTTTTACAACTAACAGGTAGTATGTTATAGAGGCGATGATTATGATGCTCTAACTTAAAATGACCGTAGCAAGTGCTATATTGATGGTGCTCGTTTAAAAATTTGAATTTAATAATATTAGAGGAAAATATCTAATATGTAGATACTAATAAGAGTTAAAGTACTCTGATTGATGAAAATGGTTATGCATGGCTGCTATCCCTGTACATAAAATATATTGCGAGTGGCTCTCCTTTGAATAATAAACACCCGATTTGGATTGGTGGCATTTCCGCAAAAAATTATACTGTATCTAAAAGAACTGATTCGAAGTTTAAAAAAATAAAAAGTTTTGCAAGGTTGATATCTCCAAAATGAGTAATTCTATTAAGAGCAAAGCAAAGATAGTTTTTTACAGATAATATTTATATGATCATTCCATTTTAAAGAGAAATCCAGATTGATGCCCCATAATTTAGAAACTTTAGCATTAGTAATAGTTTTATTAGATACTTCTAATATAAGGTCATGATTATATTTGAAATATGCATGTTAACTTGTTTATGATTAGAAAGCTTATAAATTTCAAAGTTCAAAATCAAATCTATCTACAAGATTTTCATCAGAATTTTCCGAAATTAATAATGTTATGTCATCAGCAAAGCAGGTTAATTTACAAGTTAAGACAGAACCTATGCCATTAATATGAAGAAGAAATAGCTGGGGCCGAAAACACTTCCTTGCGGAACCCCTATTTTAAGTGCAAGTTTTCCAGATTTTATCCCAGAAAAATTGACTAATTGTTCCCTATTCGATAAATAAGGTTTTAATAAATTATTTATTTGCCACGCAGGCTAAAAAAATTATCTTATCTAAAATGATATAATTAACGCAATCACACGTTCTAGAGAGGTCCACAAATACTGTTATTACACGCCTGCCGTTGTTTAAATTACCAGAAATGTTTTCATTAGTTATACAGCAAGAACGAGACATACCGATAATTTTGCACACGCCAAGGGTCGAGTTCTCTAAAAGCAACTAGCACGATCATTACACAAAACCCGTATACAAATTATGATTTAAAATCGACCAAATAAGTAAAAAAACTCAAGTTGCTTGTTTCTTGCATTTCTACTTCTAATTATGACACCATCCCTAGGCTGCTTATTAGGTAATCAGTTCCTGATTGGCCGGTTTTCAAAAAATGTATGGTTTTCATTGGATGATATTATTCATGTGACACTTTAGTGTAATAATCTAATAAACTTATAAGGGCAGCCTTAGTAGAGTGCTCTTTTCTAAAGCCATGTTGATTTTTGGAAAGTAGGTACCTACACGATGTTTCTACAAAACATTTAATTTACGAGACGACATTTCCTTTTCAATTATTTTGAAGAACATAACAATGTTATCAGTCAAAAAACACCCGGATCTCCTTTTTTATAAAGTGGAATGACATTCGCAGTGTTTAGTACATCTGGAAAGCATATTTGATTAAAACAGTCATTTATTAAATGTAATAAACGAGTTTTTATAAACATTGCACATTTTTTAATGAGAATCGTAGAAATACCATCAATATCACAAGTTGTTTTTGAGTTTAGTGATGTAATAGTTGAAATTAGTTCACTCTCATCTACGCCATGCAAAAACAAAGTTTTGTTAATGTACAAGTTATTTGTTACAAAAGATTTTGGATATCCGGTTTGATCTAATTCTGATTTCATCTTCACCGGTATACTAATAAAATATTAAACTCCTCGACTATATTGATATTAAGATTATTTACCTTACTGCTAATTTAAGAGCTTTGGCTGTTACTCAAATCTAAATTTTCATTTATAATTTTCCAAGTTATTTTAGTTTTGTTAGAGGATTTTTTAATTCTATCAGCAAAGCATTTCTCTTTTACCCAGCTTAAAACCTGTGTCTAAGTTTTTTACTTCTCTCGTCTAAAAGACGAAGGAAGTATTGTAATCACGAAAAAATCACCTTCCAAGATTTTTCCTGATCTTCACGTTTCTGGATCCCTACATGAGGAAAAACAGGTTTTCTCAATTCCGTCTGTCCGCCAGTCTGTCTGTTGGCGGTATAACTTAAAAACTATTTGTTGTAAGAAGACGATATTTTGCATGCATATTATTTGTCTACCTGGCATTAAACCGAGAAAATTTCGGAGAAATGTGGACACGTAAGCGCATTAAAAAAATTAAAAAAGTAATCATTTGCACATGGTTCAGGCTTTATCATTGGTAAAATGAGAAATAACAGATACAGGGTTAACATCATAAATGGGACAGAATAGTATTGTCTTTATAACGCAGCAGAAATTCGCCCAATTCGCGCATGCCAGTGGCTCAGTTATTTTAGCGGCGAACAAGAAACTGGCCTCGAAATATTCGCCTGGGAGAGCGGGCCGAATCCCAGATGACTATATTTTTAATTATATCGTTGAAAAGAAGAAGGAATTATTTATTTGCAGAAGTAAAAAGTAATAATTTGCACATAGCTTAGATTTTATCATTGGCGAAAATGAGACCTAACAGTTTTGGGTAAACTTCACAAATGAGACAGAATAGTAGGGCGTCTTTACAACCCAAAAGAAACTCGTCCAATTCGAGCACGCCCGTGGCTCAATTATTCTAGCGACGGACAAAAAACTTTCCTCGAAATATTCGCCTGGGAGCGCGGAGTTCGAATCTCAGTGGACTTTATTTTTTTTATTTGCAAATCGTTCCAATTCGTGCTAGGGAAGTTCCGTGGAAACCAATTTACAGATTTTTTGTAATTGTAAAATTCTATGGTAGGTAAACCAATGTTTTTAAGTTTAAATATTTGTTTTAAATTTGCAGCTGAAATTTTCAACCCTCTTATAGTCCATGGTTTAGTAAGTATTTAATGTCGTTTTAAAGAGGTCGTAAAAGATATATAGTCCAGTCATTAGTCACATAATGATAGTGTTTTGGTGCAAAAGGTTGAGTAGTTCTGAAACTTGGTAGGAGTGCAGACTTGGAGGTCTTTAATATGCACCTAATTTTGAGGCCTTATGCAACCGCCGCTCGCGCCGCCATCTTAAAAAAATGGCTGCCAACATCATTTTCTGGCATATAATTTGGTTCCTGTAAATTTTAGAAAAAAAAATTCCGAAGAAAAGTTGAAGAGTATGATATTATCTACAACATTTTATTTATATATTTTTTGTCAAACTAATACTTCCCGAGTTACAGGGCCAAATAATAGAGTAAACTTTTTAAAATCTGGTAAAAGCAACATCTGCATGATTCTTTTTACCAATTATCCACAAACTAGCCTATCTAAAGTGGTTTAATCTATTTATATAACTGTTAAACACAGTGATATATAGTGTGGAAATAAAGTAATGGATAAATTCATTAACGTTATTAATATTAATTTTTATTAAAAAATCTTGAAGGGGTATAGCGATTTTAAGTACATAAACTACAATCACCTTTTTGTTGCTACGTCATTTGTTTTAAAAGTTATGACGTCATCGATTTTTTTAAATGACAACCTGTATTTTTTATTATTGATTCTGGTAGTACTTTTTATGTTGTTTTCAATGATATAAAATTTTCAATATGTTACATCTGAAAAATCGAGAAAACTGGTCTTACAGTTTAAATATTTGTAATAATTAACTTCCATTAGGTAAGTGATTTTAATTTTTCCTTCGTATTTCGTGCTTATCGAATATGCAAGCACGGCTGGTCCTCTCGCTCGCAGGTGGCCGGCGATAATTTGAGTTGGAATTTCCGTGAGGCTCGAAGAACTGGGATTTCGATTTGAACTGTTCACCCGAAAACGTTAGGGAGGCTCGTTAAGTTATTTTGAGGAGATATATTAGTGCCAAAATTTGGGATTTACTTCGCAATAACATATTTATATTGTGGCAATTTGGAATACTTTGGAGAGTTTTATTCGCAATATAAGGTACAGTTTCCACTGGATTTAGTTACATTGCTAAACTAATCAATTTGGGAGAACGAGAATAAATCCGAATATCGTAATTAACCAAGAAGCCGCTCAACAACTTAGGCTTTTCTCTTCGTTTTTGGTCTTGCATCCATTTTGTCAAGCTTGTATTAACTAGCTTCGCATTCTGCCCATCCGTTCGTTTGTGTGGTCTGCTCGATGGTTCCTTGATTCATTTGCTGCCATAAGATTGCATGACGTCCTGCTGAAGGACATATATGGCTGTAAGTAGTTGTAAATCGGAAGGCTGAAAGGCTAACAAGATCTCGATCTACCTTGGTCACTGCAGTATTGCAGCCCTCAAGTTCTGCTGCCGATTTTGCCAATTAATAATCTTGCAACTGGATCGTCCCTAAACTGGAGATAAGGTCAGGTTAGGTCTCTTAGTATTTTATCATCGGTTCGAATTATTTGACGAGGACGTGCTCCGAGATAGGAGCGTATTACGTAGTGATTAGTAAAACAGTGCAAATTTACATTTAGAATTGCCTATCAGAATAGTTATCGTGCTGATATCTTTGTGGATTACATTAATTTACTTTTATAATTGTAAAACCGATTTGCTCGATCCAGGGTTAGTTATATTATTATTTGGCTCATAATTTGCGTGAATTATCGTTTACTTGAGTTGTCTATTAGGTTAGCTTATAATCGTTTAATCAAGATCAACCGCAGAACCGCGTACCGTAACCGAATCGTGATCAAGAGTCGCATCCCACCCAGCGGTATATTTTAAAACTGCTCTTGTTTGCAGGATATGTAATTAGGCTAACCATTTTGCCTAAGATTATCGCGTAGCTAATAGAGCTCGACAACGTCGATCCAAAACTGTTAAGTTAAATCATTAAATTGTTGCTAACAAATACGTTGGTATAAAGGTATTCCCTGTACATTAATTTTCATTATTGTAACTTGCCACGAGCTGTTGGTTTGTCTTTAAACCAACTGTATATATATTAAAGATTTATTTATATGTTCATATATGTTGGGATATTTATATGACTATTTGTTTATATTTCTTGTAGCGAATATGTTATTTCTCTATAGTTCAATTTAATTAGGTCTGCTGCCCTTATTGCGATTTGGGATTGGCGTTGAGGGTATGAGAATAAATGGTTTTGCGGCATTTAGTTGGTTTTATTCTGGTTCTGTTAGCTTGTGCATTTTGGTATCCGGTGCATCAGTAACTCGAGGCTCGAAAATGAAGGTTTAGGATCCTGGCACCCATGATTTTCCAGATGGTCCAAAAAAGGAAAATCTACAATAACATACGACCCAAGCTAAGCTCAGCCGAGCCTATTTATGTTGCCATCAACTAACCATAATTGTCAACTTTTGTATAAGGATCCGTGACATAAATTTTGGCGCCCAACGTGGGGCCCCGAAGCAGTTATTCCTTAGCAGTTGCCTTATTGCAATTACCTTGCTTTACGTTTTTTTTGTTCTTTATTCTCTTACAGCTTCCTGCCAATTCGAAGAATAAGATCTTCGCTGGAGTTGCAATATTTTAGCATATACTTTTTATTTATTTATCTTGTAGATACTTGGCTATTTTTGTGTGTTCTTTGATTGTATAGTATTGGTATTGATTACTTTATTGGGTAGTTGTTTTGTCAGTTTAGTAGATAACATTTAGATTAATAGACTATTGGTAGATAAACTTGATTACGAACTACGTATTCGCGGAATAGTTGTTCAAGGCAATGTGCACAACAAGCGTAAGTTACTTAGGACTTGTTTTAACCTCAAGACTACGACAAATGCTAATTTTCCCAATGTGGAGATGGACGTGGACGAAGAGTTAGGTATATGTCAAGCAAAACGGAACTTGTTTGAAGCTGAAATACCAACATTCGAGGATGGAGTCTCCGCGAACAATTATAAGCGGATTCGCACGAGGCTGCTACATTTACATGGACGTTTAAAACGCATCCAGAGCAACGATAGAGTCACCCTCACTAAAAGAAATGTATTGGTGAATAAGTACCTCATGCTTTTGTACGATTTGGAATCAAAAATCGTTAATGCAGCTCCACATGCAACCGAAGACGCAAACTTAATTGAACTAGAACCCGTTAGCGTGAACAACAGTACTCTGTTCCTTCCGTTCCTTTGCACCCGGCTACTGTTCGTCGCTCGTCAATGTTCAGTAGCACTATGCTACCTCAAACTACATCATCCCTGACTTCTAATCATCTTGCTATTAATAAATAGAACATCCGCTATGATGGAGAAGCTGGACTATGCGATTCTCTAGAAAGACTAGACAAAGTAAGAAATGCCGAGGTGTCACCAAACAACAATTATATACGGCTGCCGTCGAACTGTTTACTGGACACGCTTTAATCTGGTATCGTTTCTTTCGAAATTTAGTTAGTAATTGGGACGAGTTGGTGATTCGATTGAAAGAAGCATTCTTACCTTGTGACTACGAAGAAGGTCTTTGGGAAGAGATCAGATGTCTTTTCAAGGAACTGAAGAACCCGTAGCAGTTTATATAACCGTCATGGAAAATTTAGTTAGGCGATTACCCACTTCCCCAACGGAAGCCACTCGTTTCAACTGAATTCGAAGAAATTTACAACCGTTTCTTCAAACTCAATTGGCTTTACAGGCTACCAAATCAATAGAAGAGTTGACCTGTATATGTAAATCGATCGAAGACGCATATATCCGCTCGAGTAGATTTCGTCAACCTCCTTCATGTACCTATCATACTTTAGAGCCAGGTCTCGCTTATCAGAAATCCAACAAGTCCTACTGCTTAGCTGTTATTGATTCGAATTTTTCCAGAAACGAATCCAGTTCCCATAATGAAGAATTTCCGTCGTCTGCTGTTTCTGCTGTTGCTACCCTCACTTGCTGGAATTGTCAAAAGGTCGGCCATACTGTACGTAATTCCTCCGAATCGAAGCGGTTACTATGCTACCGTTGCGGTAAACACGGATTTACTTCCAGGAATTGTCCAGATTGTAGCAATTCGGAAAACTTGTGTCGGAGAAACTGACCGGTCGTAAGGTTGTCTCCGCTGCTTATTTAACGACCAAATCAACTTTATCTACGAATGATCGACAAAAGATTCTTTTAGATTACGTACTTTGTCACTCTCAAGGTGATCAGCGTCCTTATTTGGAAGTTACTGTATTAGGTTATAAGATTTTAGGTTTATTGAATTCGGGAGCCAATCACACGATAGTTGGAGGTTTAGGTTTGAAAATTTTAAACGACCTAGGTGTGAAATTGCATTTTCAGGAATCGAGATGTACCATGGCCTATGGTCAGCAATGTTCTGGTATAGGTTTTATTTCGACACCCATGGTTCTTGAAGGAAAGGTTTAAATTTTAGACGTTTTGGTAATTCTCAATATCCCTCAAACTTTAATATTTGGTGTAGATTTTTGGTTAACCATGGACATTATACCAGACCTGAGGCAAAATATTTGGCAGTTTTCATCAGAACAACCGCAACATAGCGTTTCTAGTATACAAAATGAGAAATCATTGACTCCAGAGCAGAAGAGTAGGTTAATTAATCAGCGATATTATCCGGTCTCGCCGTATAAACAAAGGATAATAGACGCCGAATTAGAAAACATGCTTCAACTATATGTTATCGAACCGTAGAAAAGTGCGTGGTCTTCTCCCGTGTGTTTAGTTCGAAAGAAAGACGATTCTTACAGATTTTGTATAGATTTTAGGCAACTTAATGCTGTCACTAAAAAGGATGCCTATCCCTTGCCAGATGTATCTGCTATACTGGATAAACTGCGGGATGGTAATTTTTAATCAGTTTGGATATTAAATCAGCATATTGGCAAGTACCGCTTTCGCCATCTTCTAGAGAATGTACAGCTCTTATTGCCTCTGGTCGCGGTTTGTATCATTTTAAGAGAATGCCATTCGGTGTGTCAAACGCTGGTGCCGTTTGGCAGAGGATTATCGACACCGCTCTAGGCGCCGAATTACAGCTGTCAGTCATGGTTTACCTCGATGATATTATCATTGTATCGCAAGATTTTGAAAACCATTTTCGAACTTTGGAAACGGTTCTAGATCGTCTGAGTCAAGCTAAGCTTATTGTGAACGTTGATAAGTGTCATTCCCAATTAAAGTATCTGGGTTATGTTGTTGATCGATATGGGTTACGCCCTGATCCCGAAAAGGTGGAAGTAATTTTGAAAATAGTATTACAGCAGAACGTTGCAGAAGTAGGAAGATTTATAGCAATGGCTTCGTGGTACCGCCGCTTCGTACCCAATTTCGCCTCTATCATCACGCCGATAACTAATTTAATGAAGAAAAATGTACGTTGGAATTGGTCCCCGGAGTGTAACAAGGCTTTCACGAAGATTAAGGAGCAGCTTGTTACAGCACCTGTTCTTAGCTGTCCAGATTTGATCGTCCGTTTATTCTTCAAACAGATGAATCGGAGCAGTTCTTATCCAGAAGCACGAAGAAGTTGAGAAAGTCATTTGTTTCCTATCCCGTAGTCTCACACGCCAGGAACGCAACTTTTCTACCACTGAACGAGAATGTTTGGCAGTAATATGGGCGGTTGAAAAACTCCGACATTACTTAGAAGGAGTGCGTTTTACTGTAGTTACCGACCATCATAGTTTACTGTGGCTTAATCGCCTTAAAGACCCACAAGACAGATTAGCTAGATGGGCACTTCGTCTACAACCCTACGATTTCGATATGATCCATAGAAAAGGTAGAGAACACGTGGTACCAGATTTTCTTTCTAGATCCGTGCCCGTTTCTGTTGACACCGTTCAAGTCGACGACGAAGATCAACCTCACTTTAACGACCGGTGGTATATGAAGATGGTTCAAAATGTTTTAACGAACCCAGAAGCATATCCGTCTTGGAGACTCGATAACGGAATTCTCTTCAAATATATCAAGTGCAAAATACCTGAATTAAGTCAAGAGTCTGACTATTGGAAACGTGTTATTCCAAAAGACGAAAGGTCTGAATTACTTCGGCGCTGCCATGATCACCCTACTTCGGGACACATTGGTATCTACAAAACATTTTGGAAAATCCGAGGCAAATATTACTAGCCACAGATGAGAGCTGATGTGATACGAAATGTGAAGTCATGCAGGATTTGTGCTGAACAGAAACCGGAACAAAAAGCTCCTGCAGGATTAATGGGAACCCGACCTCCCGTCACTGAACCGTGGCAATTAATTAGTCTAGATTTTATAGGCCCGTTACCTAGGTCAACCCAAAGGTATACTCATATATTGGCTGTAACTGATTATTTCAGCAAATATGTAGCGACTAGCTGAAACCCGTGGCATATGCCGCATTTAAAATGTACAACAAATGTAATAACTTTTGTTGCACTAAAGACAGTTTTAAAAGCACGCTAGAGATTGGCAGTAAGGAAAAGTTCCAAAAAATATATTTTTAAATGGAAAGTCTCTGGAAAGGAAACGCTCGTCTCTGGAAGGCGTCCTAATTAATACGACGTTGTTGGATGCAGTAAAAAAATCAGGAAAGAATTAATACTCTTATGAGATTATATGTGAGAATTATTTGTGCCACCGAAATAATTTTCAGCTGCTTGCAATCTGTGTTTCTTTTCAGGTTTAAGCCGTTGAGGCGTTGAGCGTCATAAAAATATAAATGCGGTAACTCAAGTCTCCAGTTACGCCGTTACTGTTATTGTTAAATAACTCGATTAATTATTATTTCTTTGTCATTTTAAACTGGCATTATTATTATTATCTCTATAATAGCAACCATAAGTAACTGTTTATAATGTTTATATGCTAGCGAGTTGTTCTTAAATCGCTAGTGAATTAATAGTAGATTGTTCTACAAGTTAAGAAAAGTGAGAGTTTTCCGGCGAATGTAAAAGTTTTACGTGAGCATGGAGGAATAACTTTTCCAATGTGTTGAACATGCAATGTTTCCGTGTAATTGACAAAAATATATTTTTAAATAATTTTGGTCAAAGTATGGAAGCGTAATGTTTACTGTACTGTATAAATACAGAGTCCGGCAACGAAGCGGGGGTGGAAGATATTTCTAAAACGATGAGAGTTACATAAATATTGTGTACATAAAAGTTGTAGGTACAAAAGTGGTGCACATTACTAAAATAGTTTTGATTATACAGGGTGTCGCAAAAAAGTATGGCGAATCAAACTTCCTTTTTTTTAAATAGAATGCCCTATATTTGGGTAGCTTAAAAGTTTTGTATTGAAATACTCATCATTTTCAGATCAAGTTGTATGGGTCTAACGTCAACTCTTTTGGAGATATTAACGATTTTATGCAAAAAAATGCTGAACTTCAAGGCGACTGCTTTAAGCGACAGAAAACAATTGAATGAAGGAAAACGTTACCAAAAAATTATGATTTTTGTAAACTATCTTTCAAGTGTAAAATGGTGAATCTGGGTATTAATGTTATATAGGGTGCTCAATATTTGCAAATTTAATAATTTCGATTATTTTTCAAATGGAGCGCCCTGTATATTTTTGTATTTTTGAAGAGCCCTTTTAATGAGCTTTCTTTTGATATGTTACTTCATACTTCTAAGTTCAACTGTTTTTCAGATATGCCTGTTTGAACATAAAAACAATTTAAACCCCTTAAGATGCTTTATTTCAAGGGATAAAAACAAACGCCCTTAAAATAGTGATTTAAACGCATGATTTCTCTAAAAATAAAAGCACAAAATCCAGGTTTAGAAAATATAAATTCAGTCAGTGTTGATACAGGAAATTATAAACACGAAAAAAAACGATAAATGCAGGAATAAATTAATTCCACGGTCAAATTAAATCAGATAAAAAAAAAGCCAATACACCAAAAGCTTATAGGTAATTACACTAAATGTTCAAATAGTTTTCCTTTCCTGCTCTGAGTATTAAAGCTGTACAGAGAATTCATAATCTGCAAATATAATTAGTTTGATTTATTTAAATGGAACACCCTGTATATCCCTGTATTTTTAAAAAGTACTTTTAATGAGCTATCTTCTTCCACTTCATTTCCTATCTCAAAATTCGGTCGTATTGGTTATTTCTAGTTTTGAGTTCTGGTTCAATTTTTGTATTTTAAGCTTGGTTTTATCTTTTGTTTGAAGAATTCAAGTGTTTAAATCATTATTTTAAAGGCGTTTGTTTTTTATCCCTTGAAATAAAGCATCTTAAGGGGTTTAAATTGTTTTTTATGTTTAAACTCGCATATCTGAAAAACAGTTGGAACTTAAGAGGTATGAAGTAACATATCAAAAGAAAGTTCATTAAAAGAGCTCTTCAGAAATACAAAAATATATAGGGCGTTCCATTTGAAAAAAAATCGAAATTAAATTTGCAAATATTGAGCACTCTGTATAACATTAATACCCAGATCCACCATTTTACACTTGAAAGATAGTTTACAAAAATCATAATTTTTTGGTAACGTTTTCCTTCATTCAATTGTTTTCTGTCGCTTACAGCAGCCGCCTGAAGTTCCGCAATTTTTTGCATAAAATTTTTAATATCTCCAAAACAGTTGACGTTAGACCCATATAACTTTATATGAAAATGAAGAGTATTTCAATACAAAACTTTTAAGCTACCTAATTATACGGCATTCTATTTAAAAAAAGGTAACTTTGATCCGCCACACTTTTTTGAGACACCCTGTATAATCAAAACTATTTTAGTAATATGCACCACCTTAGTACCTACAACTTTTATATACACAATATTTATGCAACTCTCATAGTTTTAGATATATCTTCCACCCCCGCTTCGTTGCCGGACCCTGTATAAATTAACCATTATACATTACTAGCTGAAACCCGCGGCATATGCCGCATTTAAAATGTACGACAAATGTAATAACTTTTGTTGCACTAAAGAAAGTTTTAAAAGCACGCTAGAGATTACGCCGTTACTGTTATTGTTAAATAACTTGATTAATTATTATTTCTTTGTCATTTTAAACTGGCATTATTATTATTATCTCTATAATAGCAATCATAAGTAACTGTTTATAATGTTTATATGCTAGCGAGTTGTTCTTAAATCGCTAGTGAATTAATAGGAACAAGAGATCAATTAAAAAACCAATTAGGGTAGGCTGTGATATATGTTATACGTTTGGCAGTACTGAAGTGTATTGTCAGTCTATGTCAAATTCGAAATTTGCAGGTTATATTTTATGTCAGTCTGTGTCAAACAACAAACAAAACCTAACCTACTAATCTCGAATTTGACATAGACTGACAATACACTTCAGTACTGCCAAACGTATAACACATATCACAGCCTACCCTAATTGGCTTTTTTATTGACCTCTTGTTAGATTGTTCTACAAGTTAAGAAAAGTGAAAGTTTTCCAGCGAATGTAAAAGTTTTACGTGAGCATGGAAGAATCACTTTTCCAATGTGTTGAACATGCAATTTTTCCGTGTAGTTGACAAAAATATCTTTTTAAATAATTTTCGTTAAAGTATGGAAGCGCAATGTTTACTGTACTGTATAAATACAGAGTCCGGCAACGAAGCAGGGGTGGAAGATATTTCTAAAACTATGAGAGTTACATGAATATTGTGTATATAAAAGTTGGAGGTACAAAAGTGGTGCACATTCTTAAAATATTTTTGATTATACAGGGTGTCGCAAAAAAGTATGGCAAATCAAACTTACTTTTTTTTAAATAGAATGCCCTATATTTGGGTAGCTTAAAAGTTTTGTATTCAAATACTCATCACTTTCATATAAAGTTGTAAGGGTCTAAATTCAACTGTTTTGGAGATATTAACGATTTTATGCAAAAAATGCTGAACTTCAGGCGACTGCTGTAAGCGACAGAAAACAATTGAATGAAGGAGAACGTTACCAAAAAATTATGATTTTTGTAAACTATCTTTCAAGTGTAAAATGGTGGATCTGGGTATTAATGTTATATAGGGTGCTCAATATTTGCAAATTTAATAATTTCGATTTTTTTTTCAAATGGAACGCCCTGTATATTTTTGTATTTTTGAAGAGACCTTTTAATGAGCTTTCTTTTGATATGTTACTTCATACTTCTAAGTTCAACTGTTTTTCAGATATGTGTGTTTGAACATAATAGTATATTACATACCGAGGTGGGAAGTGTTTCATTACTGTCGAGAGATTAGGTCGTTTACCGAGACGCGTAGCGTCGAGGTTAACTTTATCTCGAGACAGGGATGAAACTTTCCACCGTGGTATGTATACTATTTTATTTGCAATCATCTAATTTTAAAAATAACTACAATTGATTCTGAATAATAGATATCTTGATGTAGCTAACATTTTTGTTACCATGAAAACAACCCACTCAATGTTTTGTTACCATGGAAACACCCCACTCTTGAGGTATGTAATATTTTTCGGGGTATGTAATAATTTCCTGGCTAGTTTCAAGTAATCATCTAGTTCCCAGCTGTTGTCATGTCATGAAATTGACACATTACAATGTGATTGCGAATAAAAACAATTTAAACCCCTTAAGATGCTTTATTTCAAGGGATAAAATTAACGCCCTTAAAATAGTGATTTAAACGCATGATCTCTCTAAAAATAAAAGCACAAAACCAGGTTTAGAAAATATAAATTCAGTCAGTGTTGATACAGGAAATTATAAACACGAAAAAAAACGATAAATGCAGGAATAAATTATTTCCACGGTCAAATTAAATCAGATTAAAAAAAAACAAAAGTTAATACACCAAAATCTTTTACTTAATTACACTAAATGTTCAAATAGTTCTCCTTTCCTGCTCTGAGTATTAAAGCTGTACAGAGAATTCATAATCTGCAAATATAATTAGTTTGATTTATTTAAATGGAACACCCTGTATTTTTAAAAAGTACTTTTAATGAGCTTTCTTCTTCCACTTCATTTCCTATCTCAACATTCGGTCGATTTTCAGATTTAATTTTCTCCTGCTTTTTTTCGCTTTTTTCGTATTGGTTATTTCTAGTTTTGAGTTCTGGTTCAATTTTTGTATTTTAAGCTTGGTTTTATCTTTTGTTTGAAGAATTCAAGTGTTTAAATCATTATTTTAAAGGCGTTTGTTTTTTATCCCTTGAAGTAAAGCATCTTAAGGGGTTTAACTTGTTTTTTATGTTTAAACTCGCATATCTGAAAAACAGTTGGAACTTAAGAGGTATGAAGTAGCATATCAAAAGAAAGATCATTAAAAGAGCTCTTCAGAAATACAAAAATATATAGGGCGTTCCATAGGCCTTCTGGCCTGTAGTGCTGTTATATATATAGGGCGTTCCATTTGAAAAAAAATCAAAATTAAATTTGCAAATATTGAGCACTCTGTATAACATTAATACCCAGATCCACCATTTTACACTTGAAAGATAGTTTACAAAAATCATAATTTTATAGTAACGTTTTCCTTCATTCAATTGTTTTCTGTCGCTTACAGCAGCCGCCTGAAGTTCAGGAATTTTTTGCATAAAATTGTTAATATCTCCAAAACAGTTGACGTTAGACCTATACAACTTGATATGAAAATGAAGAGTATTTCAATACAAAACTTTTAAGCTACCTAAATATACGGCATTCTATTTAAAAAAAGTAAGTTTGACCCGCCACACTTTTTTGAGACACCCTGTATAATCAAAACTATTTTAGAAATGTGCACCACCTTAGTACCTACAACTTTTATATACGCAATATTTATGCAACTCTCATAGTTTTAGAAATATCTTCCACCCCCGCTTTGTTGCCGGACCCTGTATAAATTAACCATTATACATTATAGAATAGAGCTTACTTGAAAATGGATGAATCTGTTATTAATTCATTTAGTTCATTTTTAGGTGAAATCAATATGATTTTGAGCAGTTATGAAAAGTATCAAAAAGTCACTTTTTTAATGTCACCAATGGCAATGTGAAAAAATAATACATTATAAGAAGAAGAAAAGCATAATTTTTCCCAAGATGTGAGTTTGCAGCTCAAGGGCGATGCCGAGCACAAATACACAGAGGGAAAAATGGTGTTCTGCCCTGCCGTGTATATACAATTTTTTCAACCGCCAGGATCAGAACCATAAGAAACGTATGCTGTGGGTGATTGGGTGAAAAGAATGGTCCAATAATGTAGGTACCTAATATGCCTGCCCAAATATTTAGCGCAAACCGTTGCTGGAAACCTCTTATGCGAAATACATTGGGGTTTTCAACTGCCCAGTAATGATTGTTGTGCTTGTTAAATAAGTACCCCTCAAGTAAAAGCTGCTTCCTCCATCCATAATACTTTTTTTGTAAAATCTTCATCTGCTTCAATTTGCTGTAGCAGCCACTGGCTAAAATTTGTTCTTTGCAGAAAGTGGTTTTCTTGTAGAGCATGAACTTTTGAATAATGAAAAGTGTGATAATTGTCCCCTTTTAAAATTCTATTCACTAAACTGCAATTTATACCAAGCTCTTGGGCGATTCCATGTTTGCTCATACCTGGTTGATTTTCCACGACTGCAACAACTTGATCTTCTAATTGAGCAGTCCTGGTTGTTCGTGGTCGCCCATGGTGGTTGTAATTTAATTCAACACGACCAGTTTCCCGCATACGTTGCTCAAGCCGCTGAAAAACATATTTATCGGGATGACGACGATTGGGATAACGCAACGAATATTCTAGAGCAGCATTTCTTAAGTTTCCATTGCATTCACCAAGAATGAGGTACATGTCACAATATTCGTTATTACTAAACATTACAAATGATCTTTAAATTTTGACATTAAAGTGACATTAAATCATTGGCACAAAACACATTTGGTCAATACTTTTTGCAAATTATCAATCTGATATGTTGCCAGCTTCATTTTATTTCATATTTTAATAATTTTTGAAACATTTAAAACATTGTATTTAAAAACTCTAGCAACTTTTGGCAAAATAAATTTATTTTTACAAGATTATACTGGGTTTGCAATATTTTGAATATAGAAATTTATAAAATATAGTTCAGCTTGTCATTTTCAATCTGCCCACTTTGAACCCCCATATCTTATCATTTATATATATTTTTTGTATTTAACGTACGAATATAACCAGGTACCTAAATAGCAAATCTAAACCTTAAAATTGTTCTTTGTACAGGATTTCGTATGAAACTTGATGGAAAGCACTCGTGAAAGGTATCGGTAGTTCAACAGCTGTATCCACATGATTTTGGACAACGGATTCAATATTGTCAATGGTTTATGGTCCTTAACTTTTAGACTGCACATTTATGTTGAAACCAGTTTGCACCCGCTCAAAGTTGGAGTATGGGCAACTATGTCACAAAGGCGAATTATTGGCCCAATTTTTTTCCACGATACAATAAATGCAAAAAGATGTAATAATATTTGACAACTATTTACAAAGTATTCAAACACATTTCTTAATTGGAAGTATTTACTTTGGTTCTTATTATTAACTATCATTATTTTAAATAAATTGAGCAATTTAATTAATTCTCAATTTTATTGCAATTTGTCATCTCAATCTTATCTCCTGTAGAGAACTATCATTCAACAGCAAGCCGGGATCGCCTAACTGACACATTGTTGATGCAATGAAACCAGAATTTGTTGAATTACTTAACCTTTCAGTAGTTGTCATTTTAGAATATATTATACAGTGTGTCTCACCGACTATGAGATATAGCAAAATTAACATTGGGAATTTACGTAAGGATCAACTATTGCTTTGGCCGGATCGAGAATTGTGATTGGTCAGAAGTGAAACAATCATTGAATTATTTTGTTGTCACAACTGTGCTTTCGTTTATAATTGTGGGTAACTTTAAAATTTTCCCAATACAAATTTTATTAATATTCATTGGACTGTAAAATATTCCTGTTGTTATCAAAACTGCTGTCTGTTGGTATGCCTAGAATTCGTTCACTAATCTTACTTTCTCATTTTTATGCGCGCGCAGTAAATTTGGCACTGTCAAATTTGCGTGTGTAACTTTCCATAAATAAAGAAAAGAGATAACTTTCGCCTTATTTGTTTACATTTTATTTAAAATCAGCCATTTTCAAGAATAACACCACACTTGGCGAATTTATTTGGTAAGAATTCATATTGCTATATTTTATTTTTTAATAATTGTAGCACGACCTTGCTACTTTTAGGTTAAGCTGAAAAAATGGTTTTCTCTGATGAAGGCAATAAGTTTATCGTAGAGGCTGATTTTTATTCTGGAGAACGTGATGAAAATTGTGTTTGGATATATTTATCTCAATCTTGTTATCAACAATTTGAAAAACAGTTCTCTAACATCGTAGTGCCACGTTCCGTAGAACATGTAAAAACGGCAAATGTAGAGGGACACCACTTAATCTGCGGTCACTGAAGACATCTTGCAAGATATTTAAGATCGAATAACCACGAGTCCTAATAAATCTTTAACACATTTGTCAGCTCAAACAGGTAAATTGACATGCAATGGTGTTCTTTAATAATTAAATTATTGTACATTAATTTTTTGTAGGCGTTTTGTACAGATCCTGTCCTGTTAAAAAGATGTGCAAAAAATGCTGCATATTATGCACCATTAGATGTTCCGCTACACACGAGCTGTTGTGATTGCAGTAAATACCATCACACCAAGAATATTGGCCAATGTGTTTAACGATAAAACGTAGGGTTAACATGTATTTAGAACATGATCGAAGGCAATTTGAGAAATTTCTGTGAAAAATAATTATGTAACTGCTGAAATGATTAGTTTACTAACAAATTTACATGTTTTTTTAAATGTTACTTGAATACGTATGCTATTGTAATTAAGCAGGGTGCCTGACGTGTAGTAAACGGACACACAAGAGAGGTTAAGTATTTATGTATAACTGTAAACAATGTATTTTATAATAAAAAGTTTTGTCTTGTATTCTGTGGTTTTGTTCAAGAAAAAATTGTTAATTTAAAATAAGATAAACAATGGTATATCCAAAAACTATTTTTAAAATAAAATAATGGAAAGAAATTACAAATATGTTTTACGAATTTTATAACAAAACAGATTTAACTAATTAATTAAATGCTCAAATGTGTTTCCATTCACTACTAAACAGTGACTTAGTCTGTCGTAAAAGTTGTAACGTACATTATTTAACATTTGAGGCGTTATATTAAAATATGCTTCTGTAATAGTCTTTAAGGAAATCTAAATTTGCATGTCGTCGCGAGCTATAAATTTTTGACACATCCAGTTTCTCGGAATGGTTTTACAATTCACGCTACTGTGTCCTTGGAAGGAATTGGCCGATCATTGTAGTACACACTAACAAGATCTGAAGTTCTTCTTAAGCTGTTACCGGCTAAATTCCAAGAAACTATTTGGATTTTTTCGTCTGTAGTGTAAACATTCATTGTAGGTAAATGTATCACTTATTATAAATGTTCAACTACGTGGATAACTTTAAAATTGTTTGATTTTATTATTCTAAACAAATTTGCTTAAATAGCTCAAATAACTTTGATTAGGTATTTGACAAAATTAATATTTTCTTTTGTTTTGCCTAATTAAACAGCATCCATAGATCATAGCCCTAGTTGATCCTTATATACTTTTCCAATGTTAATTTTGCTATGTCTCATAGTCGGTGAGACACACTGTATATACAGAGTGTCTCGCGAAGTTACCCCTGCACTTAAGAAGCATGTTCTTGAGATCATTTCAAGCAAAAAAGTTCATATAAACATGTGTCCTATTCTCAGTAACTACTCATTCTGCCATCAAAAGCAAGAAGGCGGTATCTACAAAAAACGCGTTTTGTGATAAATGGCGAAACGTAACTTATTGATATTTCATCACCATGCGGTACATAACCGTGGATTTTTTGTATTATAAGTATGAATTTAGTTGTGTTTTATATAAAAAGAAACAATATTCACCATTTATATCAAAAATAAAGAAATTGTAGCGAAAAAATGTAGATACCGCCTTTTAACTTTAAATTGCAACAATCGACCGAACACTAAATACAGATTGAAAAAGCGGCATCTACTTGACAATGTATAATAGAAGACATGATACTATTAATTTAATGAAACGGCAGTTAGCCGTATCTGAACATTTGCGACCACGAAAACAGACAATAAAGGCGGAATCTAACAAAACAAAAAAAGAAGACGGCTTCTACACGCAGATACTGCTTTTCACTTTTGCATTTTGCTTATGACAGATTATAAGTAACAAAATTTCGATTTTTTTGTAGATACCGCCTTCTTGCTTATGACGGCAGTATTGAGCTATACACATTTCAAACTAAATTAATCTTAATAGTAATTTACGTTACGAGACCGGAAAGTAGTGTTTTGCAGGTCGAACCAAGTAGATTCCAAACTTGGAGAGCTCACGATTTTCTGTATTTTTTAGGCAATCTTCAAAATGTCGCTATAATAAAGGAAACAAATTGTTATTCTTCATCTCATCTTTGATCGGCATACCTGAAAATCAGCACATATGCAGGTTTATTACTGACATCGGGGTACAATGCCAACTCTTTTTACTGCAACGTTTCATGCTCTCAGAGAAAGTAGATGTCTTCCAAGCGTTAGCATTCAGGATGTTGCTGAGCAGCAGTTGTTGAATTATGTTTTCTGTATTTCTTAGGTAATCTTCAAAATGTCGCTATAATAAAGGAAACAAATTGTTATACCTCGTTAATTCTTCGTTGATCGGCATACCTGAAAATCAGCCCGTATGCAGGGTACAACGCCAACTCTGTGGTATATTTGCAGCGCAATCAAAGCAATGAACAACAATTTGCAAAAGTTTCGTAGTCAAAATAATTTATAGGTTATGTGTAAACATCAAAGTCAGAGACACATTCAATATGCTTAAAACGTAGAGCTTCAATATTTCTTTGCTTCGGCCGTTGGTTGCATTCAGTAACTCTCATTATTATTAACCAAAATTCACTTGCCTTTAAAGCTGTGTCAACAGTTTTAAAAAACACAAGTAATATGCATAATAAATAATTGTTTTCTCTGATAATATCGCTATTAAAAGTTAAGGGAAGTTTGTTTACAAAAACTCAAAAATAGAAATGGTGGAACGCAACCATAGTACTTTTAGTTGTGTAAACACGGCTTTTAGTCTTCTGCATTATTATAAGTGATAGAATAGAGCTTACTTGAAAATGGATGAATCTGTTATTAATTCATTTAGTTCATTTTTAGGTGAAATCAATATGATTTTGAGCAGTTATGAAAAGTATCGAAAAGTCACTTTTTTTAATGTCACCAATGGCAATGTGAAAAAATAATACATTATAAGAAAAAGAAAAGCATAATTTTTCCCAAGATGTGAGTTTGCAGCTCAAGGGCGATGCCAAGCACTACAAATACACAGAGGGAAAAATGGTGTTCTGCCCTGCCGTGTATATACAATTTTTTCAACCGCCACGATCAGAACCATAAGAAACATATTTTTCGACGACTGACATCGAAAGTAGATTTTTCTCACTGTCATTTGACAACAGAAAGTTGACATTTGCCGCTGAGCGTGCGTTTTCATCACTTTGCCGCTCGCCGAGCGTTTTGGGTTTCCGCGTGAACAAAATAGGTAGCCACGTCCGAATGTTTCCTTGACAATGCCCGTCATTTGTCGAAATAATCGCGTCACATGTCTAATAGACTATGCGAGTAATGTTAACTTGATTGTCAATTAATATTTGCAATAAAATGAAATATGATATTTTCCATTAATAATATGCTCAGTCGTCGAAAAAATAGTATGTATGTTTCGAGCTAAAAGTGCGTGTGCTGCTTTTGCATGATTGTTGGTTTCGGCTTTGCCTCAACCAGCAATATTCATGTGCAAGCGGCAAGAATGCACTTTCAGCTCTTAACATACAATATACTACACTCACCGGCACGAAAAACGGAGCACTTGCATTTTTTGATTAGATTTAAAATTGTATCCCTTTGTGATGTTTTATTATTACATTTATTATTATACATTTATTATACTTTTAACATTATAACATGTATAATAAATGTATAATAATAAATGTAATAATAAAACATCACAAAGGGATACAATTTTAAATCTAATCAAAAAATGCAAGTGGTCCGTTTTTCGTGCCGGTGAGTATATTTCATTACTCTAAATCAAAATTATGCTGTAATACGGATTGGGCCATAATTATATATAACACAATGAGATAACATGAACAACAAAATAGAATGCTTGAGTATGTAAGAGATGACCATACGAAAAAAAAATATTTTAGTAGGCATGTGTGGTTGACATCTGTCATAATTAAATGTACGTCAGGCCTACTCGAATATTTGCTATTATGTTTATCTCTTTCTTACTCAAGCAATACGTGTTATTTTCTTGTTCATGTTATCTTATTGCTGTTACAGTGAAATTCCTCTTCGCGGATACACGGACACCTCCCTTGGACGGACAGTTTCTCATGGTCCCGACCGACTCTCATATAATTTGCATTGTGTTAACTCCCTCTTGGACGGACATTCTCTTGAACGGACGCGGACACAAGAAAATGTTCTGTTAAACGAAAAAAAAACGAAATAAAAAATAAACGCCTTGTCTCATTTTTCTGTCGCAAGTGTCGCTGTTGCATTTCTCAATCGCGCCGCACGCCAACTTCGCTGCCTGCCTTCACTGAGGGTCTTTCCCGAGTTAACCGGAGATTCACCGACTTCAATCTTTCGGTACACGCGGGGATTCAGTATTAGTCTGACGTCTATGCGGAAAAGACACAGTGGGCGACACATTCATTGTAGAAATGGCGCCAAATATTAAAATTCTCACGCTTAAACAAAAAATTGAGATTGTTGAAGTTCACAATAGGAAAAAGTCAAGTGTAAGGAACTTATCCAAGCGTTTTGATATCGGAAAAACACAAGCTGCTGATATAATTAAACATAAAGAAAGTATTTTGTAAGGTAACAAATCCTTATCTTTTCCTTAAGTTTTAAGTTTTTTGTTTATTTTAAAAACATTTACACACACGATCATTGAAAATAAACAGGGTTATGCAACACATGTTACACATTTGAAACAACGTTTTTAGAAGGCTACTATAATCGTGTTATCCAGGTAGTACTTCATCTAATGCAGACGGTTTCATAAAAGTAGCCCGATATTGCTGAGATTTTACAAGGGGCGATAATATTGGTTGCATTGCATTTTCAATGATTCTTTGTGTACATACATATACGTTTTAAATGTCCCAATTTCTTTAATTACAGTTTTCATTAAAAACAGATTTTTTTTCGTATTTCTTTTAGGCGGACACCCCTCTTGAACGGACACTTTCAGTCGGTCCCGTTGGTGTCCGCCCAAGGAAGATTTCACTGTATACAGACAGATCAATAAAAAAACCAATTAGGGCAGGCTGTGATATGTGTTATAGGTTTGGCAGTACTGAAGTGTATTGTCAGTCTATGTCAAATTCAAGCTTTGCAGGTTAAGTTTTACGTCGGTCTGTGTCAAACAACGAACAAAACTTAACCTGCAAATCTTGATTTTGACATAGACTGACAATACACTTCAGTACTGCCAAACGTATAACACATATCACAGTCTGCCCTAATTGATTTTTTTTATTGATCTGTCTGTATATAATTGTGGCCCCATCGGTATTTAGCAGTCTTTGAACTTATTTTACGAATACCATGACAATAGATATTTTAATTTTATTTCATATTGTCCCTTGAGAGAAAATGTGTTCTTTCTGTGAAAATCATACGACACTAATTAATGACCAATAGAAAAATTAGTTCACAAGCCGTAAGCAAGACAACAACAAAATTTCTTGGAAATTTATTGTCGGTAGACCAATCTAACTGTGAGGGTTTGTGTCGTTACAATTTTCTTACTGAATCTGCATTCGAGCGTTAATTCATATCCGGAAATTATTTTTCGTGCATTCCAACAACGTCGTAATTTGCCCTCGCGTCCCGCTTGGCAAATTAATACGACGTTGTTGGAACGTACTCAAAAAAATTTCCGGAAAGAATTAATGCTCTTATGAGATTATATGTGACAATTCTTGTAACCTAAAATATGATTCACTGTTGTCTATTTGTGATCGCCAACTGTGCCTTGTATCTTAAAACAAAAGCAATTAAAACTTGTAAAGAAACTGTGACAGTAAGTACCTGAAAAAATTAATTGTGATTTTGCGTCAAATGTATTTTTCCCTCTTTATTGTTATTAGTCTTCTTCTTCTTCTTTGGTCCATTAGCTGGCGGTCCGGGCGGGACGTCCCCGCAACGAATACGCTGCTGTCGGTGCCGCTGGATCTCGAACTCCATTTACGATTCGTTTCCATTTTTGACGATTTTTGGCGACGTGTTGGGCATCGATAACCGATAATCGCTGATTCTTTAAGTTGCCCTCGATATTCTTTAGCCAGGTTTTCTTCGGTGCCGATCGCAGAATTCTCCAGTCTGCCGGACGGTCTTGCCAAAGAAGTTTACATGGCAAACGGTTATCATCCATTCGGCAGACATGTCCGAACCATCGTAGTGTCCACGTTTCCGATCCATAAAGAAGAATGGGAAGGATCAGCGTTCGGTATAAGCGTACTTTCGTTTTGATGGTAGTATTTGTTTTCTCATACGCACCATTTGAGCAAGGCGAATGTTGATGTTGCCTGCCCGATGCGGCTGTAAACGTCGGCCGTCGATGCCACTTTCTTTTCCTCAACCAGCAATCCCAAATACACTGAGCGACAAAAGTCTGGGTTTACGAATAATTTTTCCAATTTTACATACTGAAAATGGTTTCTGGCGCTTAAAATCTGATGTCGATGTTTACATATCAATAATAGTTATTTATGCATCAAGGACGAAAAATTGGCTTTTTATGGACGATGCCTGCAATTGCTGGCCGAGGCGATGGCCGAGGCATGCAATCAGGCAAGGCCATAAAAAGGAGTTTTCGTCCGAGGTGCATATTAAATTTTTCCGTCGACCGTCATAATTTGAAAAAAAATTAAAGTGAAGTCCGAATTATAAAGTTGTTGAGAACAAAAAGCGTTTACGGACGAAAAGTGTTTGCGGACGAAAAGTGTTTACGGACGAAAAGCGTTTGCGGCTGTAAAGTGCGGCCGTAAAGTGTTTGCGGACGAAAAGCATTCGCGGACGAAAAGCATTTACGGACGAAAAGTGTTTGCGGACGAAAAATTAATGGTGTCCAAAAAAGTGGCATTTTTGGTACGCAAATGCGTCCATAAAATCACATTTTATAGTGAGGTCGACGGAAGACAAATTTAGTGCTATAGTGGGCTAACTCATAACCATACAATTGTTGAAATATTGCGATTTTGTTTCTGTCGTACATTATTCAAGTTTTTGATAAAGTTTTGTTAAGAATCGGGTTGGCGTCAGGGATATGTTTACAGCATGTCAATTGTTTCCGATAACTGTCAGTATTAACTGTTAATTCTACGCCACGAGCTCTAATTACACATTCTAGACGTCTAAGCATACTGCTAATCAGTCGTGCAAGAGTTTCTTGTAGTAACCTATCCTAATGTCGGAGGCCAATTAGGGCGAGTACGAATTGTTCTTCTCAGTTGATCCCACATGTGTTCTATCTGGTTCAGGTCTTGTGAGCAGGCTGGCCAATCCAAAAGTGTAATTCCAACTTCGTTTAGATACTGCAGAGTAATGTTGGCTACGTGTGGCCGTCCATTATTTTGCATTAAACGGAAGTTGTCACCAACAAAATGACTAAACGGAACAACATATTCCTCAAGAATGTTCCTAATGTACCTATCTGCATTGAGCGCTGCTTTATCACAGATGTTAAGCTCTGTGTGAGCATCTGAAGAAATCCCTCCCCATACCATTACCGAACCTCCAAAAAAATATGAAGTTGTGGCCATAGCACAAGCAGCATAACGTTCTCCTGGTCATCTCCATACCCGTGAACGACCATCTGGAGCATCCAAAGTAAATCGAGACTCATCTGTCCATAATACGCATCTCCATTCGGGATCCCCCCAGTTGTGGTAAGTTCTAGCAAAATTTAGCCCATTCTTTAGCCATTCTTAAGCCCATTTTGAACGTTTTCTTTTTGAAACTTGTATAGCCACTTCCGCCGCCACTGCCAACGTGGTCGTAGTATCCATCACAGTTGATGAAGCGGTGATATCAGAAAAACTGAACGAAACAATCCGTTCGTGTGTGGCTGAAGTCGTTGTTCGTTTTTACTCGTACAGTTTTGCCCGTGCAGACAAAACTGCCAGAAAAGAACAACGTCTGTGGGGCCCTTAACTTATTGATATTTCATCACCATGCGGTACATAACCGTGGATTTTTTGTATTATAAGTATGAATTTAGTTGTTTTATATAAAAAGAAACAATATTCACCATTTATATCAAAAATAAAGAAATTGTAGCAAAAAAATGTAGATACCGCCTTTTGACTTTAAATTGCAACAATCGACCGAACACTAAATACAGATTGAAAAAGCGGCATCTACTTGACAATGTTGTATAATGAAAGACTTGATACTATTAATTTAATGAAACGGCAGTTGGCCGTATCTGAACATTTGCGTCCACGAAAACAGACAATAAAGGCGGTATCTAACAAAACAAAAGAAGAAGGCGGCTCCTACACGCAGATACTGCTTTTTACTTTTGCATTTTGCATTTAACGCCTTCTTGCGCTTTATAAGTAACAAAATATCTGTAGACAATTTTTTCTGAAATTTGTGATCCAATGAAATTAACTCTTTTCTAGTCATGTGGGAAAAATCAACCAATTAGATTATCCTTACATTGAAAACTACCCATGGGTTGTTATCACTTTGTGTACAGCAGTCAGTGCGGGTTGCTATGTTACGTCAAGTTTTTGACAGTTCGCAATGCAGTATTTTAAGATGTCATATTCTTTTTATAATTGCACTTCCACTAAATAAATGTAAATAAATGCTTTCAAGGGCAAAAATTGTCTAACCGAATATCCCTCGACCGCTGGCGTCAAGCTGTTCCCAAGCAACGTGCTTTCGAAACCTGCAATAAAATTATTGCGTAATTATCACTGTCCTTGGGATATTATAGCTGATAAGTACCGCCTTTTTTCATCTGAAAATCATAGTTACAGTGCAGATATCGATTTGTTACTTATCTAAAATGATTGGAATTTTGTACCAATTCCAACGATACCAATAACTCAATTTCGATTTTTTTGCAGATACCGCCTTCTTGCTTATGACGGCAGTATTGAGCTATACACATTTCAAACTAAATTAATCTTAATAGTAATATACGTTACGAGACCAGAAAGTAGTGTTTTGCAGGTCGAACCAAGTAGATTCCAAACTTGGGGAGCTCACGGTTTTCTGTATTTCTTAGGTAATCTTCAAAATGTCGCTATAATAAAGGAAACTAATTGTTATTCTTCATGTATCGGCATACCTGAAAATCAGCACGTATGCAGGTTTATTACCGACATCGTGGTACAACGCCAACTCTTTTTACTGCAACGTTTCATGCTCTCAAAGAAAGTAGATGTCTTCCAAGCGTTAGCATTCAGGATGTTGCTGAGCAGCAGTTGTTGAATTATAGCTCAATGGTTTTCTGTATTTCTTAGGTAATCTTCAAAATGTCGCTATAATAAAGGAAACAAACTTTTATTCCTCGTATAATCCTTCGTTGATCGGCATACCTGAAAATCAGCCCGTATGCAGGGTACAACGCCAACTATGTGGTAAATTTGCAGCGCAATCAAAGCGATGCACAACAATTTGCAAAAGTTTCGTAGTCAAAATAATGTATAGGTTATGTGTAAACATCAGAGTCAAAGACACATTTAATATGCTCAAAAAGTACGGCTTCAATATTTCCTTGCTTCGGCCGTTGGTTGCATTCAGTAACTCTCATTATTATTAACCAAAATTCACTTGCCTTTGAAGCTGTGTCAACAGTTTTGAAAAAACACAGGTAATATGCATAATAAATAATTGTTTTCTGTGATAATATCGCTATTAAAAGTTAAGGGAAGTTTGTTTACAAAAACCCGAAAATAGAAATAAACGAATGCAACTGTGGTACTTTTAGTTGTGTAAACACGGCTTTTAGTCTTCTGCATTATTATAAGTGATGTTTCCTCTTCGTTGTGCTACAGCAAAAGCCTTAGTCAAAAGTGTGGAAGAAGGAATATTTTTAGTATATGGAGCCCCTCAGTATATAATTTACGACAACGGAGTTCAAATGAAGAGCAAGGAATTTCAACGTCTTTGCGACAATTACCACGTAAAAATTTCTTTACAGCTTTGTACTACCCAAAAGCGGACCTGGCTGAAAGAGTGAACCGCGTCGTAAAAACTATGCTGTCGTCGTATATTCAGTAGTTATATCCCTAGTGCATTCTGTATATTCGAGTATTTCTCGAGAACGCGAACTGCTCTTGTTTACAGGATATGTAATCAGGCTAACCATTTTACCTAAGGTTATCGCGTAGCTAATAGAGCTCGATAACGTCGATCCAAAACTGTTAAGTTAAATTACTAAATTGTTGCTAACAAGTAAGTTGGTATAAAGGTATTCCGTGTACATTAATTTTCATTATTGCAACTTGCTGCGAGCTGTTGGTCTGTCCTTAAACCAACTGTATTTGTTTTACATTTTGGGTTAGATAAAAGATTTGTTTATATGTTCATAAATGTTGGGATATTTGTATATGACTATTTGTTTATATTTCTTGTAGCGAATATGTTATTTCTTTATAGTTCAATTTAATTAGGTCTGCTGCTGTTTTGCGATTTAGGATTTGCGTTGAGGGTATGAGAATAAATGGTTTTGTTGCATTTAGTTGGTTTTATTCTGTTTCTGTTAGCTTGTACATTTTGGTATCCAGTGCATCAGTAACTCAAGATTTAGGATCATGGCACCCAAGATTTTCCAGACGGTCAAGAAAAGCAAAAACTAAAATAGCCTACGACCCAGGCTGAGCTCAGCCGACCCTATTTATGTTGCCATCAACGGACCATAATTGTCAACTTTTGTATAAGCATTCGTGACATATTAAAAACCAATGATATGAGCAAAATAAATCTAGTTGCCTACGTTTGACCGAAAGTCATTGACGGCATACTCGTTTATATTGAAATTTAAAAAACAACAAAAATGCAACTAGAACTCCATTCAAACTTAATCAATTGGTAACCAGATTTATTTTGCTCATTTCATTGTTTTAATATTTAAACTTTAAGACCATTTTTCTCGATTTTTTTCAGATAACATATTGAAAATTTTATATCATTGAAAACAACATAAGAAGTACTACCAAAATCAATAATAAAAAATACAAGTTGCCATTTAAAAAAAAGTTGATGACGTCATATCCCGAAAACCAAATTACGTAAGAAACTGAAAATTAGCTGAAAATATTCCTTATGGTCAAAATCACTACACCCCTTCGAGATTTTTTTATAAGAATAAATATCAACGAAGTTAATGCATTTATCCGTTACTTTATTTCCACACTGTATACACTTTGACTGTTGTCTGTATATGATTGGTGGCGTATGACAGGTGATCAGAACGCTCTAGAGCACATGTATCCACTGATGTAATTTTGAATAAAGCGATGGTTCCACCTGTTTTGCAATAAAAATTCTTGTCGAGCGATACTACGAAAAGAAATTTAATTTCCATGTTAATTACGACGTTTGAAGAACAAAATTACACAGCAAAGCAGGCAGTAGAAAATGCAGAAGTGCTGATCATTTAGACAGCCAACGACATGTTATCGTCTTTTTACGTTGTCGGAGAAGATATAGATTTGTTGGTTTTTTTAACTGCAAAGGCGAGAGATCAGGAAATTTTTTTTTGCTAAAACCAGCGAGAGGAAAAGTTGCGAAAACGCTGTATTCGACGCGGAGCCTAAAATAAAAGGAAGTTGTTGCGATGAACATTTTGTTTTTATATGCTATCAGTGGTTGTGACACAACTTTTGTCCCTTTTAACGAAGATAAATTGAGGTTCCTCAGTCTCCTGGTTACAAACGATTCGTTCCCTGAAACTACAGCAGTCTTCCAAGAACTCGAAGCAGATGTGGATGCTCTCGCTGCAGCTGGAAAATCGTTTTAATTAGCACTGTATGGCGGATCGCTTGAAAAGGACACATTGACACATTGGATTCGCTTCGCTACCAGCATTTTACGAAGTCTATGTCCAAGAACTCGAGGTCGATGTTACGGCCTACGTCAGAAGCAGCCCCCGACGCAATTTTAAAATGAATAGCCTGTAAATGTAAAAAAGGCTGTGCAGGAACGTGTGAATGTTGGAAAACAGGTTCAAAATGCTCAGTGCTGTGTTTATATTGTAACTGGACAGCAAGTGAAAACAGTCCCGATTTGGTAGTGAATTCCGATCCCGAAGGCTCAAACGAGGCTGATGACGACCTTGATTCGTTGGAGTGGGTGGCGAAGGAGACAAATAATATTTGACAGATAGTGAACATAATGAACCTGGGATCCCATAGTATAAAACGGCAGAGCATGCAAGTTTGGAGTGTGGGTTAGGCCTACTGGGGATACCACGTTAAAAAAACGAGTCCCTCAACTCTACCTGTTGATAGCCTATGTTTTTATAACTTTATTGCACTAAACTACTTTAGGCTAATTTATACACAATTGGTAAAAAGTACCATGTAAATGATATTTAAACGAGATTTAAAAAAATCCGCCCTACTGTTCGTTTCTGTAACTCGGAAAGTATTAGTCTGACAAAAACATACAAAAACGATTTTATATCAAATTTTATCCTCTTCAACTTTTCATCGGAAATGTTTTTCTAAAACCTACTGGAACCGAGTTATATGCCAAAAACTGTTTTTGGTCGCCATTTTTAAAGATGGCGGCGCGAGCGGCGGTCGCTTGAGGTCGCAAACTTAGGGCCATTCTTAGCACCACCCAGCATACAATTCTGCCAAGTTTCAAAACTCCTCAACCTTTTGCAACCAAAAAAGTATCTAATAACTGGATTAATATTAAAGTTATAAATAATAATGTTTAAAAAATTGAAAATTTTTAAATTAAGATAACTCGAAATGTATCGCCTATTAACAGTTTCGGCATGCAACAAGCCGCTGCTTCGCTTTGGCTTGTACTTGCCTACCTCAAATGTTAATAGGTTCTTACATTCCATGTTACTTAAATAGCTATTAAATTGTAGAATTGTCAGCAATCTTCTTTTTCCAGAAGCATAAGAACTCTTTCTGTGTCTCTTTGCGAAAAACAAATACTTTTACAAATATCGGAATTTTATATACCTTGTTCTATTGGAAATCAAATTTTCTGAGCAGAGTGGTCCGAAAGTACATTAATAATTATTCTTTTGTCTGAAAGATTATTAAAATTTATGAAAATGTAATCTATTCCCGATCTGCTGTTTCTAGTTATTCTGTTAAAGCTGATCATTGAAAGGTTTATCACTTGTAATATCTGTTGCTATGATATGTAATTGTGTTGTTTTAGAGAGTATGTTAATAAGTCTGTCAATACATTAGTACTCTAAAATTACTCTGGGTTTCTTCTAAGAAATGGTCAACATTCTTCAAGATTAAGTTCTATTGTTTCGATGGTGTCATATCAGGTTATGGGCTTGCACTAATTTTTCGAAAATGGAGAACTTTACTGCGAAGCTGCAAATTGGCAATCTAGAAGGGAAAGCTAATTAGCCTACATGGATATACAAAATATTCATTTTATTGAGAAGCACGCCAGGTACAATAGATATTGTAGGAGAAAAGTTGAAAAGACCTGCAGAATTGGCAGACGGAGCAGGTGACGCTGAACTGTTGGCTTATAGTTCGGAGTTTACAAACTCTATGAAAGTTGACAGTAGCACGCTGCTTCTGATGACAACAAACGTGAATGAAGATATATTACGAAGGTCATGCTTTATACAACTGCTCGTGAGGTAGGGCTAGAGTTACGTAGGCTGTATGATGATGTTTGTGAAGATAGAGCGTACCTACAATCTATGTATGCATTTCTTTAGATTCAAACGAGAACCGGCAGATGATATCGCTACACACAAGTCGAAACTGAAAAATATAGGGAACGAGTTGAATCAAGAAATTATAAAGGGCGAAAGCGACAATAAAATGTTACTAGAACTTCTCTTAATTTTTGAAATATTGGATACTGTTGGTCAACAATACGTTTACTTTAAATCGAGCTGGTTATTGATGTCAAAAGTAAAAAGAACTGTGGAGAACCTAACCAGCCACCTATACGCATACGAGACGGCTTTTACTTGTAAAACTGGTCAACCTAATCCAGAAGCTTTACTCAGCAATAGGCAAAGTATAAGTCAAAAGTATAAGGACGAGAATATAAGTTGTAATAATTGTTTTGAAATGGGCCCACTGTATGAAAAAAATGCCAAAGGTGGATCGGAGACGGAAGATCACCAAAACACAGTAATACACCATCTTTTTCTAAACAAGGGGCGAATATGACAATAATGATGGTTCATTCATGTGCGATGACAGCACAATGTGACAGAGAAAATTGGTACACAGATAATGGGGCGACGATCCACATTACCAACCGGAGCGTATTGTTCCAGGCCTTTGAACATTTTGATCAAAATCATACCGTTACTACAGCTAACGGTGATTATTGCATTTGGACCAAAAGAAGACGCACAGTTGAGATTGAAGCAAATGTCAATGGCAGACTGGAAAGAATAAACCTGGCTAACGTCTGGCACGTACTATGTCTACAAAAGATTCTGTTATCTGTATTGGCTGCTCATGATAAAAAACCGCAAAGTACTTATTTGACAGTGGTTGGTAAAATAACATTTGTTGGCAAGCGTAGTCGTAAAGGAGCATTATATAAACTGGAATGCAGAAACCAGATGTTCACGTTAATGCGATGACAGCAACAAATCTAATGTAGATGTATCTCGAAAAATCAGCTCACCAGAATAAAAGGCACGTTAAAGCTGTAGTAGAAAGAGAGCTGGGACTGAAGTTGTCTTTGGATCAAGAGATTTGTTTAGGTTGCCTTGATGGGAAAGCGAAAAGGTTGAAATTTGGCATTAGGAAAGGAGCTACTCAACCAGGGAAGCTTCTGCATTCAGAGGTTTGTGGACCGTTCTGGTATTCTATTTCAAAATATCGCTACTTTGTATTGTTCAAAGGTGATTACTCTAGCTATTGACATGTTTACTTTATAAGGGAGAAGCCTGAAGAGAAAGAGAAGTTGATACTCGTACAGAAGATTACTGAAACGAAAGTAGAAGGGCATGTTATCAGAACCATTTTGTGTGCTAATGGCGGAGAGTTTGATAGAAATTTTAAAGAATCACGAAATTAAACAGCGTCTTACAATGCCTTGCACGCTTGAGCAGAACAGCTGTAGTGAGCGAGAAAACAGGACGTTAGTTGAGGCAGCGAGGTCTGTGATGTACGCACATAAAGTTCTACCTTAAGGTTTATGGGCGGAATTAATTAATACTGCTGCATATATTTTAAATATAAAGGGTGCTAGTAGACAAGAAAATAAATCTCCGCATGAGTTATGGTTCGAAAGGAAACCAAGTATTATGCATTTACGAATTATAGAAAGTACATACTATCCTCATGTTCCGAAACAAAGAAGAACGAAGTTAGGTAAAAGAGCTGCTAAGGCCATTCTAATAGGTTACGATAATGATGACGGTTATCGTATATGGTGTGACGAGAAAAACGGACACCGCCTTATATGATCAAGGAATGTTGTCTTCGAAAAAAGACCTTTAGAAGGACACAAAGAGTTGAAGGTGATTCACAATGATAGGAACTTTGAACCTAAAGAATTGGAGGAAAATAACACAAAGGATCTGCAACTACAGAATATTGATGTAGAATCGATTGAATTTGAGGGAGAAAATAAAGAGGTTGAAGACATCATTTAGAAGGAAAATATGGTCAATGAGAATGAACCTGAATCTGCAGATGATAATGTTAATCATATCAGTTAAGCAATAGATCTACGCTTCAACACCCAGCAAAATTCAACGATTATGCGATTCTTTCATGTGTTTCTACTTCATATAAAGAGGTGATGGAGAGTAAACAGAAAGATGAATAGTTAGAAGCTATGAAGAACGCAATTGTGTATACAAGAAAACTACACCTGAACTCTTCAACAGCTAAGTACCTACAGAAAGGAAGCCGATACTATGCAAATGGGTCTTCAAGATTAAAACAAACCCAGATGGTTTGATAGAGAAGTACAAGACGATGTTGGTCGTTAAAGGCTCCAAGCAAGGAAAATAGGTAAGGAAGTAGCATATGTGTTGACCAAACCCTTTCCTGGATCTGTATTTAAAAGAGTGTGTATAGAGGCGGGATTGAAAAAATAAATCTATTCAATTAGGGAAAGTGGTAAATCTGGTCATTGAAGGGTTTATAGTTTGTAATATCTGTTGATATGATATGTAATTATGTTGTTTCAGAGAGTATGTTAATAAGTCTGTCAATTCATTACAGACATTAACGATACAAGTTTGATTATGAGCATCTTAACGAAACGAGTTTGATTGCCAAAACGAGGTGGTGAGCCAAGTTTTGCGGCAATCAAACGAGTCTCGTTAAGTACCATAAACAAATTCGTATCGTTTAATATTTTATCTTCACCAATAAATGCTGGTTCAATGTATTGCTTTGTATAAAAAGGGTGGGGTAATATCTACCAAACGTTTAACGATACTACAATTAATTTGGTTAACAGTCTATAGCAATATGGATGAGGATAACTACTTATAAAACTTTCTCTGGGCTTCCTATAAGAAATGATCAACATTCTTCGAGTTTAAGTTCTACTATTTTGATGGTGTCATATCATTTTCGAGTTGTATGATGACATTTCTGAGGAACGCAGGACCTTGCTGAAGAAACTTAAACCTAAGGAAATGGAGATGAAGGCTTTGCAATCCTAGGTAAACTTTATTGAGGAAAACAGGGTCTTGACGGAGAAAGTCGAACATAAGAAAACGCAGAAGGCACTGCAATGCCAGCTGATGCTCTTAGGTAATTTTAATAAAATGATTCAAGGTGAATAGCACTTAGTAAGATAGTGAAAGCACAAAAAATATTTATTTATTATGCAAGTTAAATTTTTACAGAAAATAACAAAGTTTTTAAAGCAACTAGGTGCGTGGACACTTGTATGTGCAAAATAAAATAAACTTTCTACATAGTAAATAAAACAGAAAGTATGTGACTTAAAATTAACAACTGCTGCAAATTAAACTAAGAACAAATTAAAAATGTTGAATATGATTCATACAGAAATAAATGTAGATTAAAAGTAATTTAAAAAAGAAAAAAAGAAAAATAAGAACAGCTTTGTCAGTGTGTTAAAATTCATATAGAGAAAGAATTTGCACGGCTTGATAAAAATCTTATTCGTGACGTTCCTCATGTGTTTGAGATCAGTAAGTAACATATCGAAGATTTTGGGTGACAAAATGGTTGGAAATTTTTTATCGACCTTTTTATTCACAGAAGGAATTCTGTTACTTATTTCATAATTGTGCCGGATAATATTAGAAGAATTCTGGGATTTACAAATATACGTGCAATTGGCTATGGGATGCCGAAATCGAATGTTTAGTAAGATTCAATATCTGAGTATCGATCCTATTAATGACTTCTAATTGATTATGACTTATGAGTAACGTTTTGCTAAAGAATTTATGCAATTGATAAAATTTGCAGATAAAACGTCTTAAGTTCTTTAGTTCGATCTCGAACATTTATACCCCACTTGTTTTTGATAGATTTTAAGCGAGTAATTATTTCTTTGGTGGTGACTGGATTTAAACACATAGAGTTCTGAACTGGTGGATAACAAATTTTAAGATTAGGAGGCAACCCCCTTTATGCTTATTTTCACAGCCATTTTGTAATCAATTTTAAAGAAATAACTATTACAGTAGTTAGTTTCTTTATCAGATTGTAGGGAGTGTTTGTTATCATTGTATACCTCAAAGATATTTTCTTTTTTGGTCGATTCATTTGTTGCATCCGCAACAGTTTTGTAATTATTGTTATTGATAACCAGGTTTTTGTATTTGTTTTGAACTGTAAAAATGATTCTAGTTAAAATATTGCTATAGTTTTTATATTCAATTAAGAGTCTGCAATTTTTTTTGTTTATTATTTAAAAAAAAAATTTCTATTCTTGAAGCGTAGGTCATACGGTCACCTTGTTGCATCAAATTTGTTAGTCAAACATCAATGATGAAGTACCGTATGATCGAACACTTTTGTCCTCTGAAGGGCTGTGGATTTTTTTAATATTTAATTTATATTCGTAGTAATGAGTAAAGATAATTAATAATATAATATATACAAGTTTGACAGAATCACATAACTTTTACAGAATGTTTAATACCGAACACAAAGTGGTGTTGGGTATGGAAAATGGAGGAGATCACTTTAAACACCTGTAGCTGTTTTTGTTAGTAACATTTTTATGTATTTAATCGAAATATTTGTATTTCTTAAAATGATATTACTAATATAACTTTAAACTATCAGATGTAAAATGCCAATGTCACTTTAACTACCAATCAGGAAGTAAGAGAGAAGGAGACCGATTGCCATGTTACAGAACCTGCGATGATATCTAGAGCTCTTTGATAGTACAGTATCTACCACTCACAGCGCTGGTGTTCCCACCGGTTCCTCGATCTGTCACGTGATCGTGGCATTCGACCGCTGCGGCAAATCAAAACGTAAACCAGGCTTAAACAAACCCCCACCATGCCGCCAACTGACCCGGCATGAAACATTTGCACCGGGAGTGGTAGACTACGGTAGTATTAAAGAGCCGCAAAAATGAATGCAGGTTTTGGCGAGCGGTCAGCATGGAGATCGGTCTCCTTTCCTCTTACTCCATGCTGCCAATATAGATTAAAATAAATAAAACATCTCCAGAGCACTCTAAAGGATAAACGTTTTCGATCATACGGCATCTTTAAAATAGGACGTGCTCTAATTTCCATGTAACTGTTTGACGCGATTCTGCGCAGTGTGTTGGTTTTTTAAATTGTATTTGTGGCTATATTTAAAAGCTTTGTAAACAGTCTTTTATTATTTTTTTTATAAACAGTCTTATTTCGTCTGGGTTCCGGATAAAGAATAGACCCAGGGAATCCCTTGAATGTCGTAAGAGGCGACTATCTGTGGCGTATGTCCTAAAATACCATCTACCTTATATCCGTTTATCCAACTATTCTGATTTATCCAATTCGTACTCTCCGCTGTACCAGTCCCAAGCCTGCAACCTCGCCAAGAATTGACGAGGATGGAGGAGAGATCGAGGAGTAACCCCTCGCCAAAAAAATGGGTTTAGCTGGCACCGGCTGATACTACCTTGTTAGGGCTGCTAGTCCAGGGTTACGGATGAAGACCACAACGGTAGTGAAGGCGTAGACTTTGATACGGCGGATCTGGCGGAAGTGGCAGCTCTGCTTTAGGGCTAGTATAAAAGTAAACAGGGGAGGTAGGGTTCTTTAGCTGTAGAGACCTACCTAAAAGAAGGATGGTCCTCCAGGTTGGTGGTTGAGGCATCGGGCTAACTCCCCAGTACTCGTAAAAAAATAAACTGTTAGAAAATCCCATCATCCGCCTCGGAACCGGACGGAACAAAGTCGACGACAAAAGCAAAGGAAAAGGACAACGATGTTTAATACATGGAACGTTCAAGAGCTCTCTAGAAGGTTTAATAAAGTAATAAAAGAACTTGATGCACTAAAAGTAGATATCGTAGTGATTACTGAAATCAAGGAGAAAGGGAAAAATCTGAAAACTAAATTGGAGTCTCCAAGGAAAGTCGAGCTAAACAAAGAGTCTCCCTAATAATTCACAGAAGACTGAGTAAATGTATTACAACATGGAAACCCATTAATGAAAGAATAATTACAGTAAATATATGTATACGAGGATATAAGTTGACCATCATGGGTGTATATGCAATCAACGATGACGCTCTAGTAAACAATAAGGATAGCTTTTTCGAACAACTAAATGAGGAAATTACAAAAATTGGTAGCGCAAGAGAACTTATTCTTCTCGGCATTCAACAGCAGGGTAGGAAAAAGAGATAAAGATACAGTAATAGGTAAATTTGGAGAGGAGACCGTAAATGACCATGGACAAAGACTAATAGACCTGTGCACTCAAAACGAATTAAAAATACTAAACGAATTTTATCAACATAAAACGATACATCAATACACTTGGATTCAAGAGACAAGAAATCTAAAATCCATCATTGATTATGCAATAATGAAACAGAAGACAAAAATTGAAACCACAATACGTGAGATCACTAAGAGAGCCAACATGCGGCAGTAATCACTACCTACTACGTACAAATATCATGTTCCCAGGAAAAAATATGGAGAAAAGAACGCAGAGTGAGACAATAGATTGATACCAATCAACTTGAAGAACGAAGATATAATCTAGAAAGTTTCGAAAATGAAAGCACGAAGATATTTTACCGTAACAGACTAAATGGAAAATTAAGGGACCAAGAGTTTAACAATGTAAACCGATATTACGAGTATAAAAGTATAAAAAAATGTATACAGGACGCAGCTTTTTAAACTTTAAGACTATATCAAAGAAATAAGAACAAGAAATTATACTGGTGGGACGAAGATATTGAAAAGGAAATAGAAGAGAAAAGGAAAAAATTCCTTAAATATCTAAACTCTAAGAAAGCTGAAGATAAATTAGATTACAAAGCAGCTCAAGCCCAAGTAAGAAGAAAAATATGCAAGAAGGAAAATCAAACATGGGAAAGAAACTTCCAAAGAATCAATACATATTTAAAAAGGAGTAAAAGCTCGGAAAGTTGGAAAATAATTAAAAGTCTAAAAATACCAGAAATAAAGAAATAATATCTCGTATTAAACCACAGGAATGGGAAGAGTATTTCAAACACTTGCTAGTTGAAAATCGTGAAGAATTTAAATACCGAGCATGTCAAGACCAAACTATATGAAACATTAACATAGCAGGGTCTACTATAAGGCTTAAAGTAGAGGAGATTAAGAAAATATGCAAAACATTGAAAAATGGAAAAGCACCAGGACCAGGGGCATTTCAGGAGAACTTTTAAAATACGGCACTGAAGAATTATACCAACATCTCAGGATACTATTTCATAAATGTGTTTATCTTGCCGAAATTCTGGAGGAATGGACAACCTCATATATGTTCACTATATTGTTATGATACATGATATGGACAGAGATCATAATAAAGAAATGTTGAAAATTGAATGAATAAATTTGGACAGTTACAGAAATTGAGTCTTAATAGATATAAAATTTTAACATTAATTGATGAAAATCAACTCTGGTTGCATTATTCATTGGGATTCATAAAATACTGGTAGGCTGATTTGAATGCATTGAAATTAATAATTAAGGAAAATAAATTCAAACTAAGGTTACATCGACAATTGTGTTTGTTAAGAAAATGATGTATTGTTATTATTTAAATTAATTAAATAGTGTGCATAAATAATGGTTACTAGTAGATAAAAAAAAATTGTTTATAAAACAGTTACCAAATAAGTACTCATAAATGCAGATGTAAAAAAAAATATGGAAAATTAAATATTGAAAATTAAATGGAATTTTTGCATAAATTGTTTAAATAAAATATGGTATTGTGAATAGTAACACAAAAAGCAAAGAAAAACAGTTATTGTAATATTGGTTTACAAAAATTAATAATCATCGATGGAAAATGGATTTATTGTATTAAACTACAAAGAATAAGAAGTAATTTCATATTGGTTGTGTGAGGAATTGGATCGATACTTGGTACATCGAGTTTGAGCTGTCAGCGTACTTGAAATAAATGGGATAAAGTTAATATTTGAAAATATAACAGAAGGAGAGTAACTTACCAGGACAATAGATCGTGTGAAGAGCAGATTTAGGGGGTTGCCAGTATCAGATAGCAAGATTGTGGACTGCAGCAGTAACCAGGACGAGGTTTTGGAGACAGATGAGTTGTTTGGACGTGAACGAGCAAGTAGGATGTTGACGGGAGTTGGATTGATGGTGCAGGCATGCAAGAGGAGCCAATAGCTGTGATGGTTGTACCAGAAAGAGCAGTAGCAGCTAGGAAAAGTGTTCTTTTTCAGTAACTTGCAGGGCTAAACGTAGGAGCTTGTTGTGACGTCTGACACTAGCAGAAGCAGGAGTTTGGAGCTTGCATCAGTTGACAGGACCAAGGAAGGGTTAGCTGTTGGGTGTTTTGGATGTTGCAATCTGTTCAAGAAAGGCGTGAGTGGTGAGTGTTGTTCGTGGTAAGGACATAAGCAATAGAAAACAGGTTTGTTAGATTAAGTTGACATTGAAGTTTTGAATACTGTCAATTTTGAAAGTAAGTAACATAAAACTGAAGCAATAATTATCGAGAAAAGTCAATAAATAGTAAACGTCAAATGTAAAAGCACAATTGTCAGTACACCTTGGTGTAGAAAGTTTGAAAAGTAAACTTTGACATTTAAACATTAAATTAATTCAAAGAATTTGAGGTTATACAGTTTCATTGCTATAGTAAAGAGCATACTAGATTTGATGAACCCAGCCCGAAGAGATAAGAGGTCTTGATTATAGTAAATATCATTGAAATATAAAAGAAATACTTTGAAGGCATAGTTTCCTTAATAAAGGGGCTATACAGTGAAAATTCATGAACTGCGAACACGAGTAGATCAAGGCTAATTTACGATTGCCTAAAAAGACGCCAAGACCGATGGACAGTCGATCTAAGGTACTCTCATATTAATCCACGGGTCGTCTGCGTTGATTGTTTAAGTTTAAGTAATTGTTCAACGCAGATGAGGCATCCACGCCTAGTGTAATTTTTATTAATTGTTATATCACAGATAGAATGTATGAGGTACTGTGTTATTCTGTGATTAATTCAGGTGATAAATTCAGAGTTGAAAACAGGATTTTTAGAGATTAACAGTAAAGTGAAAGAAGGTAGTTCACAAAGTAAAACGCATTCTGAAGAAATACATCATTTCTTCCAAACAAACTAACTCTTAGTAAAAAAAAAGATGTAAACAAAAATAAAACTATTTTTATTTCAAACAACAAAATTCAAGAAGTTTAAATTAGCTCGTGTTGGAAGAGTCTGCCTTCTTGCGCTAAACAATATCCTAAGCGATTATAGAAACTTTTTCGCACATTAGCCGACGTATAAGTGTTTTAGTACTCTGAACAACCCCTTTAATTTTTAAACGCAGTTCTTCTAATCGTTAGTTGTAGTGAAAACGACTTTCCAGAGGAAGTTTTCGGCATTTCTGTCACAGTTTCACTAATTTCCATACTTTTGAAATGGCCAACGGGAAGAATATTGCAGCTAAATCTACTAGTTCTGCAATTTATTTAAATTAATAATCTGGATAGTCATTAGCGGTAATACAAACCTCTTTTAAATTCCTGTCTTCGTTGGTAATATTAAGCCTTTTGTACTTTTGCAGAGAAACACATTCAGTTTCCAAAATTTTAAATAACTCCATGTAAAATTGATAACGATGAAGAACGCTTATTTACAAATGTTGTGAAAGAATTTTGAATTTCCCGGACCGTTGGACCCTGATAATATCATTTTACAATTTGCACTGTTCCGTTGCTTCGAAGTTATCGATTTTAAGATAGAAATGACAGCAGATATTAGCTGCTGACAAAATACGCAAACTGTCAAAGTCAAATTTTCGGCATTTGTAAATTCGACATATCGTCTGCCGTGTTCGTAGTAAAGAAAATCTCTCTGTATAGCACAATTAAATGGTCGCCCATTTGTGGGGCAAAAGTAAATAAAACTAAACAGAGTCAATTTGTAACTGATAAACCAAGTTTATGTGTAAATTTGTTATTGATAAAGATTAAAATAATCAGAATTAAAGGAAATATCATATAGTCCGGTCGGCAGGTACTTTCTACCTGGACACAATTCCCAAGTTAATGAAATTTTGGGATATTGTTTGGGGATGGTATTGGGTGTAGAATCTGAGTTTTCGACCTCGAGGACCCTGTGCTAACTCGGGGAGGGCCGAAAAACCTCGACATTTTCGGACTTTTTTCGGTTTTTTGCTTATATCTTCTGAACCATGCGTTTTTTGAGAAAAATATTCTTATAGAAAGTTGTAGAGCACGATATTTCCTTCAATTTTGATTGGTCAAAATTATTTGTTGACCCAGTACTTACCGAGATACAGCAGTTGAAAGTTGGAACAAATTTCTCAAAATGCAAAAAAAAAATAGAAAAATACAGGTTTTTGCCTCATATTTTTCAACGTATCTATGTATACTATACATAGCTACTTATTATTCTTTATTTTAAACTAGCTGACCCGACAGACGTTGTCCTGTACAAATTTCAATAAATTTGTGATAGTTTGGTGAATTTGTGAAGAGATATTGGTAATGTGTAAAGAAAGTAAAAAGCAGAAAAAAAACGTATTTCTTAGTGATAATTGCATCTATTAACGATTGTGGCCATGGATATCCAATTTAAGGAGGGGTTAATTCAGAAGTACGCTAATGGAAAATTCGTTTGGTTTGTAGCATTGCGAGTTCTGCGACCTAAATTGCTCCGTGTGATTAGCGGCATTGCAATGCAATTAAATTGTGTCAATTCAATTCAATTCAATTATTTTGTTTGCGACACAATGTGCGATGCGAAGAAACACAATTTGGACAACTGATTCACTTTGTTGTAACTGTATAACCGTTTGTCACTTCAAAACTCACCGTATTTCGTAGGTAAATCTGTAAATTTGCTTGAGATCAAACGACAAAACTTAATTCATTTCATGAAACGTTGCAACAGAACAATGATTCCTAAGTTAATTAAATTTTGGGATATTGTTTGGGGATAGTATGGGGTGTGTAATCTGAGTTTTCGACCTCCAGGACCCTGTACTAACTCGGGGAGGACTCTTTTCGTTTTGTTCGAAATGATCAAATCCACCATGAACTAGCAATTGACACCATTGAACAATTCATAAACAAAACTACCAAAAAAATCCTAACCAATCTACGTTTCACCGATAACATCACCATCCAGCAACAGTGATAGTGGAAGTGATAGTGAATAATCAATAAGTTTCCGAGGCGTCACTGTCCCCCGTGTCAGCATACGCGCAAGACAGAGATTAAACAATAGTTCCTACATCACAACCATGCATAATACTGTTAGTCAGTGTTGATCTGGTTTTCTATTAATTAAAAAAAACAAACATTAGGCCTCCGTCCGCTTTGATCTTTTTGGAGCATGTGGCAAATAATCATCGCTCTCGTCATTATTGCGTGCTTCCTCCTGGGCGGTGATTTCGTCGAATATGTTGGGCTGGTCCTCACATTCTTCGTCTGTATCGTCTTCGTTGAAGTCGGCCTCGGGCGAATTCTCACAAGCAGTGCCGGTGCAGTGCTTGCACATCACCGAGCACCGCAGTCCTGCTTTCTTGCAGCTGCAGGCCCCCGTACTGCACCCTGCTCTGCACTTGCATCGTATGATGTTGAGTAGAGTATCCGGAATTGACACAATTTAATTGCATTGCAATGCCGCTAATCACAATTTAGGTCGCAGAACTCGCAATGCTACAAACCAAACGAATTTTCCATTAGCGTACTTCTGAATTAACCCTTCCTTAAATTGAATATCCATAGCCACAATCGTTAATAGATGCAATTATCACTAAGAAATACGTTTCTTTTTCTCCTTTTTACTTTGTTTACACATTGCCAATATCTCTTCACAAATTCAGAAAACGATCACAAATTTATTGAAATTTGTACAGGACAACGTCTGTCGGGTCAGCTAGTTTAAAATAAAGAATAATAAGTAGCTATGTATAGTATACATAGATACGTTGAAAAATATGAGGCAAAAACCTGTATTTTTCTATTTTTTTTTTTGCATTTTGAGAAATTTGTTCCATCTTTCAACTGCTGTATCTCGGTAAGTATTGGGTCAACAAATAATTTTGACCAATCAAAATTGAAGGAAATATCATGCTCTACAACTTTCTATAAGAGTATTTTTCTCCAAAAAAGCATGGTTCAGAAGATATAAGCAAAAAATCGAAAAAAGTCCGAAAATGTCGTGGTTTTTCGGCCGTCCCCGAGTTAGCACAGGGTCCTCGAGGTTGAAAACTCAGATTCCACACCCAATATCTCCAAACAATATCCCAAAATTTTATTAACTTGGGAATTGTGTCCAGCTAACCCCCCTCATTATGTACCTGCCGACCGGACTAATAATTGAATTCTTTTGGAAAAGATTAGAGTAACAATTAATAAAGTAATTAAAGCAGGTTATATAAAGATTTAATTGGGGAATAAAATAGAAAGGTTTACAAGCTAATATACAGGGTAGCAATTAAAAATAGGCACATTTAGAAATTTTTAAACTGAAATGGCTGATAAAAGAGTTAGAAGAAAAAGCAAGAAGACTGAAGAGGAAAAAGACGAAGCACAAGAAGAGATGGAAGCAGTGACGAGTGGTGCTGAAGGTGAAGTAAAGGAAATACAGCAAGGTGATCAGGTAAGAATTCATGAGGAACAGGTAGTAGAAGAAGTCAGCATGCAACAGACTATAGCAAAGATGTGGCAGTTCACGCAAGAGTCAAAGAAAGATGCAGAGAAAAATGCAGCTGAGTTGAAAAAGGATTTACAAGCAACTGCTGAGGAAAATTTACAAGAAATAAGGAAGGATTTACAAATAACTGAGAAGAAAGCAGAGGAAAGGGAAAGCAATTCTAAGAAGGAGGCTGAGGAGAGAGAAAACAGATTGCAACAGTCAATGGAAGATAGGGAAAGAAGGTTGCAAGCAGCAGTTGAAAGAACTGCAGAGGAAAGTAAGAAAACTACTGATGAGTTGAAAAAGGAGTTACAACAGTCAATTGTGGAAAAGGCCGAGGAAAGTAAGAAAGATGCTGAGGAAAGGGAAAACAGGTTAAGAGATGCGATTCAGAGCACTGCAAACAAGGTACAAGAACAAAAAGACCAAGCAGATAAGATGGAAGTGACGATGAAGGAATTAAAAGAAGAATTTAACAAAGTACAACTCCAGAATAAGCAAGAATTGCAAACACAAATAAATAAAATTACTGAAATTTTTTAAAGTTCTAAAGAAGAATTTAAGGATGAGATGAGAAGAGAATGGAAGGATGAAAGTAAACAGTTAGAGAAAAATTTAACACACATTATGACAGAGAAATTAGTAAAGAATAAAGATGAGTTGGAAAAAAAATTGAGGACATACAAAGACAGAATGGGGATGTTAATAGTAAAATCGAACAAATTGATGATAAAGTAAAGCAAAACAGAAATGACTTGAAAGAAGAAATCGATCATCGAGTAACCAGAGTTAATTTATTAACTGAAAACAATTTAATAAGAATTAAGGAAGTGGAAAATAAAGTAGATAGAATTCAAGATGGCTCAGAAATATTAAATGGGAGTTCAAGAGGAAATTATATGGGGGTACAAGCAGACATGTTACCCATTTATGAAGGAAAAATAGGGGAACAACCTATGATGTATATTATGAAATTGGATGATGTTATGAAGACTATACCAAATGAAACAAAAAAATTACAAATAATCAACATGACGTTAAAAAGTTATGCAGATGAATGGCATAGCATTATAAAATCAAAATATAAGAATTATGAGGAATTTAAAAAGTTATTCATTGAACAATATTGGAGTAACGCTCATCAAGTCAGAGTAAGAACTCAATTAACCAATGGTCGTTACTTTGAAAGAGGAGGAACACGAGAAATATATGTAATCCAGAAATATAACAGAGCACAGCACCTGACTCCGAAATTGGCCGAAGAAGAAATTATACAACATTTATCCCGACATCTAGAAGATGAAATAACCAGAGCTGTTGCAGTTCAAAATATAAAATCAATGAAGGATTTCTTAGAGATTGTAAGAAATTACGATATGGCCATAGGAAACAATAATAACAGGAATTACAACAGACAAGAAGTTCCTAATTTTCAAAATTCTAGTAAAAGGAAATATGAGGAAACTCAACAAAATAAATTTAATTTTGGCCGTAATAATAATTATAATTTTAGAACGGGAGAGAGGAATTTTAATGATAATTATAACAGGAATTTGGACAGATGGAGGAATAATAGATATAACAATGATAACCAAGGAAGGAATTTCCAGTATAGAACAGAATATAATAATCAGGATAGAAAGAAATACCATACCATAATAGACGAAAAAAATAATGAAAGACAGAATCAAGAAGATGGAAATAATAAATACCCAAGACGTCAATACATAAATACGATATATGACAGAGGAAGATGTATGCAAGAAAATCAAACAGAAGAAACTGAGGGTTTGGAAGATTCCTCAGGGGATAATAAAAAAAAAACTTCAATTTTAAATGTTTTAAAGAAGAACGTCACGATTTTTAACAATATTTATGAAAATAATGGAGAATTTTTACTGGAAGAAGAGGAAGAAGAAGAACAGATTTCAAAGTTACCATTTTTAAAAGTAAATTTAAATAATATTGAATATTTAGCTTTGGTAGATAGTGGAGCTATGGCGTCCTTAATAAATGAGAAGATAATTTTAGATAATTTAGATGTTCTAAACAAAAATATCATAAGGGTGAATAAGATAGATTTGCTATCGGCTACTAAAAGGAAAATTTCAACAACGAACAGAATGTTAAATATTAAAATAATTATTGATCAATGGGAAGGTTGTTAGGTTGTTTATTGTAAAAGGATTAACAGTTGACATGGTGTTAGGAATAGACGTCATTCAGCAACTAGAAATAAGTATCGACGGTGCACAAAGATGTATTCGTTTAAAGGGGTTAATTAAATCTTGGAACTGTACCAGAAGAGTCAGCCAAGAAAATAAGTGTTGCCAATTAGAGAAAATTGGAAATGAAATGAAGTATAATGAAGGTATAATTATTAATAATAGTATAATAGGTAATATTGAAAATAAAAATGATATAAAGGGGGTATTGCTGAATGAATTAAAAATAGGCGAGAAGAATAAACAATTTGCAGGTGAAATATTAGAAATAATTTATAATAAGAAGGAGATTATCAATGAGAAAGTAGGACAAGCTCAGAAATACATTCATAAGTTACAGGTTGATGAGGATAAAAGTTTTTATAGCAAATCGTATCCAATACCATATAAATTACGAGAACAGGTAAGGACGGAAATAAAGAAAATGGTAACAGATGGTGTCATAGAAGCTTCAAAAAGTAATTTTATCAATCCGTTGGTAGTAGTTAAGAAACGTGACGGTTCTTTGAGATTATGTTTGGATGCACGCAGAATAAATCAAATAACTAAACCACAATATGAATCTCCACAAACTATAGATGGATTATTAAGTAGAATTTGGGATAAGAAGATTCTTACAAAGTTAGATTTGAAGAATTCGTTTTGGCTAATACCATTACATGAAGAATCAAGAAAATATACTGGTTTTAGAACTGATGGAGAAATTTTTCAATTTGGAGTGGTACCATTTGGTCTTTCAACATCTTGTGCAGCGCTGGTAAGAGCAATGCAGAAGATATTAAACCAATTTGATAGTTTTTGTGTGCATTACGTAGACGATATTTTATTGTTTTGTGAAAATGAACAACATTTAAAGCATATAGCAATTATAATTGAAACATTAAATAAAAATGGATTAAAATTAAATATATCAAAATGTGAATTTATGCAGGATAAAGTAACATATTTGGGATATGAAATAAGTAAAAATGGAGTAACTATAAATATGAAACGTCTTGAGGAAATTAAGAAGTTACCTCGCCCAACTAATTTAAAGAAATTAAGAGGGTTGTTAAGTGTTTTTAATTATTATAAAAGATTCATAAGTAATTACTCAGAGTTGACATTATCGTTAGTACAATTATTAAGAAAGGATGTTAAATGGTCATGGAATGAAGAAAGGGAAAAAGCATTGAATACTATCAAACAAAGGTTTCATGAAGGATTATTACTGAAATATCCTAATTTTAAAGAAAAGTTTATTCTTCGTACAGACGCATCTGATCAAGCAATTGCAGCCGAATTAATACAAATACAAGATGGGATAGAAGTGCCAATATGTTTTATTTCAAGAATATTAAAAGGGTATGAAATTAGATATACTATAGCTGAGAAAGAAATGTTAGCCATAATATTTGTATTTAATAAACTAAAATTTTATTTAACAGGGAACAAATTTGATATTGAAACGGATAATTCAGCAATTTTGTTTTTGAAAAATAAAACTTTTCATAAAGATAGGTTATACAGGTGGGCATTGTATTTACAACAATATGAATTTGATATTAAACATAGGCCAGGGAAGTTAAATGTAGTGGCAGATTTCTTAAGTAGAAAAGATGTACCTATTTATGAAAAACCAAAACAAATCTTAATAGGAATTGAGAAAATTTATAAGGAAGGAAGATTATCAAAACAAGAGATGTTAATTATTCAGACAGCAGAAGAAATTGAAGAATTAAAAACTTTAGTATTACAAAGTCAAGATAATAATTATAAAGGGTATCAAATTAAAGAGAATTTGTTGGTAAAGGTCTTAGAAAATAAAGAATTGATAGTTTTGAGTAAAGAAGTTATGTTAGAAATTGTTGAAGAAATTCATACGATATTTGGACATTGTGGGACAAGGAAAACTTGGTTAATTTTTAGGAAATGTTTTTATACGAAAAATGATATTAGATTAATTAAACAACTAATTCAAACTTGCCAAATTTGCCAATTTGCTAAAGAAAAGAATTTTAAAAATTAGAATTTTGTTCAAAGTATTAGAGTAAATGAACCGATGGAATTGGTAGCTATTGATTATTTATCAAACCTAGTTACAGGACAATATGGGTACAAACATATTTTGATTATGTTAGATGCATTTTCTAAATTTATAAAACTATATCCAGCGAAAAACTGTAATACGAAACATGTAATTAAGTCAATTGCAAATTTTGAAGAACAAGTAGGTAAACCAAGAAATATTTTGGCAGACAATGCAACATATTTTAGGAATGTACGATTATGAAATAATTTAGATAGAAAGGGAATAAAGATTTGTTTTTGTAGTATCAGACATCCACAAAGTAATATTGCAGAAAGGTACATTAAACAGGTAATTAAATATTTAAGGATACTTACACATGAACATAATAATAAATGGGTACAATATTTGCCTGATGTAGAAAATTTTATAAATAATGTTCCAAATACAACGACAGAAATCAGTCCAATTACTTTATGCAAACAAATAATTCCAGCTAGACCATGGAGAAGAGAACAAAGTAATGTTGAAGTAATGCAATTGTTAGAAAATGTTAGAAGAAGATTGGAAATAATTAATGACAGATACGAAAGGAAGCAGAATAAAAAAATATTAAAACGGGTGCAATTCAAACTAGGGGATTTAGTAATTGTAAAGAAACTCAGAGTAGCAAACAGGAAAGAAAAAAAATGTGCAAAACTGTTATATGCGTATGAAGGACCATACAAAATACATAAAATATTCAATAATAACAACACTTATGAATTAGTAAATGAAAGAGATGGAAGAGTAAGAGGAACATTTCATATATCCATGATTTATCCGTATAAAATGTAAATAGAGACATGTAAATATTTTAATATTAAGGTTGTTGTTTGTTAAACAGATTTAATGTGTTGTTTCCATAGCGAGTTGAATTAAATAAAGATTAATTGTTAATAGAATAAAATATTGAAAGTAACATGGGATACAAACAATGTATGAATAAAAGGGGAATGCAGAAAAGACATTTGAACTAAAACAAGTTTATTTAAATCTTTTCCTTCATTGGGGAATTGTGTTATGATACATGATATGGACAGAGATCATAATAAAGAAATGTTGAAAATTGAATGAATAAATTTGGACAGTTACAGAAATTGAGTCTTAATAGATATAAAATTTTAACATTAATTGATGAAAATCAACTCTGGTTGCATTATTCATTGGGATTCATAAAATACTGGTAGACTGATTTGAATGCATTGAAATTAATAATTATGGAAAATAAATTCAAACTAAGGTTACATCGACAATTGTGTTTGTTAAGAAAATGATGTATTGTTATTATTTAAATTAATTAAATAGTGTGCATAAATAATGGTTACTAGTAGATAAAAAAAATTTGTTTATAAACCAGTTACCAAATAAGTACTCATAAATGCAGATGTAAAAAAATTTATGGAAAATTAAATATTGAAAATTAAATGGAATTTCTGCATAAATTGTTTAAATAAAATATGGTATTGTGAATAGTAACACAAAAAGCAAAGAAAAACAGTTATTGTAATATTGGTTTACAAAAATTAATAATCATCGATGGAAAATGGATTTATTGTATTAAACTACAAAGAATAAGAAGTAATTTCATATTGGTTGTGTGAGGAATTGGATCGATACTTGGTACATCGAGTTTGAGCTGTCAGCGTACTTGAAATAAATTGGATAAAGTTAATATTTGAAAATATAACAGACGGAGAGTAACTTACCAGGACAATAGATCGTGTGAAGAGCAGATTTAGGGGGTTGCCAGTATCAGATAGCAGGATTGTGGACTACAGCAGTAACCAGGACGAGGTTTTGGAGACAGATGAGTTGTTTGGACGTGAACGAGCAAGTAGGATGTTGACGAGAGTTGGATTGATGGTGCAGGCATGCAAGAGTAGCCAATAGCTGTGATGGTTGTACCAGAAAGAGCAGTAGCAGCTAGGAAAAGTGTTCTTTTTCAGTAACTTGCAGGGCTAAACGTAGGAGCTTGTTGTGACGTCTGACACTAGCAGAAGCAGGAGTTTGGAGCTTGCATCAGTTGACAGGACCAAGGAAGGGTTAGCTGTTGGGTGTTTTGGATGTTGCAATCTGTTCAAGAAAGGCGTGAGTGGTGAGTGTTGTTCGTGGTAAGGACATAAGCAATAGAAAACAGGTTTGTTAGATTAAGTTGACATTGAAGTTTTGAATACTGTCAATTTTGAAAGTAAGTAACAAAAAACTGAAGCAATAATTATCGAGAAAAGTCAATAAATAGTAAACGTCAAATGTAAAAGCACAATTGGTGTAGAAAATTTGAAAAGTAAACTTTGACATTTAAACATTAAATTAATTCAAAGAATTTGAGGTTATAAAGTTTCATTGCTATAGTAAAGAGCATACTAGATTTGATGAACCCAGCCCGAAGAGATAAGAGGTCTTGATTATAGTAAATATTATTGAAATATAAAAGAAATACTTTGAAGGCATAGTTTCCTTAATAAAGGGGCTATATAGCAATATATAAGAAGGGAGATAAAGTGAAGTGCGACAACTACCGTGGCATAGCGGTTACGAGTTCTGTGAGTAGAGTATACTGCAAAGTCTTAAAAAATCAAATATAACAAGAATATTAAGATATGGAAGCAAAGGAACAGGCGGGCTTTCGAGCAGGCAGATCAACGGTAGATCATATATTTACTTTAAACAAGTAATAGAGAAAAAGGTAGCTCGAAATCAAGAAATACGTTTAGTGTTCGTAGACCTGCAAAAAGCATATGATAGCGTCCCCATAACCAAACTTTGACAAGTGCTAGAAAAGAATAATATAAATGTTAAAATAATAAAAGCTGTCAAAAGTGTATATGACAAACCCCTAACAAAAATTAAAACAGGAAAACAAGTGACGCCAGGATTTATCTGGTCAAAGGGACTAAAACAAGGATGTTGTCTGTCACCAACTCTCTACAAAATATACCTTGAACGAGTTTTAAAGGCTTGGAAAGACGAATGCAAAAGTATGGGTATACCTCTTCATAACACTACTTTATACACATTATGTTTTGCAGACGACCAGATACTGATAGCACAAGACTACGATGACGCAAATTATATGACCCGTAAACTCATCGAAGAATACAAGAAATGGGGATTAGAAATAAATATGGGAAAAACAGAATATATGTCAGTTGGGGGACCGCAACAAGATCTGATTCTAGAAAATGGGGACATCATTAAACAAACCACAGAATATAAATATCTGGGAGTAAAAATCACAGAGGATGGAAGACTAGACGCGGCAATAAAAGAAGAAAAGCGATTGCTTTATTGAACACTATTCTTTGGGATAAGAATATTACAAAGGAAAACAAAAAGCTTATCTACAACACCATCATAAAAACCATCATAACGTACGGCTCTGAAGTATGGCCTATAAAAGACGCAACAGAAAAAACCCTTAGAGCAATTGAAATGGATTTCTGGCGACGATCAGCTGGAATATCAAGTAGAAAAAGCATAACTAATGAACGGATAAGGGAAATTATGGATGTCGCGCATACAATATTATGGACGACATCAGAAACAAACAACTAGTATGGTGCGGACATTTACAAATAATGGCTGAAGACAGAATACTAAAGCAAATACTAACCTGGCAACCATAACCCGAGATCCACTAGAAGAAAACACTATTTTTAAAAATAATTAGAAGACAAGTTTCAACAATGCATTATTATCATAGACATCAAAAGAGGGGTAATAGTTTTTTAGATTTACATATGCATAATATATACGGTAAAGTAGAGATCGTTTGTTAAATAACGGTAAGGTGAGATCTTGAGCTGTATATATTTATATATTTAGTATAAGATGAGATCTACCGGTGTTGCCAAGTTCTAGTCTAAACATTACGGTTTTATATTACCACCATCCATCGGTTTGCGGAAAGTTCGTTCCCACATTTTGTTCCCCACATTTCGTACCCCACATTTCGTTCCCGGGAAATTTTGTCTCCCCACATCTCGTACCCGGAAACTTCGTTCCAGAGCGAGCTTAATTTGTATCCTAGATTAGCGGGTGTTGAAAAACGAGTGCAGCGATCGGAATGCAGTTAGAAAAATGAAAGATATTTTAATTAATTTATTTATTATAATAAACTTATAAGAACAGCATGTTCCCGGATTGAGTTTACAAGAGGGAATTAAATTTTATTTTTATTTTTACATAAAAATGTTATAGGAATTAAAATTGCTGCTTGGTTTGTAAAGAATTTTAAGAAAATTTTCAGTTTTTCAAAAACAAGTCGGCCTTGACAGTAAAACAAAAACAATTTTCTTTTCAGGTAAACTACCCTTTTTGTTCATGATATGGCAAAACATTACTAAGAAAAATTGTTCAGAATGAGAAATTAAGGCCGTGTACAAGATATAAGAAAGATACTTAGTTTAAACCGTCATTTTTAATAAATAAAATTTATTTTGTTTTTATAAGTTTACTATAATAAATTAATTAATTAAAATATCTTTCATTATCTAACTATATTCCGATCGCTGAATTTGTTTTTTAACACCCTGTAATCTAGGAGACAAATTGAGCTCGCTCGGGAACGAAGCTTCCGGGTACGAGATGTGGGGAGACGAAATTTCCCGGGAACGAAATGTGGGGTACGAAATGTGGGGAACGAACTTTCCGTATCCCCCATTCATCCATCCTTGCAGTGGCGAATTTAAATGTGTAAACTCGTAAAGTACACATACATATTCTTCATTAATCGTTTTTTATGGTTCTCTGCTCTTCCTTTATTTTACTAAAGAATACAGTATGATCGAATACTTGGAGTTCGGCCGTGACCCGCGCCCTATACAGACGTGTTTAGATATAGTGCGAGCAGGTGAAGTGCGATAAGTGCATTGTACGAGCGTTTTATCTCGCCAAATGTTGTTCTTGGAACAACAAAATGAACATCAATTTTCACGGGACTTCTGACTACAGGGGCTCCCAACCTCCTTCCCATACTGAACCTATAAATAAATCCTATAGCACAATCGCTAAAATCCCACCAATGTTTCCAAACAAAGAACAGGCAATTATTATAGATGCAGCTGAAGGCCTCAAATAAATTGATTACATTAAAGCAATCAGTAACATTACTGCCGCATCGAATATACGCTTTGCGTCAAAAATCTCAAACAGCCGCTTTTGCATTTATTTATTCGACAAAGCCATAGTAGACGATATAATACAAAACCACAATAAACTCGAAATAAGTGGCAATACATTCGAAATTCGCAGCTTAGTAACACCAGCAAAGAGAATAATTCTTTCCAACGTATCACCAGTAATACCACACAGTATAATAGATAAAGCACTTGAAGAAATCGGCCTAAAAACAGTTTCACCCATAAACTTTCTTAGAGCTGGCATTCTGGAAGAGGGCTTTTCCCACATCATGAGTTTTCGAAGGCAGGTGTACGTATCAGACACCGACGCGTCAATCCCAAGCTCTACTTTAGTGACCTTTGAGGAAACAACCTACAGAATCTTCCTCAGCACAGACGCAATCACATGCTACATATGTAAACAACCGGGTCACATTGCAGGTAAATGTCCAGTTGCAGAACATCCAATAGGTATAGACGGCCAAGAGATACCAAACATGAACACATTAAAACGGTAGATTTCCTCCTCAAACAGTGGACCGGTGAATGATAACCTTGGTAAGTCAACATCTAATCAAGAAATTTACCCTTTAAATATTAACATTACCCAAACCACCGATCACAACTTCGTTCAGCCAAATCAGAAAGATAAAGAAAAAACAACATCTACAACTAAACCTAATAAAATTAAAAATAAAAACAAAAAACCAAAGCTTGATAACGAGGACAATACCATTGATAAATTAGCAGAAATTCTGAAACCAATCGCTAACGTAATCGACACTGACCCAACGCAGTTCATTCTATCGTACGAACAATTTCACGATTTTATGGAAAATACTTACGGATCTTCTGATCCAATTAGCATTGCACGAAATTACACCCAAAATATTACCGCTCTCATAAATATGATCAAAAAACTTTATCCACATATACCAAACCGAAGTATTAAAAATAGGTGCACACGAATCACAAAAAAAACTCATAGAAACACTCAAAATAAAAAATGAAGAAATAAGGTCTATAACAAGTATCTCGTCTATAGAAACTAACCTATTCCAAACCGATTCAAATTCAAATTTATACTTCAATGGAATTGCAACGGGTTTTTTACCCGGTTAGAAGAAATCAAGTTACTCGCAGCAGATCCATT